>CM044108.1:1321957-1597893 GCA_024174645.1 Lemna minuta | reverse complement strand
CCTTCCTCTCCATCATCGCAGAAGAATTCACCGAGCTCCACCTTCATCCACCCATCACTGCTCTCTGGCGGATCCTCATCATCATCCCTGTCCGGATTTTAGACAAACTCTCCTTTTCATTTGTGAGATCTCCGATCTTGATCAAAGCCTGCTGGGGGAAAATTAAGACCATTTGAAGCTTCCGCAATCCTGAAGACGACGTAAATGGCATATCTTGTCTCGAGAGCATCCGGCAGTTGATCCGCCCAACAATCTCCAGCCAGCAAACGCTCCTCAGAAGTGCCGCCTCCGAGAACCTATAAGAGGAATTCTTCATTGGATGAGAAATTGCATAAAAAAATTAGAAATCTTCATGAATTTTTCAATAGGGTAAACTAATCACTGCCCTTATAATCTCATACATGAGCCGAGGAAACTAGTGACAAAACCTAGAATCTGGAACTGAAACCCATTGCCAGTAGTTCGGCGAATCTTCCAGACAATCCTCAGATCCTTGCAGATATCGTAAAGCATTTCCTACCGCTCGATTTCTCCAACGCAAAGATCTAGAAATTCAAAATCATAAAATAAAATAAACAATAAATTAGATCCCGGAGCCTTAACGTGAATTTTGTGACTACAAATCCGAAATTGTAATTTCGTAACAGGAGAGCGGCCTAAAAAATAATAGGAATCAAATGAAACCTTGCAGCCACCGTCGATCAGGATGGAATTGCATAACAGAAAGAAGAGCTCCTTGGCGGAAGAGTACTCCACCCGAGTATCAGCTCGAGAGACTATCTCTACAACATCCGACGGCAGGAATCGTTTCCAGACGGCATCTGATTCCGCCGCCGACCTGAAGATCGGGGAGACGGCGGCTATCTACAAGCATCTGCGGGAGAGAGGTGAGAGAGATGATATGAGAAAGGCATTCCTCCGGTAAGCCCTGGATTTCTCTCTCCGACATCTTTACAAACATTGAGAGAGAGAGAGAGATACATAACCAACAACAATTCGTTTTTATAGGGTTTCTATTGGGCCCTAAAAATGGGTCAAATAGGCCGGCCCATGAAGTATTGGGAATCAAATGTTAATTCAGCTAGTGGCATGTCCGACTTCTCCCTTTGTTCTTGGCAACCAAGTTGGTCAACGACGCTATTCACAATTCGAGTCTTACTAGCTCATATTTCTTTCAGAAATCTGTGGTTGTTTAGAAGCCTCCGCTCGCTCTCCTATATTTTTTTCTCATGATTCTCTCTACATTGTATCTTGACCGAGATAAGTCGTGTTATCTTTTTGAGCAAGCGACGATGAAAACAATAGTCGAGAGAACTCAATTCTTGTTTAAGAGCGTGTTTTCCGACCCGAAAACGATCATCACATCATTGCTTGGCTCAAGGAACAAATCATTAGGTTTCACCATCAATAAGAACTCGAGGTTTATCATCTTCATTTTCCACCATCAACTCTACCCAAGTCTTCTATACTTTTATCCTACTTCAAAATCATAACCCATTCCAAATACGATATGCATATTCATCTTGATTCTCATTCCACCCAAGTCTGCATCCACATCCTCATCCTCAAACATATTTTATATCATATGTCTTCCATTACACCTTCTTGTCTAGTTTCATCTCTTCTATTTTCTATTCCTAGTCTTCCTTTCTCTTCCATAATTCTCACCTACCATTATCTATTCCATTTTATTTCTCTACCTCTACACTAATAACTTCTCTAACTCTTAAAACCGAAGTTCCCCACAAATTCCACTCATATTCTCCTTGAATGAGAGAGAGAGTTAGTGACCTTATGAATATGACTTCATGAATTCAGTAACGCACAAAAATTAGAAATAACCATAGATTAAATTCACCAAAGTTCATTTTTAAGTTGGGATGATAGATCAAGTTGAAATTTCAAACTGGGATCACTGGTTGTGACGTTTTGCGATGATCATTGATTTCCATCAAAAATTAAAATCAGGTCATAATTTAAATCACAGAACCCTGAACAAGCAATAACCCTTTATTTCCCCGCTTTCCCCCGTGCAATTAATCAATCATTACCATGTAGCCTATGCCCACATATGTGCATATTTGAGTAAAGCAATGGACACTTCACAAGGTGAATGCAGCAATCTTCTGTTCCAACTTCTAGAAAAAGAGTAAGCTCACTCACCCTTCCACGTACGTTGATCTTGATCTTGATCACTACATTTATTTCACAATGACCAAATGAGAAACTTCTCGAAATCACGATCACCTAGTAAATTGATCGTTGATGTTGCTCTTCACTATCACTCCACCATCATCACTCTCCCAATCTCTCTTCTTCTTTGTCTATCCTTCTCACTTTCTCTCTAATTCCCTCATCATTATCTTAATCTCTTCAAAATATTCAGATGTTGGACTATGACGCCATAAGAGAGGAAATTAATTGGAAACTAGAAGAAACAAGAGGGGGGAGAGAGAGAGTTTTTCTTTCATTTTATTTGAGTTATGTTCTTTGAATATTATATTACAAATTGTTTAGTTTATTATGGGTCACTATAATTGTTATTAACCTAGCTAGATCTTGTAATGAGTCTAAGGGGTGCCATTGTCTATATGTAGTTGATAACATGCAATCTTAACATGATAATACATGATTATTAATGCAAATTAACGCATAAAGCATTCCATTTTTATGCATGTTATCATACTTTGATTGCATTTCTATCATTTCATACAATTTTAAGTGATGATCTCAAAATGCACTATTTTAGGGATAATTATGCATTCTTAAGAATAGATTTCAGATTTTATTATTCCCAAATAAATTTAAGATTATCATTAGGTTTTAATGTTAAATAATAGGAGAAAATATTTATATACACTCACTTATTTTTCTAAGTTTTGTTTTTCAAGTAGAAGTGAGTGTATTTTTTAAATGAAAATTAATTCTCTTGTTATTTAAATATTTTTGACTATTTATAATGATAGATAATTAAATTTCTGATCCAATAAAAAAATCTAGATTAATTTGGATTTGAATTTTGAAAGTTATGAATTTTCTAATTTTTAGGGATTTTTCCAAAAATTTCTGAATTTTTTTGAATTTTTAAATGAATTTCTAAGGATTTTCGAGAATTAAAAATCAATTTTTCTAAGTTAAAATCGAATTTTCAATTTATTATAAGTGCACAAGTGACGTGGCAGCACGTGGAGCGACCGATCAATCGCGATCGATGACGTGGCAGCACGTGGAGTGTCCGATCGAGCGTTAAATTTAAACCATCAATCGTCACTTAAGTGAAGGGGGTACGTGACGAAGCGTTTTCGTGCATCGTTAAAACACAAAAACGTTGCTCAAACAAAATTTATAAAAACCAAAGTCACAAAGATAAGATATAAAATCAAGTAATGTGTAAGTATCGGGTCGATCCACAGAGAGCAGGGTTGACTTTAATCGCAGAGTTGACTTGGTCAAACTTAGGTTTAAAAAGAGTTTTAAATAAAAGAAAATAAGATGTAAGGAATGGAAATGATATAAATAGACTAAATAAGAATTTTTAAGAATTTAATTCTCGGGTTTGACAGAGAAAAGTCAAAAGTCAAAGTCAATGCATTAACTTTGACCATCAGTAGGTATTCTGTAAAATCAGAGAATCAAAAAGTGTCAGAAGATTACGAAAATTAGATATTTAGAAACTAGAGAGAAAATGACATTTCTTGGTATATAATTCGTGATTTTTGGATAAGAAATGGATTTACTATGAATTATTGAAAATCAAATATCACAAAATCCCCGAAATGAACACCTCGGAGGAAGTCTTCAAATTGACCAGTCAAATGAAATCCAAATCTTGCAATTTATATGTCACTGGAAAGCTAAGAACCAGACGAATCTAACAATACCATAATTATCAAAGTCTGATTTTTAAATTAAAAGTAATTGACCCCGAAAGTCAACATTTGACTTCTGATGAAAGATGAACAGTCCTCGGTCAAACGTCAAATTGGATGGTCAAATGAACTCGAAATTCGATGAATTTGCTATCCACGGAATGAGGAAAAGAGGAATCCACTGAAACCAGAATCAAGTGATTTGGGATTATAATAAGAGAGATATTCTATTTTCAAAATCAGCGATTTTTCAGACTTAAAATTGGGGAAAATAAAGAACACTAAGAACTAATTTGCAAAATTAAACTTCTAAATCTAATAAAAACTCAAATTACCTCTTGATAATCGATTGAATCTGACTACTAACCTGATTGCCGCAAGAATGGGGCTTCAATTCTCGTGGATTGAAGCAAATTTGCTCGGATTCTTCCTCGCGGACGTTCAGAATTCAAGGGGAAAATTCGATGAAATCAAAGAGGAATTCGCGATCAATCCCGCTCCAATCGCGTCGCAATTGAGTCTAAACATGGGGGGATCACAATCAACTAGAGATCTTCCTTGAAATTCGCTTAATTCCTTCACAAATCGATCAAAAGTTGAAGAACAAAGGGAGAATACATGGCTTTTTAAAGGGGAAATTGGCCCAAAAATCGTGGGCAATTGAAGCGGTCGTGGGAGCCGTTTTGATGCGTCGTGGGGGCGGTTTCCATTGAGAGTCGTTGTGGCTTCAAATCCGCGATGAATCGGCTTCAATTTCGCTTCAAAAGAAGCCACGATCACGCTTGATCGTGGCCACGATCAAGCGGCGATCAGTCCACGATCACGAGGCAATTGGGCCTCGATCGTGGACGTTTCTCTTGCCATTTTCATATGGAATCGTGCGCAAGGATCGTGGCTTTGCTTCCACGACAAAAGACCCACGATCATAGCTCGATCGCGCCGTGATCGCGGTTTGATCGGACCGCGATCGTGGAGTTCTTCAATGGCTCCTCCCCGCCGTCTGATGGGGCTTTAATTGAGCGGACAATCGAGCGCTCCAGAGCGTTCCACGTCGCGCCCAGGAGAGAGGAAAAATTGGGGCGCGTCGTGCCCCTCTGATGAAGATCTGACGCCTTGAAAGCGTCGTCGTGCTCCTTGATTCCACGAATCTTAACATATCTTGACCGTCTGATGAAGATTGGTGCTTCCTCGCCATGAGACGTGTCGCCCATAGAAGGCTTCACTTACGATTGGATTTGTGCATGTGCCTTAAGTGATGATCGCGTGGACTCGGGTCCACGCGATCGACGCTTTGTGCTTGGATCCGACGGCTCCGATGCTGCCACGCGTCCTGCAAAGGTAAGTATTGTGTGGGACATAGTCCACACGGAGAAAAATAGTGGGAAAAGACGCGCTTAAATAGGGGGGCGCAATCATCAACTAATTGTGTTACCGCCCCCCTCTCTTACTAGGGCCCCACTATACCCATGGGCCTTCCATATGCGTACCCCCCCCCCCCCACATGCCACGTGGCGCCCCTCACGGGCGCCCACGTGGACCCGTCCCCGTGGCCTCTTGCCACGCGTCAGCGCCACATGCGCCTCGCGCGGACCAGCCGTGGCTCTGCCACGTGGCCTCAGTGCCACGTGATAACATGCATTTATAACTTGAATTCTTATCTTAATTAACTCATATTCATGCTTATTTTATGCGAATATGATGCATGTTATCATACTTTTTAGGAATTTTCTCCATTGGCATGTCATTTCACTAAAGTTGATATTTATACATAAATTAGGGATAATTTCATGATTAATAGATGATTAATCTTTTGTTTAAATTAATAGAAGTTAATCTCTATTATTAAATGATTTTTGACTTTAGTAAATGTTTGGAAAGATAATTTCAGGATGAATTTATGATTTAGAATGTTTAATGAGAAATGATTTAAGTAAATTATAAGTCATCGTGATTTCTTCTTTCTAAATATATTTTAAATGGCATAATATTAAAAAGGAAGAAATTTGTGATCCAATGGAGAAAATTTGAGCTTAAAAGGAGTTGTATTTTGAGAAATATGAATTTCTGAAGTTTTAGGCCCTTTTTCTGAATTTATTTGATTTTAAATTGAATTTCCCTTATTTAAAAATCGCAAAAAGGGTTTACTAACATAAAGGTGATGACGTGGCGCGGAGTTGACGTGGCGTGCATGACTAGCTGACGTGGCGCGCGAGTCCACCGCGTGGGTGCGACATGGCGCTGAGGCCACGTGGCAGAGCCATGGGTGGCCAGCGCGGGGCGCAGGGGGGCGCTGACGCGTGGCAGGAGGCCACGTGGACGAGTCCACGTGGGCGCCCGTATGGGGCGCCACGTGGCAGGCAAGTAGGTGGAGGGCTGACGGGTCGTTTTTGTGAGTCGTTAAACACAAAGACGATGGTCAAACAAAATTTATAAAACCGAACTCACAGAGACAAGATAGAATAATCAAGTACTTGATAAGTATCGGGTCGATCCACAGAGAGCAGGGTTGACTTTAATCGCAGAGTTGACTTGGTCAAACTTAGGTTTAAAAGGAGTTTTAAATAAGAAAAAATAAGATTTAAGATATGGAAATGATATAAATAAGGTAAATAAGAATTTTTAAGAATTGAAATCTCGGATTTGACAGAGAAAAGTCAAAAAGTCAAAGTCAAAGCGTTGACTTTGACCGATAGTAGGTGTTCTGCAAAAATCAGAGAATCAAAAAGAGTCAGAAGATTACGAAAAAGTAGATTTTTGGAAACTAGAGAAAAATGGAATTTATTGATATAAGTTTTGAAATTTTTGGATAAAGAAATGGATTTATTATGAATTATTGAAAAATCAATGATCAGAAAAATCCCCAGAAAATGAACACCTCAGAGGAAATCTTCAAATTGAATGCCCAAATGAAATCCAAATCTTGCAATTTATATGCCAATAGAAAGCTAAGAACCAGAGGAATCCAACAAGACCAAAATTATCAAATTCTGATTTGTCAATAAAAAGTAATTGACCCCGAAAGTCAACGTTTGACTTCTGATGAAAGATGAACAGTCCGTGGTCAAACGTTAAATTGAAGGGTCAAATGAACTCGGAATTTGATGAAATTGCTATCGACGGAAAGATGATAAAAAGAGGAATCCAATGAAACCAAAATAAAGTGATTTGGAATTATAATCAGAGAGATATCCTATTTTCAAAATCAGCGACTTTTCGGACTAAAATTTGGGGAAAATGAAGAACACTATGAACTAATTTGCAAAATTAAAATTCTAAATCTAATAGAAACTCAAATTACCTCTTGATAATCGATCTAATCTCACTACTAACCCGATTGCCACGAGAGTTAAGCTCCAATTTGCACGAATTGGAGTGAATTTGCTCGGATCCTTTCTCACGGACTTTCGGAATTCAAGGGGAAAATTCGATGAAATCAAGGAGGAATTCGCGATCAATCCCGCTCCAATCCCTTCGGAATCGAGTCTAAACGCGGGGGGATCACGATGAACTTAAGATCTTCCTCGAAATTCGCTTAATTCATTCACGAATCAATCAAAAGTTGAAGAATAAAGAAGAGAAATACATGGTTTTAAAGAGAAAATTAAGTTTGAAATCGTGGGCGATGGAGGTGGTCGTGGGCGCGGAATCGAGGCGACGTGGAGGCGGTTTGCATTGAGCGGTGTTGAGGCTTCAAATTCGGGTCAATTTTGACCGGATTTCACGGTCGAAAGGCCTCCAATTTCCACGATTTTAGCTCCACGATTGGTCCACGATCTTCGCGCGATCGGCCGTCGATCGTGTTCCAAATGCGTCGGAATTGTCGATTGATGGTCGTGGAGTGATTCGCGCGGCAGGGAGCTCTGATCGCGGCTCGAGTCGCACCGCGATCGCGGTCCCGATCGGACCGCGATCGTGGTGTTCTTCCATGAATCTTCGGGGCCGTCCGATATGGCGATCTTAGCTTGATGAAGATCCGATGCGCAGATGGTTCCACGCGAGCTTCACCGGCTGCGCGTTAGATCGCGATCGCGCGATCTTCATGTAATGCTGATCTGACGATTCTCCAGTCGCCACGTGGCCATCGCGTATCCCTCCGATCGCGGTCACTTAAGGTAAGTAATACCCACGTGTTTGATTAGACGATCGCGTGGACTCGGGTCCACGCGATCTCTGCCGCTCTGATCCGATCCAACGTTTGCCGCTTGTCCACATCGCCTGCAAAATAAAACCGTGTGGGAACATAGTCCCACACGGAGAAAATAGGAGATTTTGGCGCGGTTAAATAGGGGAGAACATTCCCCTATTAACTATCATATTATCTCCTCTCTGCTGCGCAACACGTGGCGCCCCACACGGGCGCCCACGTGGCCGCGTGGCCGCCTTACGTCACGCGCGGGCCACACGCGTCCTGCCACGTGGCCTCAGCGCCACGTCGTAACGGCGCGGTGGACTCGCGCGCCACGTGGGCTCGCTCGCCACGTCAGCCCCGCACGGCTCTGCTCGCCACGTCGGCCCCAGTGCAGGGCTTGCTTGCCACGTCAGCCGGCGCATGCCACGTCAGCTCCGCAGGTACGTTTTCCCTTTTTCGCGATTTTTCTAACTAAAAAAAAACTTAAAAAATTCAATTAAAAATCAAATAAAAATCAGAAAAATCAGATAAAACTTTAGAAATTCATATTTCTCAAAATACAACTCCTTTTTAATCCAAATTTTCTCTATTGGATCACAATTTCTTTTCTTTTTAATATCATGTCATTTAAAATATATTTAGAGAAAAGAAATCAAGATGACTTATAATTTACTCAAATCATTTCTCATTAAACATTCCAAATCATAAATTCATCCTAAAATCATCCTTCTAAACATTTACTGAAGTCAAAATGCATCTATAACAGAGATTAACTTCTATTACTTTAAACAAAAGATTAATCATCGATTAACATGAAATTATCCCTAATTTATGCATAAATATCAACTTTAGTGAAATGACATGCCAATGGAGAAAATTCCTAAAAAGTATGATAACATGCATCATATTCACATAAAATAAGCATGAATATGAGTTAATTATGGTAAGAATTCATGTTATAAATGCATGTTATCAAGGGCCCATGGGAATAGTGGGACCCTGGTTAGTATTTAGGGGCGGTAACGCATAAGCGTAAAATCGCCCCCTAATTTATAGGCGGAAGTTCTATTTTTTTCTTCCGTGTGGGACTATGTCCCACACGATACTTACCTTCTACAGGTGACGTGGACGCGCGGTAAACGTCGGATCAAAAAAAGCTTCACTTAAAACGCGTCGATCGCGTGGACCCGAGTCCACGCAATCATCCATCATAGCACATGTTAAAAAAAGGAGAGTAAGTGAAATGGATCGACGCCTTACCTGATGACACGTGGAGGCACCAGGTACGACGGATCGCCATCGCGGTTTAATCACGGCTCCATTTGACGGCCAGCGGTGGATTCGCCTCACGATCGCGGCGCACGGGATCAGACTAATCGTGATCGTTCATCCAGCTGGAGCATCATCGGACGGTGCAGACAAGGCATGGAAGAACCCCCACGATCGCGGCGGGATCGAGCCGCGATCGCACATTTTCCGCCGTGGAATCGATCCTACTTGAGCCGACGACGATTGACGGAGCTCCAGGATCACGATCGACGCACGATCGTGGCAAAAATTTGAGGCTGTTTGACCGTTAAATCCGGTCAAAATCATCGCGGAATTGAAGCCGCGTCCTCGCCAAGTGGAACCGCTCCCACGACCCTTGCAAAACGCCTCTACGATCGCCTCCATCACTCACGATTTCGAGCCTAATTCTCCCTTTAAAAACATGTATTTCCTTCTTTTGTTCTTCAACTTTTGATCGACTCGTGAAGAAATTAAGCGAGTTTCGAGGAAGGTCTTAAGTTCTCGTGATCCTCTGCTTCCAAGTGTGTAGAGACGCATCCATTGAAGCATGATAATCACGATTTCATCTCTTGATTTCATCAAATTTTCCCCTTGAATTCCGAACGTCCACAAGGAAGAATCCGAGCAAATTCGCTTCAATCCATGAGAATTGAGGCCCCATTCTTGCGGCAATCGGGTTAGTAGTGAGGTTCGATCGATTATCAAGAGGTAATTTGTATCTTTATTAGGTTTAGATCTTTAATTTCGCAAAGTAGTTCACAGTGTTCTTCATTTTTCCTAATTTTTAGATCCGAAAAGTTGCTGATTTTGAAAATAAGATATCTCTTTGATTATAATTTTAAATCACTTGATTTTGGTTTCATTGGATTTCTCTTTTCATCATCTTTCCGTGGATAGCAAATTCATCGAATTCCGAGTTCATTTGACCCTTCAATTTGACGTTTGACCGAGGACTGTTCATCCTTTATCAGAAGTCAAATGTTGACTTTCGAGGTCAATTACTTTCAATTTACAAATCAGAATTCGATTATTTTGGTATCTTTAGATTCCTCTGGTTCTTAGATTTCCAATGAAATATAAATTGCAAGATTTGGATTTCATTTGACCGTTCAATTTGATGATTTCCTCTGAGGTGTTTATTTCAGGGATTTTCTGATATTTGATTTTCAATAATTCATAGTAAATCCATTTCTTATCCAAAAATCACGAATTAAATACCAATAAATTCTATTTTCTCTTTAGTTTCCAAATATATAATTTTCGTAATCTTCTGACTCTGTTTGATTCTCTGATTTTGCAGAACACCTACTGTTGGTCAAAGTCAACGATTTGACTTTGACTTTTGACTTTTCTCTGTCAAATCGTAGATTTCAATTCTTAAAACTTCTTATTTACCTTATTTATATCATTTTCATATCTTACATCTTATTTTCTCTTATTTAAAACTCCTTTTAAACCTAAGTTTGACCAAGTCAACTGTGCGATTAAAGTCAACTCTGCTCTCTGTGGATCGACTCGATACTTACCCAATACTTGATTATTATATCTTGTCTTTGTGAGTTCGGTTTTATAAATTTTGTTTGACCATCGTCTTTGTGTTTTAACGACGCACGAAAACGACTCGTCACCACGTCGCATCGACGCGCTAGTCTCGCGTGCCACGTCAGCTCGCCGCCTGGGCTCACTCGCCACATCATCACCTGCAAGTAATAAATCCCCTTTTTCGTGATTTTAGTAAAGAAAAAATCAAATAAAAATCAAAAAAAGGTATAAACTTCAGAAATTCATAACTTTAAATATACAACTCCTTTTTAATCCAAATTTTCTCCATTGGATCACAAATTTCTTCCTTTTTAACATCATGTCATTTAAAACATATTTTTAAAGAAGAAATCAAGATGAATTAGAATTTACTTAAATCATTTCTCACTAAATATTCTAAATCATAAATTCATCTTGAAATTATCCTTCCAAACATTCACTAAAGTCAAAATCCTCCAAGAAAAGAGATTTACTTCTATTAATTTAAACTTAACAAAAGATTAATCATCTATTAAGCATGAAATTATCCCTAATTTATGCATAAATATCGACTTTAGTGAAATGACATACCAATGGAGAAAATTCCTAAAAAGTATGATAACATGCATCATATTCACATAAAATAAGCATGAATATGAGTTAATGAGGATAAGAATTTAAGTTATAAATGCATGTTATCAGTACGCGGCGCTTTCTGATTGGACGACAATTTGTATTTCAAAACATTTAAAGCTTAGTTGTTTAATCAAGGAGTTATAGCGGTAGAGATTTAACACATTCGATGGACTTCTGTGGACACGTGGAGACATTGCAGACGTCCAAAGAAGATCGAATGGCAGGCTTTACGCAACGATTCAACCTCAGGCGATCACGTAGCTTCATTTGAGCGCCCCATCCGACGGTTACGCCCAAATTCACTATAAATTGAGATGTTCTTCGACATTTTGATGTATTCTTAGATGATTTTGCTCAATTGATCTATCTAAACACATCCATCCTTGAATCTCTCGTTTTTAATCACTTCTAGATCATTTCCACGTCCACAGAGTGATTGAAAGTGAGATTTTGTCGATTGATTAAGGAGAATTCGTCTCTTGAACACCGACGCTCGTTTTCGAAATCGCGGAATGAAAAGCTTTGAATCCAGTGATTTATTGGATCATTTCGATCGCTATCTCAGCTTAGATTACGTGTTTTTCCTCTAATCTTTCATCATGTATCATTAATCTTAGCCTCTAATTTTCACTTAAGTGGGGGGTACATGGCGCACTCTGATTGGGCAATGATTCTTGTTTTAAACCATTTTAATCTCGACTATTCATATGAGGAGTTATAATGGACTTTCGTGGATGTGTGGCAACATCTCAAGCGTTCAATAAAGATAAAACGTTACATAACGATCTAACTGCGTGCAAAGGTATGGCTTCATATAGGCGCTCCATTTCTAGTCAAATGAACGCGACTTAATGATGATGATTCACATCCTAGCGTTTAATCTGAGCAGTTGATTGAAGATGAAATACCAAATCTAACGGCAATGCCCAAATTTTGCCTATTTATGCTCTCTCTCTCTCTCTTCAAAGAAAAATATATACTTGGATGTTTCAATCCTTGAATCTCTTGATTTCTCCCTCTTCTAGACTCAATTCCACATCTAGGGACTGCTTGAAATCAAGATTTCATTGAAAGAACAGGGAGATTCACCACTTGAATTCTAAAATTCATTTTCGAAATCACGAAATGAAAAGCCTTTGATCCGGCGATCAATTGGATCATTTCGAGCGTGATTTTGGGTTAGATTATGTGTTTTCCTACTTGATAACATGTTAATTAGACATGATAATACATGATTATTGATGCATATTAAGGCATAAATGATTTCATTTCTATGCATGTTATCATATTTATGAGTAGTTATCTATCATTCCATGAAAAAGTCATTATAATCTCAAAATACTTTAAATTAGGGTTAAAAATGATGAATTAAAGATAATAATTTTATAACCCATCTTTACTTGAGATTATAGGCATTTTTTAAGTTAAATAATGAGAGAAATCATTTTTATAAACATTTATTTAAATTTTCTTAAGTTAAAATCTTTAAAAAAATAAATGAATTTTTGAAATGGAAATTAAAACTCTCATTATTTATTATATTTTTAGAATAATAGATAATTAAATTTTGGATCAAATGAAATAAATTTGGATTAATTTGGAGTTATATTTTGAAAGTTATGAATTTTCTAATTTAGGGATTTTTATGAATTTATTTTTTATTTTTAAAGTATTAAAACAATTAAAAAAGGGAAAAAAGAGGTTTATTTCTACGCGGGACCCACGTGGATGCGACGTGGCACGCAAGGCCACGTGGTAGAGCCACGCAGACCCACACGAGCGCCTGCGCGGTGCGGATGTGACACATATTTATTTGCTCGCACCTTATAACCCTCTATTTTTGTCGCACCTTATAAACCTGTCCCTTCCTTTTATTTTTATCGTGTGGGACTATGTTCCACTGTTCTTTTTTAATGCAAGCGACGTGGATTAACATGAGGCGTCGGATCAAAGGCGCGTTGAATGCTACGCGTGGATCGCGTGGACTCAAAGTCCACCGGATCATCAATCACAGCACGTGCCTTATTGGGGAATAAGTAAGATGAATCGTGACCATCCATCAAGGAGTTATAACGGTCGAGATCAAATCGCGATGAAACACATCAAGGAGCATTGGATCGCGATCTAACAGTGACAGTTTCACGCATTTTATAACGCATATACACGTGGCATTATCTCGCGCGTCTATCGGCGATCTGATAACATGCATTTATAACTTCAATTCTTATCTTATTTCACTCATATTCATATTTATTTTATGTAATTCTGATGCATGTTCTCTTAATTTTATGAATTTTCTCCATTGGTATGCCATTCTACTAAAGTTCAGATTTATGCATAAATTAGGGTTAATTATGTGCTTTCTTGATGATTAATCTTTTTGCAAGGTTAAATGAATAAGAATTAAGTATTTTCCTTAATTTACTTTGACTTTAGTAGATGATTAGAAGATTTAATTTCAAGAAGAGAATGTTGAATGATATAAAATAGAATTCTTAAGAAATTATCTATGTTTATTTTAAATTCATCTTATATGATTCTTTTAATTTGTATTTTTAGATGGCATGATATTAAAGATGAAGGAATTTGTGATCCAATGGAGAAAATTTGAGTTAGAAAGGAGTTATATAAATGAATTTATGAATTTCTTAATTTTATAGTATTTTCTAGATTTTATTTTGATTTTTCAGGATTTATTTAATTGTGCGGGACCCACGGAGGTGACGTGGCGCGATGCGGACACATGGCGGGGCCACGCAAGCCCACATGGATGCCTACATGGCATGAATAGTGATATCGGACGGACGAGATTAAATCGCGCAATCGGATGGTCGGGATTAAATCGCGCAATCGGACGGTCGGGATTAAATCGCGCAATTGGACGGCTGAAATCACACGGAGTGGAATCCGCATCATGGGCCACGATCCCACTGATTATGCGCAATCTGACGGCTGAAATTACACGGAGTGAAATCGGCGTCGCGAGCCACCAATTTCGCGCGATCCGACGGCTGAAATCACACGGAGTGAAATCCGCGTCGTGGGCCACGATCCACCAATTTCGCACAAACTTCTCTATAAATAGATGTTCTCTCCCTCTGTAAACTTAACTTTTGATCGATTCATGAACGAATTAAGGGAATTTTGAGGAAGATCTCTAGTTCATCGTGATCCACCCGCGTTTAGACTCGATTGCGAAGCAATTGGAGCGGGATTGATCACGAATTTCTCCTTGATTTCTTCGAATTTTCCCCTTGAATTCCGAACATCCACGAGGAAGAATCCGAGCAAATTCGCTTCAATCCTTGAGAATTGAAGCCCCATTCTTGCGGCAATCGGGTTAGTAGTGAGATTCGATCGATTATCAAGAGGTAATTTGAGTTTTTATTAGATTTAGAAGTTTAATTTTGCAAATTAGTTTATAGTGTTCTTCATAATAATTCCAAATTGACTTGATTCTAATTTCAGTGGATTCCTCTTTTCCTCAGCTTTCCTTGGATTGTAAATTCATCGAATTCCGAGTTCATTTGACCCTCCAATATGACGTTTGACCAAGGACTATTCATCTTTCATCAGAAGTCAAACGTTGACTTTCAGAATCAATTACTTTTAATTTACAAATTATAATTTGATAATTTTGGTCTTGTTAGATTCCTCTAGTTCCTAGCTTTCCATTGACATATAAATTTTAAGATTTGGATTTCATTTAACCGGTCAATTTGAAGATTTCCTCTGAGGTGTTCATTTCAGGGATTTTCTGATATTTGATTTTCAATAATTCATAGTAAATCCATTTCTTATCCAAAAATCACGAATTATATATCAATAAATTTCATTTTCTCTCTAGTTTCCAAATATATAATTTTCGTAATCTTCTGACTTTTTTTGATTCTTTGATTTTACAGAACACCTACTGTTGGTCAAAGTCAATGCTTTGACATTGACTTTGACTTTTGACTTTTTTCTGTCAAACCCGCGAATTAAATTCTTAAAACTTCTTATTTAGGTTATTTATATTATTTCCACTCATTAATTCTTATTTTTACGTATTTAAAACTCCTTTTAAACCTAAGTTTGACCAAGTCAACTCTGCAATTAAAGTCAACCCTACTCTTTGTGGATCAACCCGATACTTACACATTACTTGATTTTATACCTTATCTTTGTGAATTCGGTTTTATAAATTTTGTTTGACCAACGTTTTTGTGTTTTAACGACGTGATGTAGGATATTTCTTAATGTGATACTATGTATAATGATGATAGGTTTAAGGAATGTTCCTACAAAGGAATGAGGATCTATGATTCGATATCAAGTAGGAAAGAAGGAATATATGAGGGAATGATGATTGTAGAGTATAGAATAATAAGTAGAGATAATATAAAATATAGATGGTGGATAGAATATGAAGAAAGGAGGTAAGACTGAGAAGGATAGAGAGTGAAAGGGAACGCAGGTGAATGCTGTGAGAAAACTATACGAAATATTATAATAGAGAGAGTAGTAACAGAGGGAGAAAGCGGCGAAATCAGATAAGGAAGAATAGAGAGTCTTATGTTGGACTTAAAGATATCGGAATGAACTTTAAGCACTGTGGATGGAATAAGATGGTAAATTTTCCATTAGATCTCTTCTAAATTCTAACTATAGGTGGTTTCAAAGAAAAGGATTTTAATATCAACGGGATTCCTTCTGATTTCTTGAGATCATTATTTTACAAATATACAAGGTACCTAAGAAATAGTGTATAAGGTTTGAAAATTGAGGATCCTATATCAAAGGAAAAAGGTGGTTGACTTGGTCCAAATAGGTCCACTAAACTTAGTCCCTTTCATGTTGTTTATGGTTATGTCCCTAAAAGGCCTATTGATTTGCATTCTATTACTCATGAGCATCCCAAATCATTTTCAGCTGAATCCTTCGTTGAGCATGTTCATACCATTCATGACATTGTTTCAAAACAACTTGCATTATCATATGAATCATATAAACTTTCTGCTGATGTTCATAAAAGATACAAAATTTTTAAAGAAGGTGATTTAGTAATGGTTAAGATTCATCCCCATAGACTTCCTAAAATCTATTCTAAACTTCAACTCAAAAGCTATGGCCCTTTTAAAATTCTTTCAAAAATTAATGACAATGCCTATATTGTGGATATTCCTAATGATTGGGGTATTTCTAATTCCTTTAATATTTCAGATTTAGTAGAATTTCATGAAAGTGAAGATATACCTAATGAAATGTTTTCCTCTCCTACTCCCCTTGAAAATGAAGATTCTCAAAATTCTTTCCTCTCTCCCAATCTTGTGTCTAATGTTGGACTTATAGATAAGATCATTGATCATAGAACTATTATCACTGACTCTAAAGAGGATGATTTCGAATTTTTAGTACAATGGAGAGGCAAACCAATAAGTGATGCTTCTTGGATTAGTTCCAATGATCTACTGAATTATGCACCTCATTTGCACTCTGACTTTTTCTTAAATATGAAAGCTACTTCCTCGGAGATGAAGTCCTCCAATCCCGGGGAAGTTGATGTAGAATTATCTAAAGACATGAACACTAGGGTTCAAAGTGAACCAAGATATGACCTAAGGAAGAGAAATCCTTCCCAAGTGCAGCAAAATACTTTACTCCTCCTCCCTCATGAGTTTGAAAAACTCACCATCCACTAAATGGATGAAGAAGACCTCTCTAAATAAATAAAGAGAGTGTAGATCTTAAGGGAATTATCTTCCCTCCTTCCTCTACTTTACACTGATCTAATGATTGACTTGGTCAAAAGAAATTAGCCTTATCCTTATATACTTAGAATTCCTTGAGTGGACCAAGTCAACCACCTTTTTCCTTTAATATAGGATCCTCAATTTTCAAACCTTATACACTATTTCTTAGGTACCTTGTATATTTGTAAAATAATGATCTCAAGAAATCAGTAGGAATCCCTTTGATATTAAAATCCTTTTCTTTGAAACCACCTATAGTTAGAATTTAGAAGAGATCTAATGGAAAATCTACCATCTTATTCCATCTCAAGACAAGCCTTGCTTGAGCAAGCCATCCACCTCTATGTGGGTAATCAGCATGAGGAATCTATTATCACAGAAATCAGATATGAAGCCCACGCTCCCAACTCATGAAAGGCTCCCCAGACATCATAAAAGCAAGCAAGAAGACTCATAAATACGGAATACCCATCTCCAATTCATTCAAGAAGCTATCAGGAGGATATTGAAGATGCGTAAGGTCTCTACAGCTGATGGTTAAGAAAAGACTCAGGCAGATATCGTCCGTTGAAGCCGTCCTTTCGAATGGCCACTAAAGCTACCGATTGTCAGCCTGATATCCCTCCAGGAATGACCTTTAATCGCATTATCTTCCACGGGACTTAGCTGCATCAACTTCTATATCAACAAGATGGATACGAACGCGTGGATGTCTTTTTTTTTAAAAATAACTACCTGTCACGTAAGTGGAACGCCCCGAGACCTGACGAGCAAGAATGTTTGGCCGAAGACTATTACCGGCTCCCGCAACACGAAGCTCTCTCCATCGACGCACTTGAACTTCCGAAGTTCATGCAGCGTCCCCGACGACATCTTTACGAACTCATCTACCTCAAATAACTGGAGAATACCCGCTTGAGAAGTCATTCTCTCCAACAAGGATGCCCTGCTTGTCTGACGAGCGCGGCCGAACGTACGTCACAACGCCGCCAACTCCCGCACGTTAGTGACTCCCCACAGAACGTGCTCTCTACCAGCTGGGACGCCATCGCCTGTCGCGTAATCAATAACATTACCGTCAGATGGATATCGCGGGACCGAAGAAGATGACGAAGACTTCCCCAGACCGTAGCTGTCGTCTACGGAAATTAAAGCACGCAACTTCTCCACGTCCCCACCGTCATTCGGCCAATCGTGAAAGGGCCAGATCAACCGTCAACCACGCGCGGAAGTAACTGAAGCGACGCGACGCTGAGGCGTAACTCCTCTTTTGTAAAATCTATGGCATAAATTGACGTGATACTAAAAGCATCACATTAAGAAATTCCACATATCCCGTACATCATATTTGGTATCAGAGCCCAGTTTGAATTGATATCATTTTAAATGGAAATTAGTATTATCCATAAGATATATTGATCATCATGACTACTATATCAGAAGCGATTACTTCTAACACTACTGCTGATGTGTATGTTTTTAACAATACCCCGTATGTCATTACAGAGGAGCCCACGCCTTATTGGGCAGGAGAACTTATAGAGAGTTTGCAAGCCCTTAATATTAGACTGCAAGCCCTTGTTAATAAATTTGACCAGCATGACATTAGGCTGAAGAACCTAGAGCCTCCGGATGAATCAGAGTTTTTGGAAGATAATTCTCCTCAAATAGAGATTCCAAAGGAGCCTATTAATGATCATCTTGATTCCTATAATGTTGTTCCTTCTAATGATCAATATCTAAGGGATATGACTGATTATGAGTATAATGAAGTTAGAGTAGACATCCCTATGTTTAAGGAAGTAGATGATCCAAAAGAATACCTCAATGAGGATATGACTATTAGCCTTCCAAAGACCATCCAATGCATAAACCCTACCCCTAGATCCAATAGGATCATTAGGTGTTATAAATGTAGGAAAATAGGGCATATTAAAGCTGATTGCTCAAAATTGATCACAGTTATGGATGATTCCAATCCTCTTCCTACTGATGATAGTAAGAAATTTGAATTAGAAGATGAAATGTATGATTTAGATAAGGCAATGTCCATTAAGCATATTCATATCATTCATGACATTATTTTAAAAGAATTTGCATCATCATATGAGCGATATAAAACATTTATTGCTTTCCCTAGAAGATTTAAAATTCTTAAACAAAGTGATTTAGTAGATACTAAAATTCACCCTACTAAACTTCTTGAATTCTCTTTTACATTTCAACTCAAAAACTATGTTCCTTTTAAAGTTCTCTTAAAAAACTAATACATCATATTTGGTATCAGAGCCAGGTTGATTTGATATCACTTAAGTGAGAACTATTATCCTTATATAGTTATCAATTAAACATCATGAACACCCGATCTAAATCCGTAGTTCCTAATGCTACTGCTGATGTGCCTCTTATTGTGAATGCATCGCATACCCCTGCTGAACCTACCCGAGAGGAGGCCATGCCTCCGTGGGCTAGAGTTATGGTAGAAAATATGCAAGCCCTTACTATGAGTGTACAGTCCAATAATATGAAAATAGATCAGCTGGATATGAGGCTTCAGAAGTTAGAATCTCCAAAGAAGTCCAACTCTTGGGAAGCTAGTTCTTCTCAAGTTAAGATCCCCAAAGAGCCTATTAATGATCATCCTAATTCCTCTAATTTTGTACCTTATAATGATCATCATCCAAGGGATAGGACTGATTATCAGTATAACCAAGTTAGAGTAGACATTCCCATGTTTAAGGGAAGTGATGATCCAAAAGAATTTCTTAATTGGGAATCTCATCTTGACTCATACTTTGGTTGGTTTGATTATTCGGAAGAAAGAAAGTTAAAGTTTGCTGAATTAAAATTAGATGGATCTGCCAAGACTTATTGGAAGAGTATCCTAAAGATATGTGCATATAGATATGAAGATAGGATCGATACTTGGACAGAAATGAAAGGTAGACTTAGGACTAAGTATGTTCCCGTGAATTATAAAAGTCAACTTATAGATACTTGGCAAAGGATTGAACAGAAACAAAGAAGTGTAAGAGAATATATAAATGAGTTTCAAGAGTTGATGATTGCTTGTGATTTAGATGAAGATCAATTGAGTATTATTTCAAGATTTAAAACTGGTCTTAGGGAAGATATAAAGGTTGAATTGGAACTTAGAGAAGTATCTACTTTGGATGAAGCTTATAAGATTGCCTTAAGGTTAGATGGATTCTTTAAGAAGAACCCTACATATTCTAATCTTAATCAGCCCCGAACATTTAATAGAGGACAAGGAAATAGCCCTCCTAACATACCTCCTATTAGTAGTCGAAATATGAGCATGAATAATAACCCTCCAAAGACTACCCAATTCACAAATTCCCTCCCTAGAACTAATCCTAATATTAAGTGCTTTAATTGCCAACAAGTAGGGCATGTTAAAACCAATTGCCCAAAATTAGCTCTTGTCATAGATAATTCTGAACCTATTCCAGAAGATTCTAATGAAGAAGTTGAGTTAGAAGATGAAGTTTATGAATTGGATGAGGCCATGATTAACGATAGTGAAGATGCTAGCCAATTTAT
This sequence comes from Lemna minuta, assembly GCA_024174645.1. NCBI lineage: Eukaryota > Viridiplantae > Streptophyta > Magnoliopsida > Alismatales > Araceae > Lemna > Lemna minuta. The sequence goes on along the minus strand of CM044108.1, from coordinate 1,577,152 downwards.
TAATGTCATGAGGAAATTATGCCTCCAAACCTCCCAAGAACCTTCTCTTAGGACTGCTATTTTTTTCACCTACATTAAAATGGGAAATGATTTTTTTAAAGTGATCATAGATAGTGGAAGTAGTGTTAATGCCATATCTGAAAAGGCCTTAAAACAATTAGGACTTCCTTGTGAAAAGCCTCCTAACCCTTATGACGTATCATGGGTGATTAATTCCTCCTTGCCAGTAGATAAGAGATGCATATTAACTATTAAAATCCTATCATATGAGGATCAAGTATGGCTTGATGTTGTTCCCATGGACATAGGTAGCATCATTCTAGGAAGACCGTGGCTATATGATAACGATGTTAGAATTCAGGGAAGAACTAATGAGTGTTCCTTTATGTTTAAGAACAAAAGAATAACATTGAAACCATACATAGTATCACATTAAGAAATATCCTACATCATATTTGGTATCAGAGCGACAGTTATGTCCCAATTTTATATCAGATAAGGAAGAATAGAGAGTCTTATGTTGGACTTAAAGATATCGGAATGAACTTTAAGCACTGTGGATGGAATAAGATGGTAGATTTTCCATTAGATCTCTTCTAAATTCTAACTATAGGTGGTTTCAAAGAAAAGGATTTTAATATCAAAGGGATTCCTACTGATTTCTTGAGATCATTATTTTACAAATATACAAGGTACCTAAGAAATAGTGTATAAGGTTTGAAAATTGAGGATCCTATATCAAAGGAAAAAGGTGGTTGACTTGGTCCACTCAAGGAATTCTAAGTATCTAAGGATAAGGCTAATTTCTTTTGACCAAGTCAATCATTAGATCAGTGTAAAGTAGAGGAAGGAGGGAAGATAATTCCCTTAAGATCTACACTCTCTTTATTTATTTAGAGAGGTCTTCTTCATCCATTTAGTGGATGGTGAGTTTTTCAAACTCATGAGGGAGGAGGAGTAAAGTATTTTGCTGCACTTGGGAAGGATTTCTCTTCCTTAGGTCATATCTTGGTTCACTTTGAACCCTAGTGTTCATGTCTTTAGATAATTCTCCATCACGACGCACGAAAACGATCCGTCAAAATGGCGCCGTTGCCGTGGAGCATGCGTTATTGATTTGATTGCTTGATTTCATGGTTATATTTAGGTTTCTATCTTCTGTTGTTTACTGACATGCAGAGAATTTATCAGACCTCATCAGTGGTGAAAAAGGTATAGCGAGGTAAGATTACCTAAGTTTGCCCATTATTTGATAGTTTTGGTGCAAATTTGGTGGTCTATTTGGTGTTTTTCACCTATTTGAGGCATCGATATTGATATATCTGAGATTCATCCTCTATTATCAGTGACTTATTAGTATTATTATCTTTATTGGTGTGATTTTTGATAGTGTGTATCTTGATCTATCTTTTAGGTGGATTAAGTGAAGCATTTTTCATTTGGACATCATCCTTTTCGTCTCACCTTTTCTAACATTCTTATATATATATATACTTACTGTTCTGTGATCTTTTTGGCTTTAGATATGAATAGGAATCATAGGAACCGAGGAGGACGACAGGGTCAGCAACCCGCGAGGCATACAAGGAATAATCCCTTGTATGATGATTTATTTGCCTCATCTAGAGCTCCATCGGAGGCGTCTAGTGAGTCCATTCCAGCCATCGCCACACCAGGGCGAGGAGAGCCGATAGATGCCCCTCTGCCTGCAGAGATAGTGAGACGACGTCTTAGCGGTTACGCAAGACTGGTTGTCCAAAGGCAGACTACGCGAGTCAATGCGCCTCTACAACGAGGTGCGAATTTTAAAATTGACTCACATATTCTTGGCCTTTTGCCCACTTTTCATTGACTACCATCGGAGGACCCGTATCGACATGTGGACGAGTTCAGCCAGGTGTGCGAATTCAACCAATTTCACAATATCCCCTCCGAGATGGCCAAGATGCGCTTCTTTCCTTTCACGCTTAAGGAAAGGGCAAAGGAGTGGTTCTTTACCATGGGCCGTGAGTTTGATTCATGGAGAGATATGGAAGACACATTTTTGCGTAAGTACTACTCGATAGGTAAGACTAGTGCCGTGAGACGCGCCATACGTGAGTTCTCACAAGGGTCGGGTGGTTTTCTACGAGGCTTGGGAGAGACTTAGAGATCTCCTGAGACAGTGTCCGCATCATGGTATACCTAAACATGAGATTACTCAGATTTTTTATGATGGTTTAGGTGCACCTGACAAGTACTTGCTCGATGCCGCTAGTGGAGGCATGTTCATGAGCAAGTACGAGGATGAAGCCCTCGAGTTGATCGAGTTGGTGGCGGAGAATAACCATCATCATGCGGCTAAATCCTTCGGAGGACAGAGCGCTCCCGCTAAGGGAGGGATGTTGGTCGCGAAGCCGGCAGAGACAGGTATGCTTTTAGATAAGATTGAGAAACTGATGGAAGCCCACAAGTTGATCATGGGTTCGCTTAAGATTCGACCGGGTTCTGATGGCCTCGCGCCAGTTTCACATGTTGATGTCTCGTCGTGTTCGCATTGCTCTAGTTTTGAGCATGTAGAGCTGGATTGCCCCGTGATGGCAATCCAAGGACAGTTTCCATTTCGGCCAAACCCTACTACATATCTAGGTTTGAGCCAGGCGGGTAGGTCGACCTACCCGAATGAGGGTTATTCTAGTTTTCATAACCCTACTTATGCGCAGCAGCGGAGCGGGCAGCACACTTCATATCATCAGCCCTACGGATCCGCGCCGCAGCATATCGGGAACCCGAGGCTGACATCTTTCGCCCCCGGTATTCCCCGAGCGGTCACACCGCCACCAGCTGTTCCACCTCCGGCACCTTCAGTTGACCCCGTCATGAGTGCATTAGCACAAATGATGAGTAAACTGAATGAGGTTAGCGACCGAGTCGAAGGGGCTAAAGCCCAATGCTCTGATGCTTCTACCAAGCAAAGGAAGGGTAAGGGTGTTGAGTTTAGTGATCAATTACCTTCCCAACCTTTAGCAAATCCCAGGACTGTAGGTCAAGCATCGTCGAGCCGCACCCATAATGTGAACGAAGTTTGCATTGATGGTGCATCGGAGGAGCCACATGCCATATCGGGCCTACGTAGCGGCAAGGTCTTAGTGGATCCTCATACGGACCACAAGTGCCGCAAGGACCCGCTTGAGGAGAAGGACGATCGTCCATCGCCCACGATTATTCCTGAGGAGGACTCCGAGGATGATGAGGCACCCGATGAGGAGAGTAGGGCAGAGCCCAATCCCGAGGTTTACAAACCTCCGGTGCCATATTCTCAACTTTTGAGCCGACCTAGAGTCCCTACGAGTGATAGTGATGACACTTTATTAGAGGCTTTTAGGCAGGTTACTATCACCATCCCCTTAGTAGACATCATCCAGCATATTCCATCCTACGCAAAGTTCCTGAAAAGACTTTGCACCCCTACGAGGAAGCCAAAACGTATCCATATGAGTGAGACCATTAGTTCCATCATGCTGAGTACGCTTCCTTGTAAGCGACGTGATCTGGGAGCTCCCCTGATTAGTTGTGAGATAGGGGGTAGGACTTTCACTCGATCTCTCCTCGACACAGAGGCTAGTGTCAATATACTCCCGAAGGGAGTATATGACATTTGTCCACTTGGCGAGTTGCAGCCAATATTTATCAAGTTGAGCTTAGCGGATGGATCCGTGAGACGACCTCACGGCGTGGTGGAGGATGTGATAGTTAAGGTCGAAAACTGCTACTTTTCGGTAGACTTCATTATTGTGGATATGAAATCCACGAAGGACCTCACCGACTCTCCCATCATACTAGGGAGACCATTTTTAGCTACCGCGAAAGCGATCACCAATTGGGGCAAGGGGGAAGTTATTTTTCAGGTTGGAGATAGCACGATGAAGGTGAGCATCAACAAGTTGATGCGACATCCTTCACACGAGTTCGATGAGGTAGGCGCCATCGATATCTACGAGGATACGGAGATCTCGAGTTGTATCGAGGAGACGATGGCAGCTATTGATGATAGGAGCTTCGAGGAGCCCGAGGATAATCCATTTCCCTCCGTCGAGACGGCACCCAAGCTAAAACCGCTACCTTCGACGCTGAAGTATACTTTCCCTCTCTGAAGGCTTGATATGGCCAGGGCTGATTCTATGGCTTCCTCGTTGATGTGTACATGGTTGATATTGTGAGTCTGGGTCAACGAAGCTCCTTGATTCCTTGGATTTGCCGTGGCCTGCGAGGGTAGTTGGTCAGTAAAAGTTACTTGCTTACCCTTTTTGTCTGTCGTCGGTTGGACGTTCGTCTTGACGAAGTCTTGAATTTCGTCCACGCGCGAGTTCATCCTCGTCATTTGCTCCATTAATTGCGAGATCGCGCCGAGGATCGGGTTGGCTGCCGGCGTGGTTTGGCGTGGAGCTTGCGTGTATGCTTGTGGTTGAGTCGGTGGGACGAATGACGACTGTCTTTGATTAGGGTAATTTTGCTGACCGTTGTATTGTGGAGGATAGGGTTGATCGTTGTTCCTCCTATAGCCATTATTCTGCGAAGAATTGTTAAAAACAGGGGTATTATATTGGTTAGGATAATTATCTGGATAATTTGGTCGTCCCTGTTGACTCGGTCTTCTTGATGGACCTTGTTTATACATCCCTTGCCCTTGGATTGCCATCACGGGGCAATCTAATTTGACGTGGTCGAATCTTGAGAAAGTTGCGCATGGTGACGCCTCTTGGAGTGAGACTGGGGCGAGTCCTTCAGAACCGTTGCAGATGTTGAGTCGGTCTAGTAGAAGGTTCTGGACTTCTGCCATTTTGTTGATCCTTTCAAGGAGCATCCCCCTCTCCACTAATTTGGCGTCGAGAGCTTTCGGCATTGCACCTCTTCCAAATGGTTTCGCCGCATTATGATGACTATTTTCCGCCACCGTTTCGATGAGATCCATCGCGTTGTCTTCGTATTTGCTCATGAAGGTGCCGCCGCTAGCTGCATCCAAAAGGTATCTATCTTGCGGGCCTAACTCGTCATAAAAGATTTGAGTTAATTCGTGGTTAGACACGCCATGGTGTGGGCACTCCCTCGTAAGATCTCTTAATCGTTCCCGGGCCTCGTGGAAGGTTTCACTCGAGCCTTGGGTGAATTCTCGGATGGCTTTTCGGACGGAGATAGTTTTTCCTACGGAATAGTACTTTCTTAAAAACTCCTCCTCCATCTCGGTCCAACTTGTGAATTCTTTCCCTAATTTTAAAAACCAGTCTTTGGCTCTATCTCTAAGGGTAGCGGGAAAGAGTTTCATCTTCATTGTGTCGGCGGGGACATTTTGAAGGTGATTGATCTCACAAACTTGGGAGAGCTCATCTACATGTCTATAGGGATCTTCGGAAGGCTTACCATGCAAGATAGGTAGCATGCTCATAACATGGGAATCTATTCTAAAATATGCCCCTCTTCCTAGGGGTGCGTGAATTCTAGTGACGGGTCGCTGGAGGACGGGCCTAGCATAGTCACTAAGGCGTTTCCTGGCATTTCCCTTATTGTTCCGGGCCATTTCTACTTGTTCGGTTGGATCAAAAGTTGAGTCAGTTTCGGTAGTGTCGGTCTCGGTAGCTTCGGGAGTTTGCGAGGATCGTTAAAAGAGGTCTATTTCTAGGGGGTTATTCTGTACTCTCCAAGTTGTTCGTCTTCTCATGAAGAGTGGGTCGGGTACGTAGATGGATAATAACTTATAAATAATTAAAATATATTAAAAAGTGAAGTCAATCGTACTTAAATGTCGTTATCCGTGAGAGTTACGCGTTCTTAACGCAATTTTGAAGAAGCGATTGCCCGCAATCCTTAGAAAAGGGGCGAAAATCACTTAATCTTATCAAATTAAGGATCTCGAAGATGGATTTCTACTTCGGATCACTCAAAATACGATTGAATTGCTTGAATTTCAAGAAATTAAGAGAAAAATTTGTGTTGACCAAGTCAAAATTTACTTAATTTGATCAAAAATTGCCTTAATTCCCTGGCAACGGTATCTACGAGGATACGGAGATCTCGAGTTGTATCGAGGAGACGATGGCAGCTATTGAGGACAGGAGCTTCGAGGAGCCCGAGGATGATCCATTCCCCTCCGGCGAGACGGCACCCAAGCTAAAACCGCTACCTTCAACGCTGAAGTATGCTTTTCTTGATCATCATAGTGCTAACCCCGTTATTATATCCTCGCAGCTAGATCATGACCAGGAGGAGAGACTATTGGTGGTCTGACGAGACGAGACCACGAGGTCGTCGATTTCACACGGTATCGCGTCAAAAATTATTCCGAGCTTACCAATTTTAAGAAATTAACTCGAATTGAAGGGTATAATGGTAAATTAGGGTCGAATCCACAGGGAAACAAGGAATTTCTTGATGTAATCTTCGAATTTGATCAAATCGGACGAGAAATTGATGGTAGAAATTGGGGAAAATGGTATATTATGAAAGATAACTTCAAAACAAATCCACGGAATCAAAAATCATCAAAAATGATCTTGATTTCGTGGAGAAATGGCAAATTTAAGTGGATAGAAAATTTTAGACGAAGAAATCGCGATTTTGGATGAAATTTGAAGAAATTGAAATCTAAATCCTAATCTAAACAGATATTAAACACTATAGGAAGAGAAGTTATGCAAAACCGCTTCCACTAATCCTGTTTAGCGATCAAATCGCCGTGATTAAGCTGATTAATCGTGAAGAACCCCAAGAACGCCTCAACGAGATTCAAGCTGCGATTTCTCACAATCTACTCCACCACATCTCGATTTCAAGAGCTCTGTGGGTGTGGAAATGGAAGAGGAACACGATGGAATCGAGAGAAACGAGAGGGAAGGTGTCTAGACAGCTCAATTAGATTGAATTCCAACTCGGATGCATACAAATGTCGAAGAACATCTCTTTTTATAGGGTGTTTGATTGTAACAGCCCGATCGAAATGATCGACGGTTACGATAAAACGGTCCACGATGGACCATTTTGAAAATGTCTTGACCGTCCAATCGTGATGGATGGTCATGATTTCATCGATGAAACACTTTATAAAAACGCTTCAAATAACGCCCTTTGGATCGCGATCGGACGGCCGAGATTCTCCCTGCTCGATCGAATCTAGGCCGTTATAACTCTCCATTTAAGGCACGTGCCTTGATCTTGATCCGGTGATCCGGCGTCCATCCGATCGACGCGTGATATCGACGCGCGCCATCGATCCGACGCTCCGTACGCGTCCACGTCACCTACATAGTAAGTAAAACGTGTGGATTAGTCCCACACGGAATTAATTGAAGAAATGCATCGGGTTTATAATACCCGACGCATATGTAAGTCGAATACCCTTTCGATATACAGAAGGCTGACAATACTATATATGTACGATAAACTATATAAATATAAGTGTATAATGTGTCGCGTAGGCGCCACGTGGGTCCACGTGGCGCTGCCATGTGGCCTGGATTGCCACGTCGCATCTACATGGCCCCGCACGAAAAATAAACCCATTTTTTTATTTTTTATTTTTTTATTTAAAAATGGTTTAAAATCGAAAATAAAATCAGAAAAAAAATCTGAAAAATCTCTAAAAATTATAAAATTCATAACTTTTAATAGATAACTCCAAATTAATCCAAATTTCTTTCATTTGATCCAAATTTTAATTTTTTATCATTCTAAAGAATAAAAATTGATAAATAATGAGATTTTTAAATTTTATTTCAAAAACACATTTATTTTTAAGGTTTTTAAACTTAAGAAAAATATAAATAAATGTTTATAAATCGTTTTCTCTCATTATTTTCATTTAAAACATTTATAATCTCAAGTAAAGATGGGTTATTAATTATGTGTCTTTTAAATCATTATTTGTAACCCTAATTTAAGGTATTTTGAGATTATTATTATTATTTCATGGAATGATAGAAAAATACACATAAGTATGATAACATGCACGAAAATGAAATTATTTATACTTTAATATGCATCAAAAATCATGTTTTATTACGTTTATATAGCATGTTATCACGGTCTTGCGAGCGAGGAAGGAAGCAATCGGATGGAAATTGTCGGACCTTAAGGGAATTGATCCCTCTTTGTGCACCCATCGTATTTTACCAGAGGAGGACTCTCGTCCCTCTAGAGAGGCACAAAGACGGCTCAACCCTAAGGTATGGCATGTCGTTAAGGATGAAATCCTTAGATGGCTTAATGCAGGTATCGTATATCCTATCTCCGACAGTCCATGGGTCAGTCTGGTGCATGTCGTCCCCAAGAAGGGGGGGATCATCGTGACGACAAATGACAAGGGCGAAGAACTTCAGACGCGTCTTCCGACGAAGTGGAGAGTATGCATCGACTATCGGAAGCTTAACACAGCGACGAGGAAGGACCATTTCCCCTTGCCATTTATTGACCAAATTCTTGAGAAGCTTTTAGGTCAAGGATTTTATTGCTTCCTAGACGGCTACTCGGGGTATAATCAGCTAGCTATACACCCCAATGATCAGGAGAAGACGACGTTTACATGTCCATTTGGCACATATGCATTTCAGCGCATGCCATTTGGACTATGTAATGCCCCTGCCACATTTCAGAGGTGCATGATGGCCATCTTCTCCGATTTTATAGGAGAGAGCATGGAGGTCTTCATGGACGACTTCTCAGTTTTCGGCTCGAGTTTTGATGCGTGCTTGGAGCACTTAACGCAAATCCTCGACGTTTGCGTTAAGAAACGCCTAGTTCTTAGCTGGGAGAAGTCCCACTTCACGCTGCGAGAAGGTATAGTGCTTAGACATTTAGTTTCAAGAAAAGTTTTGGAAGTGGACAAGGCCAAGGTTGAGGTAATCCAAGACCTTGCACTCCCTATGTCGATAAGGGAACTTAGAAGTTTCCTAGGGCATGTTGATAACATGCATTTATAACTTGAATTCTTATCTTAATTAACTCATATTCATGCTTATTTTATGTGAATATGATGCATGTTATCATACTTTTTAGGAATTTTCTCCATTGGCATGTCATTTCACTAAAGTTGATATTTATGCATAAATTAAGGATAATTTCATGTTTAATAAATGATTAATCTTTTGTTTAATTTAATAGAAGTTAATCTCAGTTATTAAATGAGTTTTGACTTTAGTAAATGTTTGGAAGGATGATTTTAAGATGAATTTATGATTTAGAGTGTTTAGTTAGAACTTATTTAATGAAATTTTAATTCATCTTTATTTCCTTCTTGAAAACATATTTTAAATGACATGATATTAAAAAGAAAAGATTTTGTAATCCAATGGAGAAAATTTGGATTAAAAAGGAGTTGTATTTTGAGAAATATGAATTTCTGAATTTTTATACTATTTTTTCCGATTTTTATTTGATTTTTAATTGATTTTTTAAGGAATTTCTTAGTTAAAATCGCGAAAAAGGAGCAAATTACCTGCGGCTGACGTGGCGAGCGGCGGCTGACGTGGCGAGCGGGCCCACGTGGCGCGCGGGACCACCGCGCCGTTACGACGTGGCGCTGAGGCCACGTGGCAGGACGCGTGTGGCCCGCGCGTGACGCGTGGATGACACGTGTGCACATAAATCATATATATATATATATATCATAGGGTATCGTACATATAAGCCTATTGTTAGAACTAGCTAACTATATAAATCGCCCCCCTATTTAACCGCGTAAATTTTCTATATTTCTTCCGTGTGGGACTATGTTCCACACGGTTTCATATTTTGCAGGTGACGTGGCGGCTTGGCGGGCGTCGGATCGGATCAGAGCGGCGGAAATCAAGACACGTGGCAATCACGGTGGCGATCAATAAAAAGGGCGCCTAATAAGACAAAACCGTCTTTCTTCCGTGTAACTCGAGGCACGCCAGTCGAGGAGGCGGCTGCCAATGAAAAAAAAGAGGGAGTTTTCCTCCGCCTAATAAGACAAATGCCATTTAATGCTCTCTTTTTCAGGACCGTCAGTCGAGGCGACATGGACGAATGAGAAAAAAGAACGCTTTTTCCCGCCTAATAGGACAAACCGACGGTCGCTTCTGATGCATTAATTGCGCTGCAAGTAATGATGGCTGCATTAAATGCACCAAACCGCGTGCATTAAATGCAACGCGACAGGTGGTCGACACCTGGCAAAGCGAGGAGGCATCGATCATCATCGGACGGCCGTGATCGCTGGCAACCTTGGCGACGCGTGGAGTCTTCCGGTGCGCCCGATCCTCATCGAACGATCAGTGTCGCGATCGAGATCATCATCGCGATCGTCTTCCATCGGACGGAGGACGTTCCTCGAAACCTGAGTCCACGCGATCGCGCGATCGTGGCCATACGCTCACCTGAAGCTTCATCGGACGGCAGACGGAACACCACGAAGAACGACGATCGTGGTCCGATTGTAACCTTGGCAGACGGAACGACGCTGCGAGATCGGAGCTCGATCGTGCCACGATTGGACCTCCTTTCGTCGCGGAATCATCCTAACCTGAGAAGACGGCGGCCGACCGAGATCCAGGTCCACGATCGACGCTAAATCATGGCTTGATTGTGGCCCGATCGTGGCTTGATCGTGCCACGATCGGGGCTCGGGTTGAAGCGAAATTGAAGTCATTCTTGTTGCGGAATTGAAGCGGCATCCTCACCCCAAGGAACCGCTCCCACGACGCCTTCAAACAACGCCCACGACCGCCTCCATTGCCCACGTTTTCGGGCCTAATTTCTTCTTTAAAAGCATGTATTTCCTTCTTTTGTTCTTCAACTTTTGATCAACTCGTGAAGAAATTAAGCGAGTTTCGAGGAAGGTCTTAAGTTCTCGTGATCCTCTGCTTCCAAGAGTGTAGAGACGCAGCCATTGAAGCATGATAATCACGATTTCATCTCTTGATTTCATCGAATTTTCCCCTTGAATTCCGAACGTCCACGAGGAAGAATCTGAGCAAATTCGCTTCAATCCACGAGAATTGAGGCCCCATTCTTGCGGCAATCGGGTTAGTAGTGAGGTTCGATCGATTATCAAGAGGTAATTTGTATTTTTATTAGGTTTAGATCTTTAATTTTGCAAATTAGTTCATAGTCTTCTTCATTTTCCCCAATTTTAGGTCCAAAAAGTCGCTGATTTTGAAAATAGGATATCTCTTTGATTATAATTCCAAATCATTGATTTTGGTTTCATTGGATTCCTCTTTTCATCAGCTTTCCGTGGATAGAAAATTCATCAAATTCCGAGTTCATTTGACCCTTCAATTTAACGTTTGACCACGGACTGTTCATCTTTCATCAGAAGTCAAATGTTGACTTTCGGGGTCAATTACCTTTTATTGACAAATCAGAATTTGATAATTTTGGTCTTGTTGGATTCCTCTGGTTCTTAGCTTTCCATTGACATATAAATTGCAAGATTTGGATTTCATTTGGGCATTGAATTTGAATATTTCCTCTGAGGTGTTAATTTCGGGGATTTTCTGATCATTGATTTTCAATAATTCATAATAAATCCATTTCTTATCCAAAAATTACGAACTATATATCAATAAATTCCATTTTCTCTCTAGTTTTCAAATATCTACTTTTCGTAATCTTCTAACTCTGTTTGATTTTCTGATTTTACAGTACACCTACTATTGGTCAAAGTCAACGCTTTGACTTTGACTTTTGACTTTTCTCTGTCAAATCCGAGATTTCAATTCTTGAAACTTCTTATTAGGTCTATTTATATCATTTTTATTCATCACATATTATTTTCTCTTATTTAAAACTTCTTTTAAACCTAAGTTTGACCAAGTCAACTCTGTGATTAAAGTCAACCCTGCTCTCTGTGGATCGACCCGATACTTACCCAATACTTGATTATTATATCTTGTCTTTGTGAGTTCGGTTTTATAAATTTTTTTTTACCATCATCTTTGTGTTTTAACGACGCACAAAAACGACACGTCACATGTCAGTTTTTATCGTCGCTTTATTCAGGATTCTACTAAGGTCTCAAAACCACTGACTTCTCTTCTTTGCAAGGAAAAAGACTTTATCATTGAGGAAGAAGGAAAGCACACCTTTACGCAGCTGAAGCAAGCTTTAGTGGAAGCACCTATTTTACAAAGTCCTAATTGGGACTTACCTTTTGAGATTATGTGTGATGCTTCTGATTTTACAGTGGGCGCGGTTTTGGGGCAGCGAATCGACAAAAAGCTGACCTTCATATGTTACTCGAGCAAGACACTAGCCGACGCTTAACTTAGTGCACAACTACGGAGAAGGAGTTATTGGCAGTTGTCTTTGCTTTGGAGAAATTTAGGCCTTATATCTTGGGCAGCAAGATCATTGTCTACACAGACCATGCCGCATTGAAGTACTTGCTGTCCAAGAAGGAGGCCAAACCATGACTGATTAGATGGGTTCTCTTCCTTCAAGAATTCGATTTGGAGATCAAGGACAAGAAGGGAAGTGAGAACTCAGTGGCTGATCATCTTTCTCGACTCCACACTACATCTTCAGGTGAGATTTGTGATACATTTCTCGATGAGCAGCTCCTCACCGTTGTGACTTAGGTACCTTGGTTTGCACATATCGTTAATTACTTAGTCACAAAATCTATCCCCGATTATTGGAACATGCATCAAAAGAAGAAATTTGAGTATGATGTTAGACATTATTTTTGGGAAGAACCCCAATTGTTCCATGTAGGGGCTGATCAGATTATTCGGCGATGCGTTCCAGAGGAGGAACAAGAGCATATTCTAGCGTTGTGTCACTCATCTCTATGTGGAGGACATTTTGCGTCGAGGAAGACGGGAGCGAAGGTGCTACAAAGTGGCTTCTATTGGCCAACTCTTTTGAAGGATGCGATCCAGTATTGCAAGGAGTGTTTAAAGTGTCAATCCGCATTGAACATCTCAAAGCGAGATGAAATGCCCTTTCAAACCATCCTTGAGGTAGAAATTTTTGATCTTTCAGGGATTGATTTTATGGGGTCATTTCCACCGTCGGAGGGTAAGGAGTATATTCTTGTAGCGGTGGACTATGTGTCCAAATGGGTCGAGGCAATACCAACGAGGATAAACGATCATCGAGTGGTTAACAATTTCATTGTTAACAATATCTTTTCTCGATTCGGTTGTCCTAGAGCTATTATTAGTGATGGTGGATCTCATTTTACTAACTCTCATTTCAGGAGTTTACTTAAGAAATATGGAGTTCACCATCGCGTCACGACCCCGTATCACCCCCCAAGCAAATGGCCAAGTAGAAGTCAGCAATAGAGAAGTCAAGAACATATTGAAGAAGATCATTCGCACGGATGGAAGAGATTGGGCAGCGAAGCTACCGGATGCTCTATGGGCCTACCGCACCGCATTCAAGACACCCATTGGGATGTCTCCTTTTAGGCTCATTTATGGCAAGCCTTGCCACCTCCCCATTGAGTTAGAGTATAGAGCATATTGGGCCATTAAAAAGCTCAATCTATCTCTTGATCAAGCTGGAAGAGAAAGACTTCTACAACTTCAAGAGCTCCAAGAACTCCGGAATGAGTCATATGAAAATGTGGAGATTTATAAAGCCAAAAATAAAGCCAATCATGACAAGCATATCAATAGGAAATCTTTTCATGTTCATGACAAGTTATGGCTTTATAATTCTCGTCTTAGACTCTTTCCAGGGAAATTGCGCTCAAGGTGGGATGGTCCATATGAGATCCTCGTTGATAATGGATCGGTCATGATTTTAGATCCCAAGACCCAAAATTTCTTCAAGGTAAATGGAGATAGGTTGAAGCCATACATTGGTGAAAAAGGACCTCCCCCTCCTCATAGTGAAGAACTGTAATCCCTTGAGATCTCAGCCACTAGTTAGTCGTGAGAGTGAGTTATGTCTAGCTAAAGACGTAAAACTTAGTGCTTATTGGGAGGCAACCCATCTTTATTTTATTTTTGCATTTGTTCTTGTTTTAGCATTTAATTTTACTTTTATTTTATTTTTTTTGCTTTGATGTTTGTTGTTGCTTCTTTATAAGTTTCTTAGGTTCTAAGGAGAAGGGCACATTAAAAGAAAAAATTCAGCTCCAAAGCAACTCCAAAAATGAAGAGAAGAATGCAACCGATGCAAATTCCCGCTAAGTTTTTCTTTTCCCTCTTATGCCTCTTTTGCTTTTACTGATGTTGTATGCCATGTATATTGATTTTCATCACTTTTCCATGAGCATGATGAGTTTTATTGAGGACAATAAAAGGAATGAGCATGGGGGGAGTTTTCTAGAAAACTTAAAATTTTTAAAATTTTTTTTGCATTTGTTCATTTAGTATTCTATGCATCATCTGATTTTTAAACATGTGAACAACAACATGATCTTTTCAAAAACAAATGAAATAGAAAATCATAGAGTACATTAACACCTCCACTTGTTTAGAAAGTTGTGGGAAGAGCAACCGTAAGTGTATGTTGAGGAGATGGTAGAGTCAATGGAATTATGGATCTAGGTATTCCTTTGGAGAGCCATAAAATCCAAACTAAGGATGTACTCAAGCTCATAGTATGATTTTTCAAAACTTTCTATACTTCTCATCCACTCATTCTTCTTCCTAAACTTTGAGTTAATGACTCCTTGCACGCACATCCTTCCGCTTTCCATAGCAAGTCGTCGCTTGTATCATCATTTGTTGGCACTAATATTATTGACATAGTGAAGCTCCCTGATCCATAGAGATACCAAAACCTCTTTGGGGGAATAAGCTGCATGTCTACTAAGGACGACACATGGGTAGGATGAGCACCATGAAATGAGTTATGTTGTTTTTCAATAAAGTTGCATAAAAAGCCTTGAAAATTTCAAATTCTGAATTATCTAATCTCCTTCTTCAAAAAGGCCTACAGAAAGTAGAATTATGATGAATAAAGTAGAATTAGAAAGAGAGAAAATACAAAAAAATAGAATTAGGATGAAAGAAAGAAAAAAATAAAAAAGTAGAATTAGAATGGTAAGCTACCTCACATGTGTTTTAGGCGACTCTATTTTATAGTCACTATGTATAAAAGGATGATGCTTGTTTCTACTTCTTGTGCCCTTAACATTCATGTCCATAGTGCAAGGAGGAGGCGACGATTGGTTTGGTATGATGAATTTTTAACTATGTATATTTCTAGTAGTATGTAGAGCAAGAGCATTCTTAGTTTATTTGGTGGATTAAAGTGTTTGCCGGAGGAATGCCTTGATCTTGAGTTTCTAGTACATTACTTTCTTCTCGGCATCATTTAAGGTAGAACATTCATTTCAAATTCTATCAATGCTTAACCCATGGCTTTCTAAGCGTGTTAGTCCTATTTCATACTTTTTCTCTTTCCATTGCTAAGGGACTAGCAATGATTTAAGTTGGGGGGGTGTGATAACATGCATTTATAACTTAAATTCTTATCTTATTTCACTCGTATTCATGCTTATTCTATGTAATTATGATGCATGTTATCTTTATTTTATGAATTTTCTCCATTGGTATGCCATTCTACTAAAGTTCAGATTTATGCATAAATTAGGGTTAATTATGTGCTTTCTTGATGATTAATATTTTTGTAACGTTAAATTAATAAGAATTATGTATTTTCCTTAATTTACTTTGACTTTAGTAGATGATTAGAAGATTTAATTTCAAGAAGAGAATGTTGGATGATATAAAATAGACTTCTTAAGAAATTATCTATGTTTATTTGAAATTCATCTTATATGATTCTTTTAATTTGTATTTTTAGATGGCATAATATTAAAGATGAAGGAATTTGTGATCTAATGGAGAAAATTTGAGTTAAAAAGGAGTTATATAAATGAATTTATGAATTTCTTAATTTTATAGTATTTTCTATATTTTATTTTGATTTTTCAGGATTTATTTAACTGTGCAGGACCCACAGAGGTTACGTGGCGCGATGCAGACACATGGCGGGGCCACGCAAGCCCACATGGATGCCTACGTGGTGCCTACGTGGTGTGCACAGTGATATCAGACGGACGGGATTAAATCGCGCAATCGGACGGTCGGGATTAAATCGCGCAATTGGACGACTGAAATCACACGGAGTGGAATCCGCGTCATGGGCCATGATCCCACTGATTACGTGCGATCTGACAGCTGAAATTCCATGGAGTGAAATCCACATCACGAGCCACCAATTTCACGCGATCCAATGGCTGAAATCACACTGAGTGCAATCCGCGTCGTGGGCCACAATCCACCAATTTCGCACAAACTTCTATATAAATAGATGTTCTCTCCCTCTGTAAACTTAACTTTTGATCGATTCATGAACGAATTAACCGAATTTCGAGAAAGATCTCTATTTCATCGTGATCCCCCCGCATTTAGACTCTATTGCGAAGCAATTGGAGTGGGATTGATCACGAATTTCTCCTTGATTTCATCGAATTTTCCCCTTGAATTCCGAACGTCCACGAGGAAGAATCTGAGCAAATTCGCTTCAATCCACGAGAATTGAAGCCCCATTCTTGCGGCAATTGGGTAAGTATTGAGATTCAATAGATTATCAGGAGGTAATTTGAGTTTTTAGTAGATTTAGAAGTTTAATTTTGTAAATTAGTTTATAGTGTTCTTCATTTTCCCCAAATTCGAGTCCGAAAAATTGCTGATTTTGAAAAAAGGATATATCTTCGATTATAATTCCAAATCACTTGATTCTAATTTCAGTGGATTCCTCTTTTCCTCAGCTTTCCTTGGATTGCAAATTTATCAAATTCCGAGTTTATTTAACCCTCCAATTTGACGTTTGACCAAGGACTGTTCATCTTTTATCAGAAGTCAAATGTTGACTTTCGGGATCAATTACTTTTAATTTACAAATCAGAATTTGATAATTTTGGTCTTGTTAGATTCCTCTGATTCTTAGCTTTCCATTGACATATAAATTTCAAGATTTGGATTTCATTGGCTGGTCAATTTGAAGATTTCTTCTGAGGTGTTCATTTCAGGGATTTTCTTATATTTGATTTTCAATAATTCATAGTAAATCCTATTCTTATCCAAAAATCACGAATTATATATCAATAAATTTCATTTTCTCTCTAGTTTCCAAATATATAATTTTCGTAATCGTCTGAATTTTTTTGATTCTCTGATTTTACAGAACACCTATTATTGGTCAAAGTTAATTCTTTGACTTTGACTTTTGACTTTTCTCTATCAAACCCAAGAATTGAATTCTTAAAACTTCTTATTTGGCTTATTTATATCATTTCCACTCATTAATTCTTATTTTTACTTAGTTAAAACTCCTTTTAAACCTAAGTTTGACCAAGTCAACTCTGTAATTAAAGTCAACCCTGCTCTCTGTGGATCGACCCGATACTTACACATTACTTGATTTTATATCTTATCTTTGTGAGTTCGGTTTTATAAATTTTTTTTGACCAACATTTTTGTGTTTTAACGACGCACGAAAATGATCCGTCACGATCCGACAAACGCGACTTAATCATAACGGTTCACGATGAGCCGTTTCATCAGAACCGTCGATTAAATCCGATCGGATGGTTACGCCCAAGTGGTGTATAAATTGAGATGTTCTTCCGATTTGTAAACCATTCGAGAGAAAATCAATACAATATATCTGTTTAGACACTCATCCTCTTGAATCTCTCAATCCTATCCTCTTCTAGACTTAATTCCTCATCCTCGAAGTGCTTAAGATCGAGATTTGGCCGAAAGACGAGGAAGAAATCGACGCTTGAACTCCACGATCACGATTTTTTGGATTTTTGATGAATAGCCTTAATTGGGTTAATCTGATCATAATCTTGGGTTAGTGGAAGCGGTTTTTACTAATCTTTTGTCCATTCATTTTTATTTCTGTTTAGATTAGTAATTTAAGTTTAATTTCATTTAATTTTTGTCAATTTTGCGACTCTAAGTTTCAGAAATTATCTCCCACTTCGATCTTCAATTTCTCTGCGAAATCAAAGTGAAATTCAATGATTTTTTATTCTGTGGAATCGCCTTGAAGTTCTCTTTCATAATCTACCATTTTCCCCAATTTCTAACATCAATTGATTGTCCGATTTGATCAAATTTGAAGAGATCATCATAAATTTCCTTAATTCCCTGTAGATTGGACCCTTATTTACCATTATACCCCTCAATTCGAAATATTTTCATCAAATTGGTAAGTTTGGATTTTGTTTTGACACTAGACTATCTGATATTGACGACCTCGTGGTCTCCTCTCATTAATACTAATTTTTCATCATGTATTATTAGGTTTTATCTTTGAAGCTTAGCTTAGATGAATTTTATGATTTCCATCAAATTCTCTCTCTTTGCGATCAGTTTTTCTCTCTAAATTTTGCTCCTTGATTTCTCCATGAATATTGATCCAATTTGTATGATTTCTGATTATGTGGATTTGTATTCGAGTCTTCTTTCTAAATCTACCAAGATCTTTCATTTTTCACCTCAATTCCTCGTCCGATTTGATCAAATTTGAAGAATACCTTAAAAATCCCTTAATTCTTTGTAGATTCAACCTTTATTCACCATCATACTCTTTCATTCGTGATTCAATCCTTAATTTGGTGAGTTTAAAATTTTTTTGATATATCTCCAAGTGTTTTCAACAATCACACGATTTTGCATCGACACCAATCAAACTTACGAAAAGAGAGAGAGTGATTAGTATCATTATGACGCTAATCATTGGCGGCATCCAATGATTAAAGCTATTAAGATCAACATTTGTATCATTGAGGTGGTGCGATCATTTAAGTTCCCTTAAAAGATCTAAAAAAATTGAAAATCATTTTGACTTCTAAAATTTCCCAAAAAAATAGAGCCGGCTTTTAGAAACAAATTGAATCATTTCAAACCATGAAAACTTGTATTTCTAAATATTTTCATGTAAATAAGTGCACTTTAACTAAAAAAATTGATAGAGGGTTCCTTCTTTTACTTAATAAATTTTTTTCTACATGATTTGTCTTTTAGAATATTCCTCCAAAGGACAAAGAAATATTCTCAAATCAAATAGCTTTTTAAATAGAGAAATAACCATTTAGAACCATGTTGACCTGCACTTATGACCATTTCCATGTAACTAGAAACCTAAAATCTGCGATATAAGTGCGCTGATTTGGATGTTATCATATATATTCTTAAAGAGGAAGATTAGGGGTCCCTATTTTTGGCATTTAAAGCTCGACAAACTCGACAGACGATCGTCGAATTGAAAATTCAACAAATTTGAAGCACCAAAAATCAACCTGATATGCGTAAAAATATTGTCGTTGAATGCGCAAATTTACGTATCAAACAAATTTATACTCAACTCTTTAAATTTTGATTTTTAAATTAGAACAATAGAAAGTTGAGGTCGATTGCATAGAGAGGAAGGTTAAAATATTGAAATTAGAAGATACATTTTTGGCGTTTTTCTTATATTTAGAAAGCAGAGATAAACGGTGAAAGGAAGAAAATGAGCACGGAGATGAAATAAACTGAACAAGTGCTTCCAAACTCCTTGCGAAGATTGAAAACCCTTGATTGATGGTGGAAGTGCAGTTTTTAGGCTTTGTAAATATGGAAATGTGGATGAATAGATAAGAAAATATAAGAAATTGATAGAAAATGATCCTAATCTAAAGATTCGTGATGAAAACACAATCCAGTGATGCTCCCTAAAAAAATCATACCTTTGAGAGCCATATATTTTGCTCGGACTTGGCATCTTGCATCCAACACGAGGAATAAATAGAAGAGGGAAGAAACTCACTGAGAATGATGTTCAACACATGAAGAATGATTAATCGTTGCTTTCTTTCCTTTTGGCTAGCCAATGCTAGAAGCATACAACAAAACATTCATAATCTTAAATTTTTTGTCTCAGAACTTAAATCATTCCAAGTAGATTCATGGAGGTTGAAATGACAATCATGCCCATAAAATTTCAGCCCTTAACTCCATCAGGATCATCGGATATCAAGCTTTTAATTTTGATGAATATGGACTGTTGATCTGATCTTCACTCTCCTCCAATCGCGCCAATCAATGCGCTCTACTGAACCCACGCTAGTCTAATGTCGCCTAAACTCAAAAGAATTATGTTAGATGCCCACAGCTCTCTCAACTCTTTTCTCTCTCCTCTCTCGTCGATGGTGGTTTTCTCTATCAAAGGATGCGGAGATGAGTGTGAGAGCAAGTGAGAGTGGAGGAGGAGAGGTCTCGCGGCGATTGGGCAGATAAGAAACGAAAGGTGATCGGCGAATTCCCTTCGCACGAGAAATGCACAAGAGGGAAAGGAATCCATCGCGCAAGTCGGAAGAAAAAGTGGAAATGCGAGGAGATGAGGGACGCGCGGAGAAAGAGAGGGAGAGAGGAGAGTGGAGCGGTCTTCTCATGATGGAAAATTTTCCGTCACGAGAGAGGGGGGGAGGAGAGGAGCGAAAGGGAAACAGAGGAGGAAGAAGGAGGAGAAGGAAAAGAGATAGGTAGGAAAGAAAAGAGGTTACGGGAGAGAGATGCGTGGGAGAGAAAGAGGAGTTCTCCCTGCAGTTCCCTCGTGACGGAAGTAATTTTCGTCACCATGAGATGCGAGGAGAGAGAAGGAGAGAAGCAGAGGAGAAGAAAGAGAAAGAAACGGAGAGAGGACGAACAAGAAAAGAAGAATCATGAAGGAAAAGAGAAGAAGGAGAAGAAAAAGAGAAGGAGAAGAGAATGGGAAGAAGGAGGAGAGGAGAGGGTGAGCTGGGGTAGACACGCAACTGAAAATTTTCCGTCGCACGCATGAGATGAGAGGAAGACAGCGGGAGAGAGAGGAGGGAGAGAGAGAAGGTGGGAGAGAGGGAGATTGATCGGATGAGATAGAGAGAGGAGCGTGCGAACGAGAGAGAAGGAGAGGGAAGAGAGAGAGAGCGGGAGAGAGAAACGGGTCGGAGAGAGAGAGAGAGCGAGGTTAAGGGAGAGAGAGGAAGAGAGGGAGAGAGAAATTTTCATTTCAATTTTAATTTCTAAAATTTCTTACAAATTCTATAAAATCTAGAAAACAAAATGCGCATAATATCATTAAATCAATATTCTTGATAAATCAATATCATAAAATTCTCATAAAATACTCAAATTTATGAGCAATCAAGAATATTCTTTCAAATATAAGAATTATCATTTCATTCATTTTAAATCATGATATCATGCATTTTTTATTAGATTTTTAATAAAAAGTGCATAAAATGTATCATATTAATGCATGAAATTGTATGTTATCACAACCCAATAACACTTATTGGTCTTCCTTATCAATTAACTATATGAACATATAGATTAATTGACAATGATCCATTTAACCCAATTGACAAGTTGAGTTATCATCCTAGTGGGGGCCAAGAACACCATTTGCTCTAAGAGATATGGAGTATATTAGAATTGCTTCATAAAACCTTATCATCATCAATTACTATCTCTGTATAATCCTTCATCCGTGCAAGACTCATGAATGATTTAGGGTATAGTTAGCTATCCAACCATAATCAATCACTCAAATTAGTATTGATGTGAGTAGGAAATCATCAAGACTAACTTGGCTAAGAATTTACCTTCATCTCATTCCTTGAGTCAATATTCTCTTATACTGAGGGTGGACGATCCCATCTTGACCATACAATCACCTTCAAAGACTTCATATCGTATTCAAAGACTTTAAATAACGTTTTAGAGATTCTGTGGCTAGGGATTCATAAGTCATAGTCAAACCACGATCATCCATCTACAAGATTTCTTTGGTGTCTCAAGTCAAAGTACCACATGAATCAACCTCATTATCAGTTTGGTACATACCATTAAGGGATTCATATGGATCGATACAATGAACTTTTTTTTAAAGAGTGTCCACTATCTATCATTTGTGTCTAAAAACTAATGGCCATAAAATCAACCAAACTCATCATGTGAGTTGGATAATACAGTACTATTTTTTCCAAATATGTCCTTCTTGAATATTACATAAATAGGAATTTTTATTTTGTTTGTCTATAGTCTAGTGATCATTGTATTGTGATCTCATCATAATTCATTTAGTCATCACACATACTCATAGACTTCATTACAACCGTAACGCAAGAATGAAAATTAATAAATTTTATTTCAATCACTATAGAAAAGATACATGGAAGGGTTATTTAGCTTACAGGCCACATGATATCTATCAAATCGTTGTCTAAAATACATATTGAGGTACTTCAAGTATCCAATTGGAAGTCAAGCATGGACCTCTAGTATCAGGCTTTGGTGATTTGTGGCAAATACGAGCTTGTGTGTCTCCCGGTTAGTATTAATATTGTCACATAAAAATGTATTTTCTCTCACAAGTATAACCTTCATGGCTAATATGCGTAAAATCATGATCATTAAAAGCACAAGTTCACGTATAAAAATTATACTCAAATCTTTGAATTTGATTTTAAAATTTAGAATAGTAATGAGCTCAAGTCGAATTGATAGGGAGAACAATTAAAATATTGAAATCAAAGAATATTTTTTAATATTTTTAGATTAAGAAAGGGGAAATAATCAATGTATAGAAGGCGATGAATTCAAAAAATGCAACGAATGAATTAGATGCATCTAAACTCCTTTTGAAGATCAAAAACCTATGTTTCAAGGGTGAAAATGTGATTTAGGGTGTAAAAATATGAAAATATGGATGAAGAGATCAAGAAAATGGAAAAGACTTATGGAAAATGAATCGAATCTAAAGATTTGTGATGAAAACACACTCTAAATATGCTCTCTAATCAAACATACTTTGAGAGTTCATATATCTCCCCCAAACTTGATGTCTTGCATGCAATATGAGGAATGAATAGAAACTCACTACAAATGATGTTTCATATACGAAGAACAATCAATTGGTGCCATCTTTCCTTATGGCTTGTCAATGGTAGATGCACCCAATGAAACATTAAAGAGCCTAATTTTTCTCCCTTAGAATTCAAATTAACCTTGGTAAATTTTTAGAGCTTGAAATTACAATCATGCTCATAAAATTTTAGCCCCTAGCTTGTTTGAGATCATGAGATATCATGATTTCAATTTAGAAAATTTCTAGCAGTGGATTTTTCCTTAAAAATCACTTGATTTGATCACAATCGTTGATTTTTATCAACTTGATGATCTGAATGTGCTAGATTGATCCTCGTGTCACGTTCTAGTTCATCATGACAAGAGAGAAATGCCAGGTTGAATCTAGGCCATTAGATCTTCTTTTATAAGTGTTGAATGCTCCAAATCGCACCACGTGTCGTCTCTGTATTCATGCGAGAAAAGAGAAAACATGGTTAAATCAATATCCCTTGGATCGAATGGTCACACAATCCACCGAATCTAATGCTTGCAATAAAGCAATGCATTGCCTTCGAATTAAAAGAGATTAAGTGGACCAAATAAGTTAATCTTGCGCTGCAATGTGTTCACTTGGCCCTTTCTAAAACAAAGGCTCGCATTGAAAAAAATTGACATTAAATACTGCGACCCACATTGAGTATTAAAGAACTAATACTCCCCTTATCAATGTCACGCCTTCGTGTCATGTGTACGCACTACTATGTCAATATGAACAAATAAACCTAACTTTATGATTTGAAAAATTCCTAAAAAATTCTTAAAAATCTGAAAAATATAAAAATCATTAGAAAAATTGAGAAAATCCATAAAAATCTAGAAAAATTTTAGAAAATTTCTAATTTTTCGATTTTTCTTATCCTTCCATAGAAAACACTTTGTTGGATGAAATTTTTGTAATTTTTTGATACTTTTTGTCTTCTTTTTCATCCTATCAATGGGATTAAAAATTCAAAAAAGCTTTAAAAATTAATTTATTCCTAAAAATCACTTGTTTCCTTCTTGCATTTGGTTGTGTCGTTCTTCATGCATAACCTAAGATCATGAAACTCCTAGAAATACGATTAATTTGACTTTATTTGCCCTTGAAAAAGGTTAAACGTCAATAATGCATTCAATTAGTCATAGTTTGTTAAAAATTCAGCTCATGGACGATACGATATGATGAATGGGAAAGTTTCATCAAGTTATGATAACATCCATAATAATGACATGAATTGTGCTTTAAAATTATCGTTGAATAATGAATAAATGTGTAAAAATGCATATTATAAATAGCATTGTGACATATCACATAGTTAAATTGGTGGCCCATGACTTCATTCAAGCCTGTGACATAGATTACACAAAGACATTTTCTCTGTTGGTTTGTCATGTGAAAGCAAGCAATTGAACTTTACATACCATGCACACAAAATTTTTTAACTTTCATAAATAGCACAATGCAGCAAACATACCCTTAAGTTCTCCCTTGGTTTTCCTACACTCCATACGAGTACTATACCTTGCCATTATTCATGGCTGGTCATTTCACCTATTAGGTATTTCTTATGCCTTTTTTGTATGGAAACTTTGAGGAAGATGTGTTTATGAAGCAACCTCTAGAGTGTGTTTCTTTGAGGGAGAATTGAAGGGTATGTTTGCTCAACCGTGCTATTTATGGAAGTTAACAAAGTCTATGTGTGTAGTTTGTGAAGTTCCATTGCTTGCTTAGTACCTATGTCTTCACTCCATGGATAGAAGAGTCCACTTTAATGTGGAAGACCACGTTGGGGGATGGGTGGGAGTGTTGTGGTGCTTGAACTTTATGTTGATGACATTCTCTTGACCGACATCAATGTAGTCCTTCTCTCCTAGAGGAAGTATGCCTTTGGATAGAAAAAGGGTAACTCAGCTGTAAATCAAAATCTTCCTTGTGGGATGCTTGATACAAGTTTTGTAATACTAATTCTGCAATATTGGAAAATTTACACCAATATTTGCATCTATTTGGTGTGGAAGCCGATCTATTGGTGGTCACTCATTAACGTGTCGTTTTCGTGCGTTGTTAAAACACAAGGACGATGGTCAAACAAAATTTATAAAACCGAACTCACAAAGACAAGATATAATAATCAAGTATTGGGTAAGTATCGGGTCGATCCACAGAGAGCAGGATTGACTTTAATCGAAGAGTTGACTTCGTCAAACTTAAGTTTAAAAGAAGTTTTAAACAAGAGAAAATAAGATGTGATAAATAGAAATGATATAAATAGACCTAATAAGAATTTTTAAGAATTGAAATCTCGGATTTGACAGAGAAAAGTCAAAAGTCAAAGTGTTGACTTTGACCAACAGTAGGTGTACTGTAAAATCAGAGAATCAAACAGGGTCAGAAGATTACCAAAATTATATATTTGGAAACTAGAGAGAAAATGGAATTTATTGGTATATAATTCGTGATTTTTGGATAAGAATTGGATTTACTATGAATTATTGAAAATCAAATATCAGAAAATCCCCGAAATGAACACCTCGGAATTTATATGAACAGTCCAAATCTTGCAAATCTTGCAATTGACCAGTCAAATGAAATCCAAATCTTGAAATTTATATTTTATTGGAAAGCTAAGAACTAGAGGAATCTAAAGAGGCCAAAATGATCGAATTCTGATTTGTAAATTGAAAGTAATTGACCCCGAAAGTCAACGTTTGACTTCTGATGACAGATGAACAGTCCTCGGCCAAACGTTAAATTGAGGGGTCAAATGAACTCGGAATTCGATGAATTTACTATCCACGGAAAGCTGAGGAAAAGAGGAATCCAATGAAACCAAAATCAAATTTAAAATTATAATCTAAGAGATATCCTATTTTCAAAATTAGCAACTTTTCGGATCTAAAAATTAGGAAAAATGAAGAACACTATGAACTACTTTGCAAAATTAAAGATCTAAACCTAATAAAGATACAAATTACTTGTTGATAATCGATCGAACCTCACTACTAACCCAATTTCCGCAAGAATGGGGCCTCAATTCTCGTGGATTGAAGCAAATTTGCTCGGATTCTTCCTCGTAGACGTTCAGAATTCAAGGGGAAAATTCGATGAAATCAAGAGATGAAATCGTGATTATCATGCTTCAATGGATGTGTCTCTACACACTTGGAAGCAGAGGATCACGAGAACTTAAGACCTTCCTCGAAACTCGCTTAATTTCTTCACGAGTCGATCAAAAGTTCAAGAACAATAGAAGATATTTTTTTTGTAGTTAGTTTAATTAATAGATTGATAAAAGAGGAAAGAAATGTCCTAAGATTAACACATAAACCCTAAGTGTCGGTCAATCCGTCTACTCATGACGCAGTCATCATTATTCTACAGGAGCTTGAATTACCGCCCAAGCTTGGCGTTTATCACGGTAGAATAATGAGCTGAATAAGCAACTAGAACTCGCATAGTATCAACCTTGCCCCCTATCCTCAGTCCTCACGGGGCTAAGACCCTAGCCCTAGCCTTGAGCGGGGATCTCAGTGACAAGGCCCTCTAACTTTCTCGAGATCGATTCAACCGATGGTGATTAATTCTAAATACGATAAGAAGATAAAACCTGATCCACCGGTGCTCCCTTGGCCTTTCGACACGAAACACTCTTGCCATGGAACAAGCGATCACAAAAGAGGATACGAAGAAGCAAGTCGGGTATCTAGATGCACTCGGTTCGTCACGCCGCACAATCCTAGATACCAGGCGAACACACAAGAACATAAGAAGAACAAACGATAATTAAACATACCTAGATAGTTGATCCCTAGCAGCCTTGATCCCAATGGTCAACCTCCAAAAGGAGGCCAACTAGAAGATAAAAAAAGGTCTTCCCGAGCCCTAATTATAGCTCAGAAGGCATGGATGGAAAGAGGGGAGAGAGAGGAAGTTGCCCCCAAAATTTCGGCTTGATCCGCCTTCTGGATCGCTAGATATCGCGTCTGGAAGTTGGAGAAATCTGAGCCGTTGATTTAATTATCTCTCCTACTTTGACTTGGCACTGATGATTGGGCATTAATTTTCGCGCCTTGATTTCCGTGAATGAGGATAACTGCCGCTCCGATCTGTGTGAAATGATTCCTCCAATCATGGCCTGACACATCGCATCATCGTCAGCGATCCGCGTGAAGTGATTCTTGCAATCATTGCCTAACACGTCGCATCATCATCAGCGATGCGCATGAAATGATTTGTTCAATCATGGGCCGACACATCACGTCATGCGTCAGCGATCCTCTTGAAATGCTCTCGTCCAATTCGCTTTCGCCACGTCATCCTCGTGCCTACAAAATAAATAAATAAAAAGAAAAGACATCTTTGTGTTATTAGGCGGGAGAAAGTCCTCCTTTTTTTTCATTGGCCGCCGCCTCCTCGATTGTCGTGCATCGATTTAGACGAAGAAAGTCTCCTTTGTCTTATTAGGCGGGAGAAAATCCTCCTTTTTTTCATTGGTCGCCGCCTCCTCGATTGTCGTGTCTCAGTTAGAGACATGTCAGTCAGAACGAATTGCGTGCCCAATCATTGGGCCGACGTCCTTCTTGACTGACGCATGCCCAATCATTGGGCCGACGTCCAATGATTGGAGCACGTTTAACTTTTCAAATTTGGACGGTTCAGATCGTGACACGTGTCGCGATCTGATTAAATCTGCAAAAGGCTTAATAAATCATTATAAAAATTATAAAATGCCTTTAAATAAATCTAAAATTATATTCTGACTTTAAATATTTATTTCTCTCTGATTCTGAAGTCGAAAAATTACCCAAAAATACCAAAAAATCAAGAAAAATAGGAATTTTGCTGTAAAGCCGGAATTAATCATTTCCTATGATGATAACATTCATAAACAGTTGATTTAGTCCAAATAAGCATGTAAAATGCATGATTTTAATACATTAAATAACATGTTATCACTCATCCTAACATTGTTTATGTAAGTAGTGTTCTTAGCCAATTTATGTAAGTGAATCGGGAGGGTACCTTACGATTTCTAGCATACATCAAGTGAGGCTCCTAGAGAAGGTCTCATCTACAAGAAACACACTCATCTTCATTTATTTAGATGTTGAATATTTTGGGGGGAAATAGAGCAAAAATCACAACATGGGTACTAAAAAATCTCTAAGATAATCAAGTCACTTGACGATCCTGAAAACAAAATCAGTGGTTTCATCTTCTAGTGTAGAGAATGAGTATCATGCACAGCCAATAAAAGCAAGGAGATGGTGTGGCTTCAATATTTTCTACAAGACATGAGCATACAAACCACATTAAGATCAGCTTCTCATTCATTCATATAAAGGTATTATAAGAGGTCATTACAACACTACACATACGTTCCTTTAATTAGCTGGCTGATATCTTCACCAAGAGCATCAATGGAAAATTTATGACTCCATGGGTACCATACTCTGTATATTTGATCTATATACTTTGGTTTTAGGGAGAGTGTTAGAGTATGGCCTAACTAGGTTAGCCCATTAAGGTCTTACTCTCACATTAGGCATATTACTTCCTTTTCAATATTTTCATCTATGTATAGAGGCTTGTTGTCTCCTGTTTACTCATCCATTATCCAAGGCTTCAACTATTCACATAAATAAAATGTATGATTGAATTTTCATTAAGGCAAGAATGAAGAGACCAAAAGAAGGTGTAAATGTCAACATTAACTAAATGAAAATTGAGTGAGTAATTTCAGGCATATTGAAAACATGAGCTCATTCGGATGCTCCTTAAATCATGTAGCGAACGACGACTTATAATCATCTAAAATGAGGGGAAATCACAGCTTTCATGACATCTCTTATCTTCCCTTCCCTTCTCTTCCTGTCTCCCAAGCCTTCTTAATCTTTGTTACCTACATTCCTCCTACACTTGCTCTAGAACTTGTGCTTTGTAAACTCATCTTTTGAGCCTCTAGTGTTCTATTTTACTAGCATAAAACATAACATGCAGCTTAAGGAACACAAGCTTTATGACCCTTTGAACGCAAACTTTTCCACAACATTGCAATCATTGATGCCCCTTTAGAAAAAATAGGAAGGAAGCATATAGTTTCTACTTGACTTCCTATTTTATTTACTTTGTAGCCATGAAAATACGCCAAAATCTTGATGAGTTCTTGACTTAGTGACCTCACTTGCCCTCTTGCTCATAAGCTCAAGCCTCTAGTATTCTGTTTTATTTTCAAAACCCTACTCGATATTTCTGTAGATCGTTGACCCCTCGCTCCTCTTTCTCCCCTTGCAAAAGTAGCAACTCCTTGTCTGCCTTTGTGGAGTAATACTTTTGGTCGCTGTCGGTAAACCACTCTCAAATTAATACAACCAACTCCACTCCGTTGCACCCATTTCAAAAGAGAAAACGCCAAGCTTCCCCTTGTAAAAAAAATACAAAGCGATAGCTCCCGGACGATACCCGGAGGCACGCCTGTTTGACTTCGGAGAAAGCTCCTCATCTTTGTCTTTCCGCTCCTCATCTCGAGCTACCCTTAGGTCACGACCAAAAAAACTACAAGGTGAACTTTGGAAACTCTCGACTGGACACCGACGAGGGAGTGGCAGGAAAGGGTGATCCGGAGGACATGGAAAAAGGGAAGCTAGTCAGGTTCCCCTTCAGGGTTCAGACTTAGCTTTAGTCCTAAACAAATCAGCAGCTTTTCCTCTTTCGTGAAGTTCTACTTCCTAAGTGGGTCAGGAGTAAACGCCCAAAACGAAAAAGCAAAGAAGTAAAGATCATCCCTGTGGTATCTGTGACTCGGGTGTCTCTGATTTTCAGAGCCGGAACTCAAGCTCATGATAAAGACGGAAATGTAACCAGCAGGATGGATGCATTTTTTAATGGAGGCATCTTTTGACTCTTCTCATAAACTTCTGGATTCATTGAATTGAAAACTCTATCACTCTTCTCGCACAACACATTTCACTTACTGTTACTGGTTCGCAGACCCAGATCCTCTTCTCCTGGATACCCTTCCGGTGCCATCGCTCACGTCACTAAGAAACCTCAACAAAAAGCTTCAAAGTGAAATTTATCAAGCATGCAGTGAGTTCCCAGGCGGGAAAGAGTTGAATACAGAAAAATATAGTTTTTTTTTTGTCTCATTGGAGAGAGAAAAGGCCCATCAATCACTTACAACCAGAGGTCTAAGTTCAATACCCTCGAAGATAAGCCCGCTCTTCTCATCCAGTTTGATTTCCTGTAAAGCGAAGACTAGGTCCCCTTCCTCTCCATCATCGCAGTAGAATTCACCGATGTTCAACTTCATCCACCCATCAATACTCTCCGGGGAATCCTCATCACCATCCCGGGACGGATTTAGACAAACTATTCTTTGATTGGTGAAATTCCCGATCTTCATCAAAGCCTTCAGGGGGAAATCAAGACCCCATGAATTTTCTGCAATCCTGAAGACGATGTAAGTGGCATAATATGTCTTTTTCGAGAGCATCCGGGAGTTGATCACCCCAGCAATCTCCAGCCCCCAAACCTGCTTCAGAGTTAGCACCTCCGCGAACCTACAAAAGGAATTTTTCATCGGTTATGAAATTGGAATTAAAATGTTGAAATCTTCAAGAATTTTTCGACAGGGCAAACCAATCAGCGCCCGTATAATCTCATAATGAGCCGAGGAGACGACAGACAAACCTAGAATCGTGGACTGGACCCCACTCCCAGTGCTCCCGCGATTGTCCCTTGGAGACTAACATCTCCCTCGGAGAAATTGTAAAGCATCTCCGACCGCTTGATTCATCCAACGCAAAGATCTAGAAACTCAAAATTACAAAATTAAATAAAGAAATAAATTATATCCCGAAGCCTTAGCGTGAATTTTGTGACTACAAATCCGAAATCGTAATTTCCTAACAGAAGAGCGATCTAAAAATAACAGGAATCCAATGAAACCTTGCCGCCACCGTCGATCAGGATGGAATTGCATAACAGAGAGAAGAGCTCCTGGTCGGAAGAGTACTCCACCGGATTAACTGCCCGAGAGACTATATCTGCAACATCCGACGCCTGGAATCCTATCCGGTCAACGTCTGATTCCAGCACCTGGATCCCTTCCTCCGACATCTGAATCGGATGATGCGTGTGTTAATTCAGCTAGCTGCCGGTCCAACTTCTCCCTCTGCTCTTGGCATCCGAGTTGGTCAACGACGCTGTCCATCATGTGATTCTTGGCAACTAAGTTGGTCTTCAATTTTTCTACGAATCAGAGCCCGCCAGAAATCGAGGGTCCTATTTTGCGCTCGACCGACGGGCCCACCTACAATTTCTCCTCTTCTACTCAAAGATTTTCATCGATCTCAAAGATCTACAATTTTCAATGTGAGATTCTAATCCTTTTTTTTTTTTTTGCCATCCGGCACCGATCATGTCCAAGATCAACCACTAATACATAGAACCCGATTCTTTTTTAAAATCATGGTTTGTCTCAAGGAGCAAATCGTCGAGTTTCAGCGTAAATCTGCACTCGAGATTGATTGTCTTCATTTTCCACCATCAGCTCTAACCTTCCTCAGAATAGGCTTCTACAGCTTTATCCAACTTCAAAATCAAAGCTATTTCCAAACACGTTACAGATCTTCCTCCTCGTCTTCATTGCTCCCACATCTACATCCACATCCTTAGTTTCAAACTTATTCTATATTGTCCATCTTCCATGACACCTTCATGTCTAGTTTCATATCTTCTTTTTTTCCTACTCTAGTCTTCCTTTCTATTCCATAAATTCTCACCTACTATTCTATATTCCTATACTTCTACACTAAGAAATTCTCTATATCTTAAAACCAAAGCTCCCGACTAAGTCCACCCATACTCACCTCTAATGAGAGAGTGAGTTAGTGAACTTATGAATATGATTTCATGAATTCAATAGCAAAAAACAATTAAATCAATCATAGATTGAATTCACCGAGCCAAAATTGATTTTTAAGTTGGGATGATCAATCAAGTTGAAATTCAAATTGGGATCAGTGATTGTTGATTTTTTTTCGACAATCATTGATTTTATCAACGATTATAATTAGATCCCAATTGAAATTTCAAGACCTTGGCTAAAAAATAACCCTTTATTTTCCCACTTTCCCCGTGCATTCAATAAATCATTACCATGTAGCTGCTAAGGTGATTCTACTTCAATTCCCACATACATACATAGTTGAGCACCACTCAACACATCACGAGCTAAATTTATTTGATATTCTACTCCAACCTCTAAGAAAAGATGAATCTCACTGATCCTTCCACATACAAAGGCTTCTACTCTATTTATCTAGTAAACCCAAAAGATTAAGTGAAAATAAGTTGATTTTGATGAGATCAGTGCTCTATCTATTTCACAATGACCAACTAAGCAACTTCTTGGTAACATGGAATCTAAACATGAAAATATATGATTATTAATGCAAATTCTGGTATAAATAATTCCATTCTAATGCATGTTATCATATTTTTTTAGTGTTTATCTATGATTCTATGAAAAAGTCATTATAATCTTAAAATGCATTAATTTAGAGTTAATTATGATAAAATTAAGAAAGATATTTTTAAAGAATAGATTATCTTGATCTTTACTTGAGATTATAATTAGTCTTTAATGCTAAATAATAAGAGAAATGATTTTATAAACACTCGTGTATTTTTTTCTAAGTTTTAAATTCTAAAAAGAAATGAGTATATTTTAAAAAAATAAAAAAATTTATTCTATTGTTATTTATTAAATTATACTTTTTATAATGATAAATAATTTAATTCTGATCAAATATAATAAATTTGGATTAATTTGGAGTTATATTTTTAAAGATATAAATTTTCTAATTTTTAGGGATTTTTTTGGATTTTTTTCTGAATTTTTATAAATTTAATTCGATTTATTTTGAATTAAATTCGTATTATATATATATATATACATATATATCACATGCTAACATGGCAGGTGACGTGGCATGGTGGAAAAAGCACGTCGCCATGTTGCGGCATATGGACACGCCACGTGGTAGCGGGTAGGTACTCACACGTGTGTAGACACATGTGTGTGTGCCTGTGTGCACGCGTCTATGTGCGCACGTGTGTGCGCATATGACGAGAGAGATAAAGCTTCCTTTTCAAGAGAACACTATCTCTCTATGTCATATGCACCTGATATGCGCGTCGATTTTTGTCATTTTTTGTCATGTGAGACTTTGGTTTTTTTTGTTTTAAGTGCGCAGGTGACATGGCGCTACGTGGATCGGACTATATGCGCATTAAATGAAGACCGCCGATCTTCACTTAAGTGAAGGGGTTCGTGGTGGAATCTGATTGGGCGACAATTTGTTTTTAAAACATTTTAATCTTAGCTATTGATATGAAGAGTTATAACTGATGAGATTAAATGTGCTCGATGGACTCTGATGGGTGCGTGGCAAAATCTCAGACGTCAATTTCCGATAGGACATGTGATCGCACGACGATTCTTTTTCACATGCAACATAGAAAAATCTGGGCACGTCATCTCCGATCGAATAGACGTGACTTAATGGCAACGATTTGCATCCAAGCGTTTCATCTGAGCTGTTGATTGAAGATGAAAAGTCAAATCCAACGGTCACGCCCAATTTTGCCTATAAATTGAGATGCATAAATTGTGATTTTCTCATTTGGAAATTTCTATCTAATTTGCTCTTTGATTTCTCTGCGAATCTTGATCCAAATTGAGTAATTTTTTATTATGTGGATTCATCTTTGAGTTCTATTTCCAATTATATCAAACCCCCTAATTTCTCACCTCATTTTATCGTTCAATTTGATCGAATTTCAAAGAATACATCAAAAATACCTTAATACTTCCTGGATTCGATCCTTATTCACCGCTATGGTATTCAATTCATATTAATTTCATTAAATTGGTGAGTTTGGTAAAAATTTTGACACGATTTTTGTGTGTATCCAATGATCACATAAATTCATTTTGTTACTTCTCAAAATCATAATCACCTAGTAAATCATTCATTAATGTTGCTCTTTGCTATCTAATAAAATGCAATCTTAACATACAATTACATGATTATTAATACAAATTAAGACAAAACATTCCATTTTTATGCATGTTATCATACTTTGAGTGCATAGCTATCATTTCATGTAAATTTAAGTTATAATCTCAAAATGCACTATTTTAGGGATAATTATGTATTTTTACGAATAAATTTTTAAAATTAGATTATTCCCATCTATATTTGAGATTATAATTGGGTTTTAATGCTAAATAATAAGAGAAAATACTTTTTCTATACTCATTTATTTTTCTAAGTTTTAATTTTTAAGAGAAGTAAGTCTATTTTTAAATGAAAAATTTATTCTCTAGTTATTTAAATAATTTGAGTGTTTAGAAAGATAGATGATTTAATTTCTGATCTAATGAAATAAATTTGGATTAATTTGGACTTATATTTTGAAAGTTATGAATTTTCTAATTATTAGGAATTTTTTTGAATTTTTTTGAATTTAAAATCGATTTCTTTGATTCAAAATCATTAAAATAATATTCTTATTTTCGCGTGCTAATGTGACAGATGACGTGGTGCGACCATAAAAAAGCGCCACATGGCAACATGTGAGACTGCCACGTGTTGCACATGTAAGCGTGTGCGAGTGCGCGTGTGTGCGTGTGTGTACACATGTGTGCGTATGTGCATTTGTGCACGTGTGTACACGTGTAATTAAGGCAAAAGTACCTTGTTAAGGATTTTTGCTAACTCCTTAATTACGCACACCTTATATACACATATATTTTCTTTAATTCTACCTTGTGGGACTATGTTTTCGTGTTTTAAATTTTCAGGTGACATGGCAGCGCATGGAACGTTCGATCACACAATTAAAACGTGACCGTTGATCATCACTTAAAAGGGGGGAATACGTGGCTCATTCTTACTCATTGATAATCATAATATGATCATCCATCCATAAGATGTCTTAAGTATTTGAAGTCAAAAGAACACATACACAACCACAACATGAATTAACTTAATTGATAGTTAAGTATAGTATTATTCATATATTTATACATACCAATTCAATGAAATCTTTCTCCAAAGAGCATCCACTATCTATCCTTAGTGTCTCCACATCGATGGTTATAGGATCAACCATACTCATCATATGAATCATATTAGATAGTGTTATTATTTTTGAATAATGTGATGACTTTCTCGAATATCCCATGAATAGGAATTTTCTTATGTTAACTTATGTTATTGATTTACTTAAGGAATCTGGTTTTTTATTGTAAACTAATGGCAACACCTATGATCCTAATCATAAATAACTCAATATCATCAAACTGAAACTATAAATGAAAACTCTAACCAAAGATAGATGGGATGTTTGCTTTATCTCATACTAAAATAAATACATGTTGTACTATAATTGTGGTAAGTTAATTTAATGCATTCATCGAATATTTGTCATTTAAAGGTTTGACATAGAGTTTCATGAGGAGAAGATAGATCAAACTAGACTAAAGAGTTGAAAACCGCTATGTGGATATTCTCACCCAAGGGCTAAGGGTATCATTTCTTCAAGATACTTTATACGAGTTTGGCAGGAAGGATAGTCTTTTACAACCAAGGTTGGGGAGTACTATAGTAGTAAGTAGATTATAATTGATATTCTAGTAAATCTACGTGTTATGTAATATTGTGTTGTATAGTCTTTTATTTTCTATAAGTTGAAGAAGTTATGGGATGCCATGAAGGATATTAACTCAGCCCGGTCTTGGAACAGGTCTTAGTTTCTCTCTAATTCTCTACCAATATCTCTTCTCCCTTGCCTATCCTTCTCAGTTTCTCTCTAATTCCCCTCACTCCTTATTATCTTAATCTCTTATAAATATTAAGATGTTGGAATACGATGCCATAAAAGAGTAAAAGAATTAAAGACTTTAAAGAGAGAGAGAGAGAGAGAGTTTTTTCTTTCATTATATTCAATATATTTTCTATGCATATAATGTTATTTAGCGTTTGTTTCATTTGAGTCACAACACTTTTGGGACATTGTAAATGTTGATAGCTAGCTACGTCTTGTAACAAGTCTTATAGATGTCATTGTGGTAGTATATATTCTTTAGGAAGAAGATCATGGATCCGTATGAATTAAAACCCCCTCAAGATTCTCTAGCTTTGATTTGCATATTGATAATGCGTTTGAGGTGGTTGGTGTTAGAATCTAAGACTTTCTTAGTCCTCACAATTTCCAATACATTGAAAGACATTAAGTTAGACATTTAAAAAGATGAAGCACGAAGAACTAATTATTCTATCATCTAATATAGAAGGAGTTCATTAAAGTTTTTTAAGTGTCTAGCCTCTTGTGATATCCACACAAATAGATGTCAAATAGCCAATAAGCTAAATTATACTTCCATTTATGTCGTTTATATTCATTGATAGAAAATTTATTCATTGTCATTCCTCTATGGTATTTGCAATGAAGTATATGAGCATAAGAAGAAATTAAGTGAATTATGATGAGAATATGATACAAAAATCACTTGTCTTAAACATATTTATTTCACTTCTTGATTTCTTTGCGAATACTAATCCAAATTCAGTGATTTTTTATTCAGTGGATTCGTCTTCGAGTATTCTAAAAATAAAAATTTTCATCAATTCTCACCACAATTCATTGTCTGATTTGATCAAATTTGTAATATATCTTAAAAAAAATTCCTAATTATCTATGGATTTGACCCTTATTCACCATTATACTAATCAATTCATGATTAAATCTTCATATTGCTGAGTTTGTAAATTATTTTCATAGGAGAAAGTGTGTTTTCAACGATCGTATAATTTTGTTTTGTCAAATAACATTATCTGATCTGACTTATATGATGAGTATGGCTAATCTTGTAGCCCTCTGTGTGAAGACATTAAGGATAAATAGTCGTAGCTCTTCAAAGAAAGAGTTCATTGAATTGATCCATATAGATATCTAAATAGTTTTATACCAAACTGTCAATCAGGTTTATTCATGTCATGGTGGTCTATGTGGTCCTTTGACTTTTGACATCAAAGACAACTTACGGATGGATGATTATGTTTTAATTATAACTTACAAATCCCTAGCCGCAAGATCTATAAAACATTATGTATTAGATGTGGCATGAAGGCTTCTAAGATAATTGTGTGGTCAAGATGGGATCATCTACATTCGATATTTGAGGAGATTGACTCAAGGAATGAGATCCAATGAAACTTTGGTCAATATAGTGGAAATATCATAGAAAGAGTTCCCGATGATTTCCTACTCGCATCAGTACTAACTTGAGTGACCAATTAAGGTTTGACAATTGACCATACCCAAAGTCATTCATAATTCTTATGCGGATGAAGGTTTATGCATACATGTAACTGATGATGGAAAGATTCCGTAAGGGAGTTCTTACATACTCCATATCTCTTAGAGTATACGGTGTAGCTTCGCACCCAACTAGTTGGAAACTCAACCTGTAGATTGGGTTAAACAGATTTTTGATTAATTAATCTATATGCTGATATAAATATTCAATTAAGGTTGAACAATAAGGTGTCATTGGTCTATATAGTTATTAACTTGTGATATATATGAACCTTGAGGGTCATAGACATAATGTCTATGGATATTAGTAGATATAGATATAATTATAAGGAGGTTTTATAAAAAAAAATCTACATATTAAATGTCTATAATTAAGGGCAAAATGACCACAACTCAAGGTACCCATGCAAGCCTTGTGGAAATTCTCGCATTCATTCTCTTTATCTCTTAGTGAAGAGCTTTGAAGAGGATATCCAACCATCTGGAGATTTTGTGGATATTGCTAGAGGCTACATACTTGAATAAGTTCAAGAACTCCTTTAAGGGAACCTTTTAAATATGGTTTCTTAGACATACTATATGACAAGATGATCTATTCTTAGTGCCTTAGTTTTTTGGATATCTAATTCTATGTATTCTACTGTACTCAATGGTTTGATTGAAATTTGGGAAGGCTTATCAACCTCAAATTTGAACTGCAACCTCTTTAGGAAATAAGGAGGTTGACCCTACTTTGACTTCCCTAACAATTATAGATCATCCTCAAAAGATAAAATGATCCATTTAGGACATGATAACTTAACTTCTTAGCTTCAAAATTTGCGGAAGAGTTTATTTCTTCCTCTCCCTCATTGACAATTGGCATATGTGTTCCTCTATCTTGGAACCCATTTCCTTGCATCCACATAACTTATAGAAGATGTGAGAATTGAACCACCTATCTTCAAAGAAAAAAAAAGAGGTTTTTCTCAAAATATAAGCGATAAAAATAAATGATGCATGATAAGACATGGTCATCTTTACATCCAAGTAGCACTAAATAGAAGCAAATTAAGCATATGAGTGGAATGGCATGATGAATTCAAAAATTTCATAAAAACATAATAATGTGCATCATATTAGTAAGAATTATACACTAAAATCTATAAATAATGATGAAAATGAACATATCAAAGACGTTATCAAAGAGGAAAAAGAAATAAATCGAACAATACAAATTAGGAGTCAACAAAAATTGAAATGGATATAGCGAGGAAAGAATATTGTGATTGTAATAGAGAGAATCACGACAAACGTGTCGAATATAAACTAAAATTCATATTCATAATCTAACCCTAATTTTACATCTAATACATGAAAAAGTTGATTAATAACGAGAATGCATCGTGAAGATAACCCTATTTTGAAATATCAAAGGCTTTGGATAAAAATTCTTTGACTAGGAATGTTAGTGTTCAAGTATGAAATCCTCATGTATTTCCAAGGTAACGAATGATGATTCCAAAAAATCATAAATAAATGAAAATCATCAATAATTGCATGAAAGAGACAATCTTGGCCTAGAACTATGATTTCAAGCAAAATAAGAAATAGAAACAACCTTAAATGGGTTGTTTCAAGCCTCACCATCCAATTTGAACATTAAAAGGTCAAAATAGCCAAGATTGCACCATGTAAGCACCCAAAAACCCATCCAATGGGATTTTGGTTATCTAATAGTATGTTTGGGCTCATAGATGACTCAAATCATGCCACATCGGCCATAGATAGCCATTTGATGAAGATGAAGAGTTGTAAGGCTTCTTAGTTGTTGGGATTTGAGGTCGATAAGCCTTCCAAAATTTTGATAAAAGCATCAAACGCAGTAGAATACATTGAATCAAATATTCAAGGCATCAAGGCTCCGAGCACCGATGATCCTATCATATAGTATGTATGAGAAAACATAATTACAGGGTTCCCTTGAAAGAGTTATTAAAGCTATTTAAGTCTCTAGCCTCTAGCGGTATCCACACGGTCTTCGGATAGTAAGATCTCCTTTTCAAAGCTCTTCACGAAGAGAGAAAGAGAAGAAAGGAGAGAATTCTCACAAGGCTTGTATGGGTACCTTAAGTTGTCGTCGTTCTCCACTTATTTATAGACATTTGGTATTCAAATTTTTCATAAAAACCCTCGTAATTATGTCTATATCTAATAACATCCATAGAACTAATGTGTGTGACCCTCTAGGTTTATATATCTCACTAGTTAATAAATCTATATACCCAATAATATCTTATTGGTCAACCTTTACTAATTATCTACATCAACATATAAACTAATTAATCAAGGACAAATTTAACCCAATTGATAGGTTGAGTTCCTAGTCCATTGGGTGCCAAGCTACACCATGTGCTCCAAGAGATATAATGTATATAAGAACTCACATATGGAACCTTGCTATCATCGATTACCATATATATAAAATCCTTCATTCACATGAGAGTCATGAATGACATAAGGTATAGTTAACTATAAAATCCTAATCAGTTACTCAAGTTTGTATTGATGCATAGAGGAAATCATTGGGAACAAATTCTCAAATATTTTCACTACCTTAGCTAAGGATTTAACCACATCTCATTCCTTAAGTCGAATCCTCTTATACCAAGAGCAGACAATCCCATCTTGACCACACAATCATCTTTACAAACTTCATGTGATATCTAATATTTGAAATTTTAGAGATCTCACGACTAAAGATTTGTAAGTCATAATCAAAATATGGTCATACATCCATAAGATGTCTTTGGTATCTGAAGTCAAAAGAACACATACACAACCATAACATGAATCAACTTAATTGATAGTAAAGTATAGTACTATTTATATATTTATACATATCAATCCAATGAACTCTTTCTCCAAAGAGCATCTACTATTTATCCTTAGTGTCTCCACATCGATGGTTATAGGATCAACCATACTCATCATATGAATCGTATTAGATAGTGTTATTATTTTCGAATAATGTGATGACTTTCTCGAATATCCCATGAATAGGAATTTTCTCACGTTAACTTATGTTATTGATTTACTTAAGGAATCTGGTTTTTTATTGTAAACTAATGGCAACACCTATGATCCTAATCATAAATAACTAAATATCAAAAAATTGAAAGTATAAATGAAAACTCTAACCAAAGATAGATGGGATGCTTGCTTTATCTCATACTAAAATAAATACATGTTGTACTATAATTGTGGTAAGTTAATTTAATGCATTCATCGAATATTTGTCATTTAAAGGTTTGACATAGAGTTTCATGAGGAGAAGATAGATCAAACTAGACTAAAGAGTTGAAAACCGCTATGTGGATATTCTCACCCAAGGGCTAAGGGTATCATTTCTTCAAGATACTTTATACGAGTTTGGCAGGAAGGATAGTCTTTTACAACCAAGGTTGGGGGGGGGGGGTACTATAGTAGTAAGTAGATGTGGCACGATCTAGTGTATTTGATTTGAATGCACATGATTGGTGGACCAAGGTCCATCCTATTAGTTATCGGGCTAGAGTACGCGACACATTCTCATTGATTTGTAGTTTCACAAAAGAAAAAAATAAAAGGTCATTAGATAAACACCCAATGGCATAAAATTTGCCATTTTTGTGTTGCTCTTTCTCTCATCACTCATCCCCAAGTGCAAGGTGCTGTGGAAAAAATTGGGCCATCGTACCCCCTTAGAAGGGAGATTCAACTATACCAAATGACTGCAATCATCCTCTTTCTATGCCTTTTGTTCTTCTTCATTTTTCATCTCTAGAGAGCCCAAGGGTTATTGTGGTCAAGTGAAATCACTCACAGATGATCCCCAATGCATTTTGAAGTATTTATGAGTGATTTTTGCACCCGTTTTTTCTAATATGCGTTTGGAGCATTCTTTTTTATGCACATTGACGAGACGAGACCGTGAGGTCATCGATTTCACACGGTCTCATGTCAAAAATAAAGCCTAATTTACCAATTTAAGGAATTAATAACAAATTGAGTGGCATAATGGTAAATAAGGGTCGAATCCATAGGGAATTAAGGTATTTTCGAGATATCTTTTGGGAATAGATCAAATTGGACAATGAATTGAGGTGAGAAATTAAGGAAAATGGTGGATTTAGAAATATAACTCAAAGATCTATCCACGGAATCAAAAATCACTCCATTTGGATTAGTAATCGCGGAGAAATCAAAGAGTGAAGTGGGACAAAATTTTCAGAATTGCGAAGAACATAAATCGAAATTAAAGGCAAAATTAAACTAAATTAAGATCCTAAACTAAAAATTGATGATACATGACAATAGATTAGAGGGAAAACTTGTTTTCTAACCCGAGATAACGATCAAATCGATCCAATTGATCGCCGGATCGATGGCTATTCATTCCACGAATTCAAACGTGAACATCGGTGTTCAAGAGACAAATTCTCCTAGATCAATCGACAAAATCTCACTTTTAATCACTCCGTGGACGCGGAATCGAGTCTAGAAGAGATTAGAAGTGAGAGATTCAAGGATTGAAGGGTTTAGATGGGTCGATTAAGCGAAATCATCCAAGAATGCTTACAAAGGACAAAGAACACTTCGTTTTATAGCGTTTTTGGGCGTAATCGTCCGATCGTTTCGATCGACGGTTACGATGGAACGGTCCATCGTGGACCGTTTCAAATAAGTCGTGGCCGTCGGATCGTGATGGACGGCCACGATTTGATCCGTAGATAAGCGTTTAAAAACGCTTAAAATCGCGTCCTTTGATTCTTGATCCGACGGTCGAGATGCTCCCCGCGCGGTTCAATCTGGACCGTTATAACGCCTTTTATTTGACACGTGCTCTTTGATTGATCCGATGGTCCACGATGCATGTGATCAACGCGTCACATTCCGCGCACCGCTCGATCCGGCGCTCCTCATCGCGCCACGTCACATAAAATCTGAGCCGTTATAACTAGATTAAAAGGCACGTGGTCTTGATCTTGATCCGTGGACCGCGCGTCCACTTGATCGGCGCGCTCCGATCGCGATCCAACGCTCTGAATGACGCCACATCACTTGCATTTAAAGAAACTGCGTGGATTAGTCCCACACGGCTAAAATTATTGAAACCTGTCGGGTTTATAAGTCCCGACGGATTAAGGGATTGAATACCTTTCCGGTCTACGAAAAGCTGAAAACCTCTACTATATATGATATGTATATTATTAATAAATATATGTACGCCGCGTAGGCACCGCGTGGGCCCGTGTGGCGCTGCCACGTGGCCCTAAGTGCCACGTCGCATCCACGTGGGACCCCCGCGAAAAATAAAAGCTTTTTGTCATTTTATTTACTTATTTTAAACATTTTAAATAGAAAATAAAATCGAAAATATCTAGAAAAATCCCTAAAAATTGTAAAAATCATAACTTTCAAAATATAACTCCAAATTAATCCAAATTTCTTTCATTTGATCTGAAATTTAATTATCTATCATTCTAAAAAGTCAAATTATTTAAATAACAAGAGATTTAATTCTTATTTCAAAAATACATTCATTTCTTTAAGATTTTAACTTTAGAAAATGAAATGAATGTTCATAAAAATGATTTCTCTTATTATTTAACTTTAAAAACCATTTATAATCTCAAGTAAAGATAGGTTATAAAATCTTTAATCTTTAATTCATCATAATTAACCCTAAATTAACGCATTTTGAGATTATAACATAAAATTGCATAGAATGATAGAAATGCACTCAAAGTATGATAACATGCACATAAATGGAATATTATATGCCTTATTTTGCATTAATAATCGTGTTTTATCATGTTAAGATTGCATGTTATCACATATACTCTTCTCTTGAACTTTGGACCTTCATTGGGGTGATTGTACAAGAGTAGCCTCAATCCAATCCTAATTAGGTTCATCTCTCCTTGTATCTAGGTTACTATAAGGTTAATCCATCAAATTAGGATTTGCATTATTTGTTTAGTTCATTAAGGATTATTTGTGCATTACCATCGAGATTCTCTCTCTCTCAAACTTCTCTCTAAGATTTATCAATTGATTGACATGAACTCGGGCTCATTGGAATGGTCTTTTTAAAAATAATATATATACCTTCATCTTGATCTTCTAATTATATTACATCATCCAAATTACCAAAAATCTTTTGAGTATCAATGGTCATCGTGTTTTAAACTTACTTCCTTGTGGATCCAACCTTGACATACTGTCATGATAGTTTTAAGTCTATATTTGAGTGAGTTGAGTATTCTTCTTTGATTCATTCTTTTACATTTTCCATGGGCGCAGTCTATGCTTATTAGCTGGTGAAATGCTCACAAAGGCACTAGCAAGAGTGCCTAAAGACACTGGGAATGGTGCTTGAAGGCAGTGGTAGGGACACTCAAAGCTATTGGAAATGGTGATCGAGGCACTGAAAGTGGATATTTGATGACGCTCTTTCACCCCATACAAGAATTGAATTTTATGATTCATGCATGAAAATAATTGCTTGTGAATGTACTAGGATTGTGAATCCTATTCTTAATCAAGCTA
Organism: Lemna minuta; assembly: GCA_024174645.1. NCBI lineage: Eukaryota > Viridiplantae > Streptophyta > Magnoliopsida > Alismatales > Araceae > Lemna > Lemna minuta. Next base: position 1,533,298 of record CM044108.1, on the reverse strand, counting down.
AAATAGATTGATATCCATCCCATTCTTTAATCACTTATGATTGTGAATGTAATAATCACTTTAATCCCTCTTTAAAAACATACCACCAAATCCATCAATCTTCTAATTTTTCTTAATTCATAGCCAAAAAGGGTTAAAACTCCTAATTTCAAAAGCCTTTGCTTTCAAAAAGAAATTTTCAAGCCTTACATCTTCCAAATCGCTCGAGTTCTCGAAAAGCCTTTATTTAAAACAAGATGATTCTTATAGCTAAGTCGGGGCATTATCATCAAGTAGACTACACTAAGATTTTTAGTGACCATAGTTTGGATAGGCCTAAAAACAAAAACATCAGATGAATAATTAAAAAAAAAATCTTAGATCAAGAGAGGTCAAGAATCAATGTTTTCTACAAAGCCTTTGAAACCAGAGCAAATAATTTTCAAGGGAAAACTTGTGGAGGTTTATCTCAAGGGAAAAACATAGAGCTAACTCCATGGGAAAAAAAAACCCTATGATGAAGTAAATCTACAACTCCCAAGTAAATCTACAAAAACCCTTTGCGTCGTCGTCCAAAAACCCTATGATGAAGATAAAAGAAGAAAAATCGGAAAATATTTCTAAGCGTCGATGGAAGATTTTCTTGACGGTCCAGATGTTTTCATCAATCACGACCGTTGGTCTCGCCCACAGTCCACCCGTCGTCTCCATGAAAAATACTCGCGGACAACGTTTTGCCTTCTGGGCCGTACAGTTTTCCGAATCATTTGTCACCGTCCGATCGAAATCGGAAGAGCGAGATGTTATTACAGATATGCCCTTCTCGCATCGACGATCTTTCCTTCATCGCTAGTCCGTTTCTTCCTTCTCTGAAAGAGGGTCGAGGTTTAGATCTCCGTGCAGAGAGCTATCTCCGGAGAAGGGCGAAGATTCTGCCATGGATCGAAGCACCGGCGTGATTCACCTGCTGATTTTATTGTCCGGAGTCTGTTTTCTCCAGGTTAGGGTTTAATCTTCAAATTTCCTCGATTTTTTGCTGCAGCTAATCGAATGAAATGCGTTAATTTATTTGAATGAATAAAATCTACTCGTTTCTTTTATTATCTGTGTTTAGGTTGTGAGAGGCGGTTCGGTCGTCTTTCTCGATGGTTCTGAGAGCAAGTATTTCCGATCTCCCTCGGAAATCAAAGAGGAGGTATTTTCCATTTTTATGGATTTTATTTTATTTAGTATTTATATCTCCGATGAGAGAATTCTGTTTTAGATTTTCTGGCTTTGTTAAATCTGAAAATCTAAGCTGCACGAGGATATTTGAGAATTCATTTATTGAAGGATAGTTCTCTGATTGTATACTTTTAACTCTGACCTGAAGGAAAAGTTGAAAGATCTTGTCTCTCGAGGAAATCAAGATAATACTAATTTCCGATTTGAAGACTTATATACATCTGATTTTTATTCACGTCAGGTATACGATTATTGGATATTAAAGATTCCAAATAGAATAGCTCTCTTACAGTAAAGAAAGATTGCTTATTGACATTCTTCAAATTTCTTAACTCATGCAATCGCATTTTTTCTTCCAATTTTTAATCTTTGATGCCCAATGACCGTATACTGGAAGTGAAAGTGATTCTTGATGAATTTAAATTCAGCTTTGATGATCTCAGGTTTCAAATTTTTCCTGGTTCCAAAACACAGTTGTTTAGATTTTCAAAACACAGTAGCTTTATTACCTCTTCTATTGCGTGAAATTCAACGATCAATGCAGGTTAATTCAGTTTCAGTCTTGGAAATTGTTGCAACTGCATCAGTTCTTCTTGGCGTTGCTCCTCCTCTTTCTCTTCCATCAAAATCTTCAACCAAGGTATCAGGTTTAATTCACATGATTTAATTATTATTTATTTTTAATTTTGGTGCTTTTTTTAAATTACAGTTAGAGAGGATCCTTCGGCCCAATCCTTTCAGTAAGCCTCGTGCAGTAGTGATACTTGAAGTTCAAGGAATCAAGGGTCTTTTTCTTTGCCATCATCTTGTATTCTTTGTTTTATCTCTTGAAATTTTTTTCTCCTGATTTTCTGTAATTTGTGTGCAGATTCATTATTTGATCATGATTCAATATTAGTGGATGATGACACATGGAGTACTAAGATTATTGGTTCCAAAAATGCTCAAGTTAAACTTTCTGGTAGATCCTTACTCTTGAATATTATCAAATGTTTCTGGCAGGTTCTTACTTTCCTTTTTTGCCAGGAGATGATGATGTGAACCAGATTTTGCTTGATGAATCAATTCAATATAATTCGGTTGGTGTTGACAGAGATTTTGAAAACCTTGTAAGTTAATCCCTTGATTGAACTGAATTTTGATCCCAAATGTTCTTAATCATTTGCTCTTCTCCATCGTTCTTCCATAATACAGGCCATATGGATGGGAGGATCATATGTCGGAAGCGCGGGATCACATGATGCTGTGTTGGAGTTCCCTCTTCCCAGCGGTTCAAGCCTGAAACTGCACTTATCAAAGGTTAAATTTTCTCTCACTTATTTCCTTATCTCTCTCCTCCCCATCTCACCCTCCTCTTTCTCCCTCTTTAAATAATTTTTTTAAATTAAATTGTTTTCTGTCTGAATGACTTCAATTTTCAGGAAGAAGACCGATTGTTTGCTTTAAGTCTCGTTTCACTGGTCAACGGAGTCAAAGTGGCTATTGAAATGGGGGAAGATTTGGACAGAACCAATCAGAGACCCGTAGACTTGTTGACTGGTTATTTTACTGGAGTGAAGGTACTTAATAGTAACAATATGCATCGCGGGTGATATTTTTAAGGAAAATAATAATTTTTGGAAGAAGAAGAGCTAGAACATGTTAAGTTGTTTTTCTTTATCCTGCTTTTTTTTATCATAAGTTGATGTAATTGTTTTTATTATACATCGCAGAATCTGGGAACCACTGAAATTTCCGGTCAACGTCTAGAGCTCTTCTATGTGGCATTGAACAAATTATTTGTTTCGCTGCAGAAAGTATACAAAGGTTCTTTCTCTGTACTTTTGTTGAAGTGCGTTAGTAAATTGTGTACTTATTTTCAACAAAAATTTTAAAGTGGCTGACTTGGCAGGGGAGTTGGTGGGGATTATTCTAGTGAATGACGATGAAGATGTTGTGGGGCCCTCAGTGGGTGTGGAACGACTCGAACAGACATTTAGGTCTGGTCGGGGGTTGGAGGAGATTTCGCAGTTCAACACAACCATCGCAGAAGTGATATTGGTGAGGACAACACTCGCTTGGGTCACTGGAGTCATTCTCCTGCTCTCGGCTCTCATTGGGGTAACCACTTCTTTCTCTCACTGAGTATATATGTCTTGTTAATGTGTTCTATCTATCTATCTATCTATCTTTAATCAGTCTCCCTTTGCCATCTCTTTTCTATTTTAGATCTCTCTCTCTCTCTCTCTCTCTATATATATATATATATATATATATATATATATTTATATAGACTATCTAGTTAGGCATCTATTTTCCTTGTTTTAACTTTCTGAACTTCCCCCATCCTCATCTCTTTTAGCTGCCTGTCTCCCTCTCTCCCCTTCTCATTTAGCTGTCATGCCCCCTCTTCTCTTTCCCTCTCTACCTCTCTACTAGCTATATCACTTACTCCCCTATTGTATTTCATGTATATGTTCTCCTTCCCTCTATTCGACTTATATATAGACATACTGCACTTGCCTCTCTCTCCATCCCTGTCCACCTATTTTAGCTTTGTTTCTTCTATTCCTCTCGTTTATAGCTCCCTCTCTCTCTCTATAAATTATGCATCTATTTTCTGTCTCATTTTTCCTCTGTTTAGGCCTCTCTTCTATCTCCTTTTCCCTCATTTACTCTCTCACCTGCTCTCTATTCTTTGCGTTCGTCCTCTCTTTTAGCTATCTGGCTTGCTCCCTCTATTTATCCTTCTCCTCCGTCTGATGGTCTCCTCTTTTCCGCTGTTCCTTGTTCCTCTTTTCCGTCTGGCAAGCTCATCCTCTCTCCCTATTTAGCTCACTTTCTTCTCCTTGTTGCACATCTCTCTCTCTCTCTCTCTCTCTCTCTCTCACACACACACACACACACACACACACACACACACACACACACACACACACACATCTCTCTCTCTCTCTCTCTCGGACAACACAACGCTTAACCCCTGCAGAACAATCACTAATTTGTGCACATGGAATGATGTTTTTTGGCCCTTTCAGATCTATTACTTGCTTTACATGCCATTCACGAGGGACACTCTTCTCTACTCCAACGTCAAAGTTCGACTGATTCACGCCACATAGAAAAGTTGAACAACCTTCTCCCGTTGAGGTGTTCCTTAGAATTCTTTGCTCCTCGTTTTTCGAGCTTTCATTGTAAATTTATGGTCTTTTCATGCAATAATATGTACAAGAACGGCACTGCTTAGCATCCCCCCTTTCTTTTCTCTCTATCCCTCCGTCGACCCGTTCTTCTATTATTTCTCTACCTCTGTCTTGCCTTTCTAGTTTAACTGCGACAACAACTTTGATTATCTGCTCATTTGTCTAATCTTTTTGATGAAACATCATCTATGATAGTATAACAAAAAATCTTTCTTGTCTAGGTTACAGCTACGATGAATGAACTATATTCATTTTTGAAACTGTCACAAGACAGGTCATGTGTTGAGCTGAGAAAGCGGAGAGAAGAGATGAGGGGCAAGAAACCTCTGAGTGAGAAAGATGGAGTAAATGACAGGGGAGATGGCGAACTAGAAAGCAGAGAAAATGGAGTGAAAGAGTACCTATGAGAAGATAGAATTGTTGATAAGCAGAAACCCTAAACATCATGCAATGCACTGTCCCATCAACGAGAACAGACTGCATTTGCTTATGCAGGAGACAAGAAGGATCTAGAAGAAGAGAGTTTTTAGACGGGGAGGCCCTTAATGGGCTGCCCATACTGGGCTAAACTATATCCCCGATCCAGAATGAACGAGAGGAGTAAAAGGTGTAAGATCCTAAGATTTGCATCTAGATCATTAGGATAAGCACTTTACCCTAGCATGAAAATTAGCAGTAGATGCATTCTTGAATCAGTAGATGGCTTCATCTTCATTACTTCAATGGGAGCTAGGTCCTTTGATAGATAGGGGAGCTGCTGGAGGCTATGAAAAGTGATAGAGGGTATGACAGAGAAGAGGGAGAGCGGAAGAGGACATGAGAGAGCAGAGATCAATTAGAAACCCCCCGAGGAATGAAGATCCATGGCAAACCAAAATTTACACAACTTTCAAAATTCATTCTTTCGTAGAAGGGGTTGACTTTTGTTGAGTAGTTGGCGGCGAAGAAGAGAATCGGTCGGTCACACCAATTTACAGAATAATTTATGAAAATAATCGATCAAACCATGTAGTTAAATACAATAATACATCAGCAGATTGAGACCGTACAAAGCCTACCTCCATTAAGGTCTCTCCTATAGGTACCTCCACATGGCTGGCCGGTCTCTGGAAATCAGAAGAACCCTAGATCCCAAGAAGTCGAAGGACGGGCAGTACAAGTCCTCCGGGCCGAAGACTTCGCAAGAGTCAACGCCTTCGTTGCTGATGTCGTCAAACACGAAAAGACCCATCCCGCAGACGCCCATCACAACCTTAGAGTTCCCCCATACCTGGGTCACCGCGACCTGGGAGTTGACTTTAGGCAGCTTGTAGGAGGCTGCCATCTTCCCTTTCCTCAGAGAGAATTGATGAATGACAGAGCCGAACGCCGTTGACTCTGAGCATCCGAGATAGACGGAGTCCCCTCGAGAGAAGATGGACTCTTCGGCGTTGATTCCCAGTTTCTTCGGTATTTTTAGACCAATCCCGGAAGGGAGCCGCAAGTCAACCACGTTGACTTCTTCATCCGTGCTGAAGGCACCGTCGTTCCCTTCCACCTCCGAGGAGCTGATCCTGCGGTCAAAGAGGAAATAGTCAATCTCGGATTTGACTACAAATTACACTACAAACGGGGATAGAAAAGGTGATAAAAAATCAAATCTTCGAGTAGAAGAAGCTTTGACCTTTGGCGCACGCCACCTCCCAGCTCGGCATCCGTGTTGCTGACGTGGAGAGCGTTGACTTTCTTCCCCGCAGCGATAGAGAGAAGCGGCTGAGGGGAGAGGGCGTTGACATCCCAGAGACGAACAGTCTCCGACTCGACTATAACCACTTTCCCCCTGCTCCTCCACTGCAAAGGGGCTCGAATACTTTAAAGCCGCCGCAGGATTCATGAAGATTCCATGACATCACCACCTCTCCGTCCCGAATGTCAAAGGCGTTGACTTTTCTCTGCCCGGCAGAAGCAGCCACCAGAAGGGGACCACACGGCCTATACCACCACTGGTGCTCACTGGACAGTGGCGCAATCACGCCTCTGGCGAGAGCCGAAGAAGTAGAACATTTCCCTTCCTCGATTCTGAAGGCACTAACTTTCCGAGAATAGTAATCCCAAGAACAAAAGCCAGAGCCCAAACTATTCCCACCTGCAGACGCGGCGACCGCGTATCTTCCAGCACACCCGTCGACTCCAGGAGCCCGAATTAACCAGCAATCTCCCCACAGATTGCTAGATACTTCCACTGGGGGATTGTACACCGCTTTCCCCTGTTATTTAATAAGGGAATAGATGCTAAGTTAAAGCATCTAGATTATGATAACGAATAGTTTGAGTAGAACCTACCTCGTCGTTGGCGATGTCGAAGTAGGAGCAGGAACCGTCGCTGTGTGCAAGAAGGGCAGCTTCTCCCTCAGAAACAAACCAACCGCCGGTAGAAGATTTGGATCCAATTTCAAACAGCTGATTCAACGCTGGATCTTCTATCTCTTCCTCCGGAATGAGAGCTGTTTTGTTCTCTTGATCGTCAAAGTCTTCAAGTTTTTCGTCAGCCGCCAGTATAGAAGCGATACATTTGTCTCGGGAATCGGTAACGACGTGGGTCAAGAGATTTTGACTATCCGAAGGCACAGAAATTCCGGGCCCGGTGCGTTGAATCTCTACGGAATCGGTGGAGTTTGGATTTTTGACTTCCAAAGAAGCTAGAAACTCCAGCGCAATAGGGTTTTCTTCAACGGGGCTTAACGATCCATCTTTGATTATCATCTCACTGACGGAAGAAGTTCGATTCCTGAGCAACTTGTGATGAGGAAAAAATCTCGCCTCCAGTTCTTCAGGGTTAAAATCCTTGACTTTAGAGAAAGGAACTGTTGACTCTGGGTCAACGCTTCCCATCACGTGACTCACAACTTCCTCTATGCCGGATATCTTGCTCTGGATGTCGGATACAAGCAGTTTAGAGGCAGTTGGGTCGTTGGATTCGAGCATGTCTTTCGTTCTTTTAATGTCAGAAGCAATCCTTTGAACTTTTCCTTCCAAGTAAGCGAGCTTCTCCTGTAGCCTGATAGAGGTAGCAGCAGCTTTTCCACCGTCAGATTCTTTCTGCAATAAGATCTTAGAAACGGTGACCTCACTAGCAACAACCTTCGAGGACACTCTCGCCGGAACTACATTCTCGGAGAATTTTTTGTGGCTCTCTTCCGTCGAACTGTCGTGTTTGTTTTCTTTGAGATTGAAACCTTTACGAACTCCATCAGATTCCAGCCGTTGTGCAACCCTAAATTTTCCCAAAGAACATTCTTTTGTATCGGAAAAACCTTCTTTTTGACCACGAGCAACATTACCACTTGCTATCGACTCGTCCTCAATCCCGTTTAGAGTTTTCTCTCCAATCTTCTCCAAATTACTCCCTCGGGCCCTAGAAACACTCCGGCGCGAATTCAAATTCAATGTATTCCCCGATTTTCTACCATCTGCCAGCCTAGTAACGCCATCAAACGCGACAGTATCACTACAATTCACATTTTTTCTCGGCTGCTGAAACCTCCCCTCTGTTTTATATGCCGCCGGATCAACATTTCCTCACTTCCCTGCTGGAAACCTTTTCTCTTCCCTCGAAGCGACCCGGCGCTCCCCCGCGAGCGCGAAAATCGGCCATCAATCGAGCAAAATCAGAAGAGCCAGAACCTTTACCTCTCGGCATCGAAGAAGTGGACAATCTGACGCTTCCAGGAGCCACGTGCACCTTGTCGCCGACCTGAGCGCCTTCCGGAGCAACTTTTCCCCTGGAAATCGCCCGTGGGTTTTCTTTTCCGGGCACCGGAGTTCTTCCTAAATGTTCCCTCACAGCCGACGGCGCTCTCCTCGCCGTAACCTTTCCCTTCGGAGTCCCGTCGAGAGCAGGTCTATGAGGAACCTGGAGAGCCATAACCTTTCCTCCGCCGCCTCCCCTCTCTTTCATCCTGGACGTCATCCTCGCAAAGACGCGATGTCCGATGGAACGAGATCTAGCACGTTTGCGCTTTTTCTACCACTGCAAGTGGCGGGAAACGAAAATTTGAATTCCAAGTGGGCCTATTGCCACTTCTTGTCCGTCCAGATATGGCCCGAAAATCCTACCTGTCCGGCCTGTTTAAGATTGAAAAATCAAAACACTCGCGCTCCAACGGCTATATCCAAATCGCCCCCAACGGTCTTTTCCCCTGCTCTCTCTCTCTCTCTAGCTTGGGTCTCAATCTCAATCTTTGAGGACGAAATCCGGAAGAAATCGTCGATCGCGACTCTGATCTCTCTTCCTCCTCTCCCCGATGGCGTCCACACCGTCCTCCAGGTGCTCTTCAAACGTGCAAATATTTCTCTCCCTCTCTCTCTTGCTTTCTTTTTCATCCATCAACCTACAAAATCCGGAAAAATCCTTGATATTTCTTCGTTTTAATCCAGGTACGGCGCGAAAGACCATACAACTCCGTCTAAGATTTCTTCGGCAAAGCACCGAATACACTTCACCGGAGCGAGAAACAATTTTCAGAGTCCTCTTCCGGCGGCAAAAGATCACGCAACAGCCTCGGCAGAGCATCCGGTCGAGGTCATCGGCCGGATTCGAGATTTCCCCGAACGCGTCGAGAAACCTGCCTCGATCCTTGAGATCCCCGAGAACTTTAGGTCCGTCAGGGTTCGCACCGACGCTGGATACCGCGATTTCAGCCTCGACGGCGTTTCCAACTCCGCGGACGAAAGCCTCGAGAAATTCTACCAGAAATTCGTTGAATCACGGATCAAATCCGTCAGGCTCGGATCTAAATGCACGATCATGATGTACGGACCGACCGGATCGGGTAAGAGTCACACTATGTTTGGATCCGCCAAGGAAAGGGGGATCGTGTACAGAGCTTTGAAGGATATTTTAGGGGAAGAGGATGAGGAAGAAGGTATCGGATCAGGGATCTTCGTGCAGGTTGCGGTTATGGAGATCTACAACGAGGAGATCTACGATTTGCTTTCCGGTAACGCTCAGGGTGGAGGAGTGATCGGTGGACTTCCCAAGGGAACAACTCCCAAGGTCAAAAATCTTGATCTCTGAATTTCTTTGGAGTTTCTCGTTGTTAATCATATCGTTCTTTAGAGACAATAGCTGGGATTTACCTTCTTCATCCATTTCTACTATTAACATAGGAAAATCAAGTCTGACTGGGAGTAAGAGTTTTATTTCATCAATGATTTCTGATATTTCCATGGACAGGTGAAATTGGAAATCATAGGTAAGAAGGCGAAGAACGCGACGTATATCTCAGGAAATGATGCAGGAAAGCTGTCCAAAGAGATCGCGAAGGTGGAGAAGAGGAGGATCGTGCGGAGCACGCTCTGCAACGAAAGATCCTCTCGCAGCCATTGCTTGGTGCGCTAAGATCTTCAACTGATTGATCTCTTGAGCAGAAGACTTGAAGCATATTTTGTAATTTTTTAGATAATTCTCGATGTTCCGCTTGTTGGCGGAAGATTGATGCTCGTCGACATGGCTGGGTCGGAGAACATCGAGCAGGCAGGACAGATCGGACTCGAAGCCAAACTCCAGGTTTTGATTTTTAAAATTTAACTTTGTTGAAGATAATAAACTTCTCTTCTAATATAATCGGTGAATATATTCAGTCTGCTTCATTTTTCTCCGCCCAATTTTAAATTATTTCTTACCGTATTAAGGCAATTTCATCTAAAAATTTTTGTTGAAGAGAAGAAAATTTTCAATTGTAATTGATGAATTTTTCCCTCTTCCATTTTCTAATTATTTGATTGAATTATGCGAATTTCATCGAAATTCTTTTGCACCGAATTTCCGCAGACTGCGAAGATCAACCAGGGGAACGTGGCGCTCAAGCGAGTCGTCGAGTCGATCGCTAATGGCGATTCACACGTCCCGTTCAGAGATAGCAAGCTGACGATGCTTCTGCAGGTAGAAAATCTTCTTTCCCTTCGCCCTATCTTCGAATTCCTTGAATTTCCATCTTTTAAAACTGCTTATTTCCTGGGCGCAAAGGATTCCTTCGAGGACGACAAATCGAAGATCCTCATGATCCTCTGCGCGAGCCCAGATCCGACGGAAATTCACAAGACGATATCTACTCTGGAGTACGGCGCGAAAGCGAAATGCATCGTCCGCAGCGCTCATCTTCCGACTCCTTCGAAGCAAATCTCCGATGAATCCGCAGTGGCATCGAGAATCACCGCCTTGAACCAGTTCATCCTGAAGCTGCAGGCGGAGAACAAAATAAGGGTTCAAGAACGAGACGAGGCTCACAGAGAACTGGCGAAGAGAGAACAAGAAGCGATCGAACTCAGATCTAGACTCGAGCGAGCGGAACAAGAAGAGAGGACGATGGTCTTAAAGCAAGAATTAGAGAGAATGGAGAAGAAAATCCGAGAACAGGAGCGAGAACTCGAGATCTTGCGCCGCAAACTAGACGAAACTTCTACTGACACTAGATTCTCCGACGTGCCGACCGAGAAGGACACAGTCATGGAGAAATCAATGGAATTGGATAGAAACGACGAGGATCCGAACTTCACTCCGAAGAAGAATTTCTTGAGCACGGTTCTGGAAGAGGACGAAGAAGAGGAAGAGGGAGAGAAAGAAGAGGTATCGTCTGCGAGGAGAACGAGAATCCAGAACATATTCAGGCTGTGCGGGAACCACAGAGAGATTGCTCAACAAGTTCAAGGAAAGATCTATTCCACTCCTTCGAAGAGGAAATCCTTCAGCCAGGAGAATACGGCGGCTTCTCCTACCCCGTCTCCCAATTCTTCAGTGAAGATATCGCGGAGAAATGGCGGCGTGCTGGGAGATATAACGGAGAGGCGATCCATGAAGAAGTGCAGGTCTGGGGAGAAGGAGAATAGCTGGACGGGGGAGGAGGAGAAGGGGAAAGAGGGGAATGCGAAAGTTCAGCAGTTGCAGAGGAGTCATGGTGTGCCTTTCCTCGCGTTGGAGAATCGGATCTCCAATGGCGTGGATTCTCAGTGAAGGTCTGGGAAAGCGCGGCTGTTTATGGATCCGTCAGTTTCTTTCATGTTGCTAGTGATCTTGGTCAAGATCACAGTGAATGGTTAAGATCTCTGTCCTGCCTCTTTCCCAGAGGCATGATTTATTCTAGTCTAGTTTGTCTTTGTGGAGATTCTGTTTCAAAACTTTTCCTGGGAATGGTGTTCGTTGATCTCAACCGGATCATTTCTTATGTGAAACTTCAAATTTTTGGAGTGAGGTGAAGCATTGGGGGGGACGTCACCCATGGAAAGGTTGGGTGACCTCATCTCCCATGGTTTGGGTTGGATGCCGGACTCTTACCCCGCATTCTCTCCCTCCTCACCCCCCATAATCTTGATGAAGATTACGACACTCTTTCACATAACGACATGATGAAATCTCAGCTCTTCATTGTGAATCTAACGGCCATGACGTAAGGGTTACATCTGAGCCGTTAATTGAAGATAAAGAGATAAATCAAACGGTCACACTCAAATTTTCAGCTATTTTTACTTCGTTCTTCAACGGAAAGAACATTCTTAGATGTTTCAAATAATTAAACTATTTAGACGCCTCAACCCTTAAATCTCTTACTTTATTCCTCTTTGAGACTCATTTCCGTGTTCAAGGAGTGTTTGAGGTGAAGATTTCGTTGGGAGAATCAAGAGAATTCGTCGCTTGAACATTGGATATTTATTTTTCCAAACGCATAATGAAAAGCCTTGATTTTGGGTTAAATTATATGTTTTCTCTCTAACCTTTCTTCCTATAAGATTATATTTCAATTTTAAAAAGTAGATTAGTCGAATTTTACAAAATTTGTTATTTTTTTCTCTTCGCGATTGATTCTGCTACTTAGATTTCACTCCTTGATTTCTCTACGAATACTGATCTAAATCAAGCAATTTTTGATTTCGTGGATTTTCTATTTCTCTACGAATATTTATGACACCGCATGTTAAAGAGGGTAAGGTTTGCTATTGTGTCCTTGACCACACCCTTGCCTATCATGATAGGGATTTCATCCACAATGAGACCCATGCCTCGTTATGGAAGGGCCACAAGATAAAAGACTTGTATTCTCGATAAAAGATTGATAACACACATTTTCTACTCACAAATACATGATTCCTTAGTGTTTTAAGGGATAATTTGCATCAGGATAATGTATACTATCATGTTTTGATCATTTTTTTTGAATTCATCATGTCATTTCGCTCATAGGCTCATTTTGTATTAATTTAGATTTAATTTGATGCATAAGTAGTGTTTGACCTTGGAAAGGTCAAGTCAGTGTGAATTAATTGAGTTTTTGTGAGTTTTCATGTTCATAGGCCTTGGGCAAAGAATGAAATGGATGAAGATGGGAAGGGGACAATGAATCTTATCATGCTACTTATACATGAAATTACATGCTTATTAGTGCAAATAAAAGCATTAATGATTCCAAATGCATGCATGTTATCATATTTTAAGTATATTTCTATCATTTTGTATCATTTCATGTTATGATCTAAAAAAATCAATTTATGGATTATTGTATATAATTTAAACATTATGATGTTTAATCTTAATTATATTTAAGATCATAATCATGTTTTAATGATGAAAATATAAGAGAAAAGATCTTTATTAACATTTATGTATTTTTATAAAAAATTATTTTATAAGATACATAAATGTATTAAATTAATTAAAATTCATTCTCTTATTATTTTAATAATTTGACTTTTTATAATGATAGATTATTCAACAAAATAATCCAACAAAATAAAATTGAATTAATTTGGAGTTATATTTTGAAAGTTATGATTTTTACAATTTATAGGAATTTTTTGAGAATTTTTCTGAATTTATTTAGATTTATTTTTGATTTTTAAGTATTTAAATCAATTAAAAAAATGCAAAATGGGTGCATTTATTCGCGCGAGCACACGTGGATGCGACGTGGCACGCAAGGCCACGTGGCAGAGCCATGTGGACCCGCGCAAGTGCCTGCGTGGCACAGATGTGACATTTATTTATATTTACTCGTAATAGTATGGGTATAGTACATATAAGCATCCGATATTTCGGATTTAAGCTAACTCGTCAAGTCCGTTCTACCTTTTAAACACACAATTCTCCTTCTTTTTCTCCATGTGGGACTATGTTCCCTTCGCTTTCTTGATTGCAGGATGCGTGGCATTGCGTGGATCGTCGGATGGAGATCAAGGTGAATGTCGCGCGTAGATGCGGTGGACGCGAGGTCCACCTGATATTCAATCAAACACGTGCTTCAATTGGGACTTAAGTGAATTCATCGTGACCGTTGATCTCACGAGTTATAACGGCTGAGATTTGTCGCGACCGATGAAACCTCTGATTAATCAAGACCATCAGATGAAGATCCAACGACCAATCTGAAACGACACGCCTCTTCACTTAATCAACGTGGACGCATCTGAAGCCTTCATCGATGATCGGACGATCACAAATTTAAGGCACCAATTCGCGAAACGACACATCATCACGACCGTTGATCGCGATGAGTCCATTAGATCAACGGTCACGCCCAAATTGCTCTTTAAATAGATTGTTCTTTGCGACGAAAGAACTGGCCCTTGAATTTTTCGAGAAATTCGAACTGTCCAGACACCCAATTCATGTGCCATTTGATTTCTTGTGTTCTTAATGCATTTCCGAATCCAAGGAATACTTGAAATCAGAATTTGATCGAAATATAGAGGAGAAATCACATCTTGAACTTCAATTTCGTCTTCGAAAACTCGGAATGAAAAGCCATGCATGCGGCGATTAATTGGATCATTTCGAAGGCTACTTTGGGTTAGATTGCGTGTTTTCATCTTAATCTTTCATTATTTAGTGTTAATTTTACATTTCGAATAGTAGATTAAGTTTAATTTTGTTTTAATTTATGTTTTAAATCAATTTCGCGATACAAATTTTCTCCTAACTTCAAACTTCGATTACTCTGGGAATTCTCATCCAAATCACCTGATTTTTGATTCTGTGGATTCGCAATTGAGTTATCTTTCTTAATATAATAAATTTCCCAATTTCTAATATCAATTCGTTGTCCGATTTGATCAAATTTCAAAGATATCTCTCAAAATTCCCTAATTCTCCGTGGATTCGACCCTTAATTACCATTATACTCTTTAATTAAATTGATTAATCATAAATTGGTAAGTTTAGGAATTTTTTTGACACTAAATCGTGTGCATTCAACGACCATATGAAGTAGTCTCGTCAATCACTATTTATCTCTTCAAAGTCAAAATTAAAGCGGGTCATATGCAAGGCAAGAAGTTATGATGAGGATAAAAATGATGAAATTTCATGTAAAGATGAATTTTATATAAAAAGATATGAGCATTTCAATTTTAGTGAAAATTTCAAATTTTATCAGATTTTTTTGGATTTATTTTAGGGTAAAATTTGATGAAAAAGATTTACATATTGTAGATGACGTGGTAGGCTAACATGGCTGTCTAGACACACGGTGCAATCATATTGCGCCACGCGTCACACACGCATCTCTCGTGTAGCACGCTGAAGGGGAGGAGTTAGAGCTTGATGAACATTCTATGCATAATGCTCTCGTCAAACCACTTAAAATTTTTTTTTATTCATACTGATCTGGATGCTCTAATAGGCTGAGCTGATTGGAGCCATCAAATCTTATGGATTACTCACGAAGCGTTTTATACAGTCGTTAAAACACACATACAAACGTCGGTCAAATAAAATTTATAATTCTAAACTCACAATAACAAAGATATAAAATCAAGTATAGTGTAAAGATCGGGTCGATCCACAGAGAACACGGTTGACTTTGATCGTAGAGTTGACTTAGTCAAACTTACGTTTAATTAGGGTTTTCAAGAAGTGAAAATGATATTTTATTAATGGTAACGATATACATATACTAAATAAGATTTAAGAAATTAGAAACTAATTTTAAGAAGAAATGTCAAAAGTCAAGGTCAAAGCGTTGACTTTGACCTATAATTGACTTTATGTAAAATCAGAGAATAAAAAGAGCTTAAAATATTACAAAAATTATATATTCAGAAATGAGAGAGAAAATGAAAATTATTGATATAAAATTTGTGATTTTAGAGACGAATTGGATTTATTATGAATTATTGAAAATCAAAGATCAGAAAAATCCCGAAATGAACACTTCGGTGTAAATCTTCAAATATGATAACCAAATGATATCCAAATCTTGAAATTTACATATGAATGGAAAGCTAAAAACCAGAGGATTCAAAAGAGACCAAAATTGTCAAATTTCACCTTGTATTTTGAGAGTAATTGATCCCGCAAGTCAACGCCCAAATTCGGATTGAAAATGAAAAGTTGATGGTCAAACATTAAATTGATGGATCAAATGATGATGAAATTTTACGATTTTACTATCCACTGAG
The DNA here is from genome assembly GCA_024174645.1 of Lemna minuta. Classification (NCBI taxonomy): domain Eukaryota; kingdom Viridiplantae; phylum Streptophyta; class Magnoliopsida; order Alismatales; family Araceae; genus Lemna; species Lemna minuta. The sequence goes on along the minus strand of CM044108.1, from coordinate 1,517,486 downwards.
AGCTGATGAAACAAGGAATCCAGTGAAACTAAAATCAAAAGATTTTGACTTAAGACCAAGGAGAAATCCTTGTTTCAAAATCAGAAAATATCTGAACCCAATTTGGGCGAAAATGAAGAACAATTCAACTTAAATGATGAAATTAACTACCTAAATCTAATCTAAATACAAATTTTTTCAAGATTGAAGTGAATTTGATCACTTTCTCTTTGACGTACGTTCGGAGTTGAAGGGGAGAAATTGATCAAATCTCGCAACGATTCGTGGCCAATCTTGCCTCAATCCGATCGGAATTGAGTCTAGGATGCATGGAGATCACGAAGAACTCAAGATTATGCTCCGAAATTGCTTAATCTCTTCACGATTCAATCAAGATTTAATATACAAAGAGGATGAACACCATTTTATAGAAGAAATCCCTGCAAAAATTGCAGACCGCTCGATCTGATGAAGATCGGTTGGACGGCCACGATTGCGCGCTTAAGATGAGCCATGATCCCACGATGTAGGCCCACGTTCTCCCTCTTTTTCGCCTGTCCGATCTTATGAAGACACATGTCGCCAGATGAGTCATCAAAACCGCGATTGAATCGCAACCGTCCGTCGTTACTTAAATCGTGATTAAAGCACGTGCTTGATTGATGATCCGATGGACCCAAATCCATCGGATTAACGAGCGATCTTCAGTAAGCTTCCGATCCAACGCGCATTGTTATGCCACGTGTCCTGCAAATAAGAAATTAAAAGGGAACATAGTCCCACGCAGAGGAAATAAACAGAATAAGCAAGTATAAAAGGTGGGGCTTCTTTACGCAAATACGTTACCGCCCCAATTATCCTACCTAGGGCCCACTATACCCGTGGGCCTAGGCATCCACGTGGGCTCGCATTGCCCTGCCACGCATCCACGCCACATCAGCGACATGCAGGCGCTCGCGTGGGTCCACGTGGCGCTGCCGCGTGCCATGTCGCATCCGCGCGGGTCCCACGCCACATTTTTGCCTTTTTAATCTAAAAAAATTGAAATAAATTCATAAAAATCGAAATAAATTCTAGAAAAATTCATAAAATTCAGAAATTCATATCTTCATAAATATAACTCCTTTTAAACTCAAATTTTCTCCATTGGATCACAAATTTGTTCGTCTTTAATATTATGCTACCTAAAAAATATAAATTCAAACAAGAAAATACTAAGTAATTCATTAAGAATTCTCTCTTTTTAATCATCCAATCATTCTTTTCTTGGAATTAATCCTTTTAATCAGCTACTAAAGTAAAAATAATTCAAAGAAATTGGTTAATTATAAATTATTTAATCTTGAATAAGATTAAACCTCCATAAAACACATAATTAACCCTAAATAATGCATAAATATGGACTTTAGTAAAATGGCATAGCAATGGAGAAAATTCATAAAAACTATGATAACATGCATCATAATCACATAAAATAAGCTTGAATATTAGTTAAATAAGATAAGAATTTAAGTTAAATATGCATGTTATCAATTACTCAATGAGATCAATCTAATAAAGGTGGTTTGTCTTTTTCTACACGACCTATGATTGCACACCATGTGGGGCATTCTAGAGCGCTCGATCTCATGCCACATGATCAATGTGTTATATTTCTCTTGACTTTGATATTTTTTTTGACAAATCCCAATGTGACATGTGGCTCAATTCTGAAGCTCCCGACATTGATTAAAGAAGATCAAATGGTTAACAATGATTTTGTCCTTCTTCTAAGTCACAATGAGATCTGGTCACACATAGTGCAATATGGGTACTTGCAATCTTAATGAGATTAAACATGGCCACTTGTAACTGAAGATCTTCACCTAATATGAGAGTTGAGAGAAAACTTGAGGCTGGTAAGGAAAAGTGTCAAAGTGAGCTCCTCTCGATAACTGACAACATGCAATTTCATGCATTAATCTCATACATTTTATGCACTTTTTCTTGAAAATCTAATCATAAATGCATGTTATCATGATTTTAACTGATTTAAATAATAATTTTATGTTTAAGAGAATATTCTTGATTTTTGTATAAATTAATAATATTTTATGAGCATTTGTTCATCTTCATTGGCTCTTCGGGGTTATTCTCACATGCTCAAAAGGGACGTGTGTCTGGATTGTCATGATGTAGTAGTCACGCTAAGAATGTGAGGGACATTGTTTAAAGACCATGCACAAGGGTGCATGGTTCCATTAGTAATGAGGTATTCTTGAAGAAGATTCTAAGGATGTTGCTAAGGGATTAGCAATGGTTTGAGTTGGGGGATATGATAACTTACAATTTCATGCATTAATATCATACATTTTATGCACTTTTTCTTTAAAATCTAATCATAAATGCATGTTATCATGATTTAAAATAATTTAAATGATACTTTTCATGTTTAAGAGAATAGTCTTGATTTTTGCATAAATTAATAACATTTATGAGCATTTAATGACATGATTCATCAAGAATATTATTTTTCTAAAAACAAATGAGATTTCTATTTATTTTCTTTTTAGAAATTAAAATAACTGAAAAATGATTTTTTAAAGAAAAAATAATTAAAGAAAATATAGAAAAAGAAAAGAGCAGATCTCTCTCTCTCTCACCCTCTTCTCCTTCTCTCTCCCCTCTCTAACTCTCCCGCGCTCTCTTCTCTTCTCTCTCGCAACGAAAATTTTTTTCCGTCGCGAGGAGAGGCGGGAGGAGGAAATTCCTCCTCTTCTTTTCTCTCTCTTTTCTCTTCTGTCACGCTACGGACCTCTCTCGTGATGTCTCTCTTCTATTCTCCTCTCCTCTCTCCCTCTTTTTTTCTCTCTCCCGCTCTCTCCGTCTTCATCTCTTCCTCTCCCCATTCTCTCTCTCCTTCTTTCCTTCCTTCTTCCTCTTTCTTGCGCGACGGAAATTTTCTGCCACACGTAAGCTTTTCCACACTCCCATCTCTTCCTCTCTCTCCCATTCTTTCTCTCGTTCTTTCCTCCCTTCCTTTGCCTCCACTTCTCTCTTTTTCTCTCTCTCAATTGCTATCTCTCAAAACCCTCTTCTTTCTTCTTCCTTCATCTCTCTCACGTGATAGAATTTCTCTTATGTCATGCCTTTTCCTCTCTCTTCTCTCTTCTTCTGCCACCATTCTCGCTTCTCGCTCATCGCTGCACATTTCTTCAATTATCGCGCGCGGAGGAGAGCTCTTCATGCCTGGTATTCTTTACGATCAAGAGAGAGAGGAAAGAAGGGAGAGGAGAGAGAATGAGAGAGATCAAAATTTTTTTTCTCTTTGACAGTTTGACCCGCATGTTGACCGAAGTGATTTGACTGAAGCGGTTTGACCGGAATACTTAAAGTAGAGAGGACATCAGATCAATGGTAAAAAATGCTCCAAACTAAAATCGTGATATCTCACGATCTTGATGGAGTTAGGGGCTGAAATTTCGTGGGCATGATCGTCATATCAAGATCCACGAATCTGCTAGGGCTGATTTAAGTTCTGGGATAAAAAAAATAGGGTTATGAATGTTTCATTGTGTGCCTCTAGCATTGGCTAGCCAGGAGGAAAGAAGGTAGTGATTGACCATTCTTCGTGTATGGAACACCATTTTTAGTGAGTTTCTTCTCTTCTCTTTTCATTCTTCGTGTTGGATGCAAGACGCCTAGCCTAGGAAAAATGTATGGGTTCTCGAAGGCATGTTATGATTAGAGAACATCACTAGATGTGTTTTCATCACGAATGTTTCGATTAGGATCATCTTCTATCCATTTCTTCTATTTTCTTTATCTTTTTATCCACATTTCCATTTTTACAAACCCTAAAAACCACTTTTCCACCATCTATCAAGGGTTTTCAAATCTTCGAAATGAGTTTGGAAGCGATTGATCGATTCATTTCCTCGTACATCTTCTTCCTGTCATCGATCATTTCTGCTTTCTAAATCTAAAAATATCAAAAAAAATATCTTCTAATTTTAATCTTTTAACCTTCCTCCTTGTGGATTTGACCTCGACTCGCTACTGTTCTAATTTGAAATTCAGATTTTGAAGAGTTGAGTGTAAATTTGTTTGATACGTAAATTTGTGCATTCAACGATAGTGTTTTTGTGCATATCAATAACAATATTAAGTCATAACATTAGTTCAATATGGCCAAGAAGTTTTCAACTAGTTGAGGAGCTCATGAAGGGAAGCAACACATTCATCGAGGGATACAAGGAGAGGTGACTAAGTGTACTCTTGGATGAGAAATAAGGAGTGGCATAGGAGGAGCAATGAGAATGCTGTGCTCAAAGGGCTTTTGATGAATGCATGCATCGAAGGAGACCTAGAGGTAGGAATGAGGTGTACTCTGTAAATGAACTGCAAGATTGGGTGCGAGGGCCATTGGATAGTCCTTGTTTTACCAAAGAATCAATGAGTAAGGCAAAGATATCTAAACATGGTATGCCAACATGAGCAAAGATGCAAAAACATAGCTTGATGGCCAACATTGTGTCAAAATAATGAAAGAATGCCAACAAGAGGTTTGTGTCTAGTGAGCACCAACAGGCTAGGGTAGCGCAAAGTGGGGCACTGCTAAGCATGATGATTTCAAGGGGAAGGACAATTTTGAGGGTCCCATGATGTAGGGTGCTGCTAGGGTAGGATGGCGCTGGGTGATAACTCTGAAATATAAGTCACATTCATGCATCATTTATCATGTTTAAGACTATAACAATGAGTATATCTATTTCTATATGGCTGAATGCGGTGAAGATATACCTAAGTTCTATCATGCATCATTTATTAAATTTTGATTATACTATGAGACTAAACCCATTTGACTTCTTGGAAATCAAATGGTTGAATTCTTACATTTTTATGAGTTACGTGGATGCAAGGATTTAGGTGAACTTTAATGGGAGCATGGATACAAATTATCTGGAAGGAGAAGAAGAAAACTGGTACTTTATGTTTTTAGGAGGTTGGTAAACCTTTTTTACCTCTTTAGGAGGTTACTCAAACTTTTTGACCTTTTTAGGAGGCTGGTCAAGCCCTTGCACCCTTTTAGGAGGTTGGTCAAGCCATTCCATCTTTTTAGGAGGTTGATCAAGCCATTCCACCTTTTTAGGAGGTCAATCAAACCTTACTATCTTTTAGGAGGCCAGTCAAACCTTATCATATCTTTAAGATGTTGGTCAAACCTTTTCACCTTTGTAGGAGGTTCGCCAACCACCTTCTTAGGTGGGGTCAAGACATTCTATCTTTTTAGGAGACTAGTCCCTCCCTTTCTCTTGGAAGTCAATGATGGTCAAAGTGATTCTTGACAAGTCAAAGGTGGTCAAAAGCATTCTTAAAGGTCAAAGAGGTCAAATGTCTTCTATTTTATTTATTATTAATCAATTTAGATCTTTCTTAATTTTTATGAAGAATACATATTTATAAGAGGAGAGAGAGGTAAGCCTTTCTCCTTAAGGAAGTAGTAAGGTGATTGATAACATGCAATCTTAACACGCAAAAACATGATTATGAATGCAAATTAAGGCATACAAAATTCTATTTTTATGCATGTTATCATACTTTGAGTGCATTTCTATCATTTCATACAATTTTAAGTGATAATCTCAAAATGCACTATTTTAGGGATAATTATGCATTTTTAAGAATAGATTTTAGATTATATTATTCTCGTATAAATTTGAGATTATCATTAGGTTTTAATGTTGAATAATAGGAGAAAATATTCATATACACTCACTTATTTTTCTAAGTTTTGTTTTTCAAGTAGAAGTGAGTGTATTTTTGAAATGAAAATTAATTCTCTTTTTATTTAAATATTTTGACTTTTTATAATGATAGATAATTGAATTTCTGATCCAATGAAAAAAATCTGGATTAATTTGGAGTTATATTTTGAAATTTATGAATTTTCTAATTTTTAGGGATTTTTTTGGAATTTTTCTGAATTTTTCTTGAATTTAATTCGATTTATTTCGAATTAAATTGAATAAAAATAAAATTTGTTATCCCGTGCTGATGTGGCATCTGACATGGCATGAATAAAAATAGCGGCGTCACGTGGCGATCTACGGGACCACCACGTGTCGCACACGTGTAAATGTGTGCATATGTGTGGATGCGCGTGTGTGCACGTGTGCGCGTGTGTGCACGTGTGCGCGCATATGTGAATAAGGAGGGAGCATCCTGTTGAGGATTTAAGCTAACCCTTATTTATGCATTTAGTTATATACTCGTGTATTTCTTTTGATTTTTTTCACCGTGTGGGACTATTTGTTTTTTGTTTTTACGCGTAGGTGACGTGGCGACATACGGAGCATCCGATCGAGCATTAAAATTAAACCATCGATCATCACTTAAGTGAAGGGGTACGTGGCGCATTGTAATTGGACGCATCTGATGTTTAATCTCAGCCGTTCATCAAGGGAGTTATAACAACTGAGATTAAACGCATCTGATGGACTTCTGTGGACACGTGGAGATATCTTATATGTTTGATGAAGATCAAACATAAGGCGTTACGCGACGAATCAACTTCACGTAATCACAAGGCTTCATCTTGTGCATCCATTCGCGATCCAAGGGCCAAGATTTAACTGCAACAGTTCACCTCATGTGTTTAATCTGAACCGTTGATCGAAGATTATACGCCCCATCCGACAGTTCCACCCAAATTACCTATAAATTAAGATGTTCTTCGAATTTGTAATGCATTCTTGGATGATTTCGCTCAATTGATCTATCTAAACAACTCCATCCTTGAATCTATTGCTTCTAATCACTTCTAGACTCACTTCCGCACCCACAGAGTGATTAAAAGTAAGATTTCGTTAATTGATTATGGATAATTCGTCTCTTGAACACCGACGATCGTTTTCAAAATCGCGGAATGAAAAGCCTTGAATCCGGAGATTAATTGGATCATTTCGATCGCTATCTTGGGTTAGATTACGTGTTTTCCCTCTAATCTTTCGTCATTTATCATCAATTTTTAATTTAGGATCATTAATTTAGTTTTAATTAGTCTTTTAATTTTGCATTTCTCTTAATCAAGTTCAAAAATTTCTCTCTAATTCATTCATCGATTTCTCCACAAATCTTGATCCAAATCGAGTGATTTTTGATTCCGTGGATTCGTCTTTGAGTTATCTTTCCAAATCTATCATTTTCCCTAATTTCTCACCTCAATTCATTGTCCGATTTGATCAACTTCCAAAAGATCTCTCAAAAATCCCTTATTTCTCTGTGGATTCGACCCTTATTTACCATTATACCCCTCAATTCGTAATTATATAATTAAATTGGTAAGTTTGGAATTTATTTTGACACGAGACCGTGTGCAATTGACGACCTCACGATCTCGATTCGTTAGTGATCACCTCTTAAAGAGTGGTTAACCCACTACCTTAGGGGGTGGCTTCAGGGCCCATATCCTTAAGAGGGACTATTTCACCTCTTAAGAAGGTATTTATGGTCATGGCCTATGGATTTAATCTTTGCATTCATTTGGTGACACCCAAAAAGACTAAATCTCTACCACTAATTCAAAGGAATCTCTAACCCTAACAGATAAAATAAGCATAGATCTGGAGATTCCCGAATAGGTTAACCTTGTTACGAAGGTCAAGCTCATCTTTCTTAGATGTATTGAACTTTTACTCTCACAAATGGAAAAGAACCTTCAGAAATGGAAAAATCTTTTACATAAGGTGATAACACATAAATTTACGACCTTTAATTCTGAATTTTTCATATACATTGGGCTTAAAATGAATATATTTATGTGTTATTATAATTAAAATTGCTTAATTTGGCTTTATTATGATTTTATGGTATTTCCTGAACTTTATAATATTTGGATATCTCTCTTAGATTATAAATGAGCGATGAAATGAATTTTTATAGCAAAATATATTTTTTGTTTGGATTTATAAGTGATTTAAATGAATTTTCATGGCTTATTTCCAATTAATCTAATGATTCTTGCATAATTATGGGCGTCAGGGGCATATCTACAAATTTGAGTTTTGAAAGGTAAGTCAGATAGATGCCACCAGATCGCGACACGTGTCGCAATCTGGTAGCAGCATTGTTAGAGTGATTTTCTCTTGATTTTATTTTTTATTATTATTATAATCATCATGGTTTGTTTGTCATTTACTTACCGTGCAGATGACGTGGTTAGTAGCCGTAATAGTTGACTTTAAGGGAGAACGAGAGAGCAACGTGGCGCTCTCTCATTCATTCGTTTAGCCTTGCGGTTCTTGTCGTTTAGCCCTACATTTTGTTGTTTTCTCTTTTTTTACTTAGGCGCGTTGTCGTTTTCTTGCTTTCGTTTCGTCGTTTTATTCATTTAGTTTCTTTTATCATTTTGTCGAATCGATTTCGTCATTTTCTATTTATTTCGTTTTGTCGTTTTCTTTTCCGCCGTCATTTTTGTCGCTCCCTCATTCGCCGTAAAACAAAATCGCGATCTCTCGCCTGAAATTTCGTATTAAAATATTAAATCGACTTTTACTTACCTGCGTAGGCGAGGCACGCCGTCATCTTTGACCGTGAAGCACGAATAAGAGAGCGACGTGGCGTCGTCTTATTCGCGCTAAATAAGGAATCTGCGGCGAAAGTGAATTGCCGCAGATTCTTTCACTTACCTTTTTTGTGATTTAGTTAAGAATTAATTACCTTTCAGGTGACGTGGCGGAAATCCGAGGGCCGGTGTGTTGATGACATGGCGCGATCACGGATGCCCACTGATTTAGGGCTGCTGATGCAAGCAAACACCGAATCAACGGCCAGAAATGATCGAGGAAGAAACGTTGATATCTCCTAATCTGACTGTCCGATTGGGCTGAAATTTTGATGACGCGCTCATCTCATCGTGCTCTTCCCATCTATACGGTTGAGATTTCTGTCGGACTCCCAAAACTCTCGAAAATCAATCTCGACCGTCGGATTAGGAGGAAGCCCTAACTCCTAAAAGTTCTCCTCCTCCACTCTGAGTTCTCTTGTCTTTTGGCTCTCTCTTGACACCAGGTCACCAGCAGGAAAGGGGGAGAAGCTTAGGCCCAGGCTAGGCATCATCGGATGCTTGAGTTTGTTCTGGAGAAGGAGAACAAGAGGAGATCGTCGTCGTAGCGAATCAAGCACCACCCGGCCTAGGATTGGCACCAACACGGGGTTTGTGGGAAGATTCTGAGGAGGGATCCTCTTGTAAGCCTTTTCCATGGATAATGTAGGACCTTTTCTTCTATTTTAATTGTAGGTTATTGCATTTGTTTCCACAAATCATATCCAAACCATCTCTTTATCTCTATACTATTTAACCTCTCTATTCTCCCCTTCACTTCTCTTTTCTCCACCTTCAATCAATCTCTACCCTTCTAATTCTCATCTCTTCTACTATAATTCGAACTACATAAACATATTCTACCCAATTACATCCATTATCTTTATAAAATTCCTCTTTTAATTCCTAATATTCTCCACTATAGGAATTCATCCCTTCTTCTACCTTCGTCTCAACCCTCATTACCTAGATTCCCTGAGGATCGACCCTTGCTTACTACTGTCCTAAGTGAGGTATTATAAATGTATTGCATGAATTAGAACACACAACAACAATATAATCAAACCGAGTTTTAGTTCATCATAAGGCACGAATATTCTTCTTCCTTTTTTGTTAATTTTGGCTGTCTCTTAGAATCAGGCTATCAAAAGGAAAAGGATAGGTTTAGGCCCAAGCTTGGCATTATTTTGTGTTCAAGTTTTTTGTATGAGGCAAGGTCAAGCAGATGATCGAGATGGTAAATAGTCTAGTATCACCAAGCCTTTGACTTGCATCCAAAACATGGTTTGCGTGAGGATTTAGATCTTATTTTCTCTTGTAATCCCCTCCATGGATAGTGTAAACCCTATTTCTCTTTTCTTCAAAAAATCTATTATCTTTACTCGATTTATTGATTATCCAATTTATTAACATTCTTCTATCATCTTCTATTCCATCATTCTCATATATTCATTTCATCATTCCAATATCACTCTTTTTCTTATTATTTCTCATAGAATATAAGTATATATCTATTTATAATTTAGTTCATACCATATTCCCTTTATTTGTCCTTCTATATTTCTCAAAAATCTCTTCTACCATTGTTTTTCCATATAATAGTATCTTTATTCCCTAAAAGCACTAATCTCATTACCTAGGCTCCATGAGGGTTTGAACCTTTATCATTATAGAAAGTGAGGAATTATAAATGTTGTTACATGAAATCTAATCAAAATAATGATTAAGAATACTCAAAAAGCAAGTTCATCAATGGGCATGTGGTGCAACAAAGAAACCCTAGGTTTGCTATGATACCATACGGAAATAGATAATTTTAGTTCTTCAAAAGAGAGATGGGATGCTTCTCATCTTATATTGTGAGGAGGAAACCCTACATGAGAGAGAGAGAGCGAGAGAGAGAGAGAGAGAGAGAGAGAGAGAGAGAGAGAGAGAGAGAGAGAGAGAGAGAGAGAAAATTTGAAACAGGAAAATATAGAAATGCCACTAGGGCCATAGTCACTCACATATAGAAATATGAATATTGATAAATTTACTAAAATTATTATATATAATACATATATTTGTATCTTTTTGATATGTAAAAGACTATTTATCGCATTATAATAGTTACAAATATAAATATATATAGAGAATAATATGGTACCAATAATGGAAATATGTTTACAAAATAAATATTCATATCCAATCAATTTAATTAATTAAAGATAAATATAACTAGTCCATGAAAATCATTCTTGCATCAACATGAGGTACACATGATGCCTTCAAGGTTATTCTTGGAATTAACTCACATTCAAGGTTACTAGTAGAGGCATAGAGAGAGAGAGAGAGAGAGAGAGAGAGAGAGATGGTCATTGGAAACAAAATTAGAGATATGATGTTGCATGCAAATGCATTTACTTTTGCAAATGACAACAAGATCATGTAAATTATTTCATGAAAATGGTGACGGCTTGGGCATTGATTTCTCAAAATGAATTGGACCTAAGACCATAGAATTAGGCTCTATAGGATCCACACATTGGATTTGAACGTACAAGAGAGAATTTCACCGAGAGACCCACAAAGGTGGATATTTAAGTTTAGATTTCTAGGGTAACCAAGACAACAATGCCAAATAAAATACAATTAAATTTTAGATATCATGGATCTAGGGCTGGAAGGAATGTTTGTGAGGGTTGACTTGGTCAACTATTTATTCTAGAAGCTTCTAAAATGTTCTAGAAGTTTTTAGTTTTCTAGAATCTTATAGATGCTTCTAGAATATGATTCTTCTAGAACCTTGTGGAGTCTTCTAGATTACATTGGAATATTGGGAATATGTCTAAAAGCTTATGGATCTTTCTTGATGTTCTAGAAAGTTATGAACATCTTCTAGAGAGAGAGCCTCTAGAATATTCTAAAGAGCTCTATAAAAGGAGGAGTTCACCGCAAGCTTGGAGCAGCCTTAAGGAAGCAACCTAGGGGCATCCTAAGGGAGTGAAATCCTTGTGAAGTAAGGGCCAAGCTACTTAGATATTTGGAGAAAAGAGAGGGGGCAACATAGCATCTTTGAAAGAAGCTTTGTGAAAGGGTGACACAGGTGTGGCTCTTCTTGTTGGTCAGTCCCTTTGGTGAACTTTTTCTCTTTCCTCCTCTTGTCCTAGCTGTTTTAGACATCTATTGTGAACATTTTTCATCCCATTTAAGAAGGTTGTTTTTCTCCAATCTGTTGGTGGGCTTCATCTAATCTCATCCCTAGATTCTTGGTGGATACTTAAGCTTAGTTGAATACATACTTTAGACTCCTTATTGAAAAGATCCTCAACAATGTCATCCCACACATGTGAATAAAAATATATCACATCTTCATGGATATAAAAAAACCCTATTCTTGATCTTCAAGTCCTAAAATACATGATGAAAAGATTAAAATATAACAAAATATGAGAGTTGTTGGGAAAATATTTACTAGATGAAAGGTATAAGTAAAATTTTTTCTAAAGGAAGATTTTAGGTTGGGAATATACATCCTTGACAACTCATAGGACAAAAGCAACCATTAGCTATACATGATGGTAGATAACCTAGGAACTTGCCTTAAGACAAAATGAAAGCAAATGTACTAGTATAGTGTCCCTACTAGTAATTTGATTAGACATTCAAAAGAAAGGTGAGAGCATAGAGACAAACTTGTGTGTAAATGAGGCATGAATGATGAATGTGAGTGATAATTTTTAGATTTCCTTTTGAATTAAGAGAGAATTCAGAAATCTTATGAAAAATTAATGTTAAAAGAGATGCAATGAGGGTGAAATGGTGGTGAGGTGAGAAGGATGTTTGGCAGCAATGATGGATCAAGGCACAACAATGGAGAGAGTGAGAATTGCACATGTGAGTGATGTCAAAGCTACTATATTAAAATACAACATGTACTGCCTATGGAGACGTTCATAAGAAAAAAAATGATCTAAATCACCGCACAAACCTTTTTACATTGCCCATCTAATGCCAGGAGGTGCCCCATCGGCTCCGATCACAATCCTCACTTGATTTCTTCTCCATAGAAAGAGTGAGCATCAAACAATGCTCTCCTTAGGCCTTGACATCATCTCATCTTCTTTTTGGTAGCATGATGTTAAGAGAGAGCTAAAAAAAGTGAGCAGAGAGAAAATTTGGATTTTTATAGAATCCTTTTAGTGTTGATTGCCTTCAAAAGAGGAGTAAGATTATTATTTCTAAAAATATCAAATTTTTCTTCTCAGTTATGTGATCAAGTGGATTTATAGAGTATGAAAAGACAAATCTATCCATAAAATTTCAGCTCAAAACTCCATCTAGATCATGAGATATCATGAGTTAAAGGAGGAGAGATCATGATCATCTGATATAGATTAAATGCATCAAAGTGGGCCACATGGGGCTCTTTGATTGGCCTGTATTTAGGGTGTTCCACCTTTTTAAGAGCAGCCTAAATCTCGACCTGAAAATTTTTTTGATTTGTTTGATTGGGCAATGCAAAGGGTGTCACGTGGTAGTCTTTTATTGGGTTAAAACCCCTTTTAAACATGGGAGGGAGCTGGGCTGTTTGAGGTTGATCAAGATAAGAGGGGACAAGAAAATGACACATGTACAAGCCCATTTTAAAGAGCACAACCCCTCCAGGTGAGGATCTCCATCTAACCGACTAGAGGTGACACCTGGCATCGTGGTTTAGAGAGAAGAAAGGTGTCCAATTCATTTGGGTTGTTCGATCAAGCCACCTAGAGTCTACCGCATGTCCTGAACTAGTTGATTGCAGCAATAGCAAAGGTGGTGCCGCACTTTCTCTCTCTTATTTTTTTATTTAATTTGAAGGTTGTGGGCCCTAGGTCTCTTTGATGTCAAGGCTATGATTGGCTGCCCACCCACATGCCCCTCACTTTTTGTCCCACATGGGCTAAATGAGGGAACTTTGTGGATAAATAATGGGTCGATTTCCATTAATCTTGACAGGCGCATTACACATACTAAGAAATCTCTCTCTCTCTCTCTCTCATTGTGATGGGCCACCCATGTGGCCACCATGTGGCAACCAGTGTGCTAAATAAATCATTTAATAAATAAATAGATAAATGCTCTAAAATTTGAAATTCAGTCTCTCAACCAATAACTCCTTTTTCCATAAAAAAAAATTCTCCATTAGATCCCTAATCAAATTCTCTATCATTTACTCTATAAGTTTCTAAACATGAAAAAGAATGAAATGAGATATTTCAGAAAGGTAGAGTTTGGTTCAACCTCCTTAAAAATATTGAGGTTAACCAACTTGACCTTCCTAAACACCTCGAATGATCCATTGACACATGTAAATCTATTGAGGCTCCTTTTGTGATGATATGCTGATTTTAAAGTTCTAATTTGGTGGAGAGTTGATTCTTTCTCTCTCTCTCTCTCTCTCTCTAATTTCCATTAGCATTTATGGTTTTATACTCATGTACCTATGCCCTTCAATGCATTAAACTTGTAAAATATTTAAGAATTCAACCATTTGACTCTGAAGAAGTAAAATGGGGCTAGTCTTTCTTGGAGTCTAATGCTTGATGTCTTTCAAAATTTTGGTCAAAATATCAAATATAACATAATACACTGAATTGAACATTTAAAAAATTGATGCACTAAGAATTGATGATCCTATCATCTAGTATAGATTAAAATCTATAATTACAAGGTTCACTCGAAGGAGTTCTCGAAGGATTTCTCGAAGGATTTCTCGAAGACATCTAAGTGTCTAATATCTAGTAGTATCCACAGAGTTGCTAGACATTTGGATCTTCTCTTTAGTGCTCTTCTCAAAGAGAGAAAGAGAAGAAATGAGACTCTACTGATGAGATATTTCTTTTCCTTGGGACCAAATGTGATATAAATACGAATATGTCCTAAAATACATCATTGAGACATTTTATCTTGTTACAAAGAGAGCACGACAGGAGAGAGGAAAACAAAAAATAAGGTTTGATAAGACGTGTACATGCACGCGATAGAGAAATATATAGAGAGGAGAGAGAGAGAAAGGAGAGAGAGAGAGAAGGAGAAAGTGGGCTTCAGCCCAATAGGGGAGAGAGAAGAAGAAAGGGTTTTAACACTCCCCCTCAAGCTAGAGCGTGGAGATCAAACATGCCCAGCTTGGATCCAATGGTCTCATATGCAGGGCCCGGTAGGGCCTTAGTGAAGATGTCTGCCAGCTGATGTGCGGAAGCGACATGTGGGGTACAGATGGTACCATTATCGACATACTGTCGTATGAAGTGGTAGTCAATCTCAATATGCTTTGTCCTCATATGGAACGTAGCATTACTGGCGATAAAGGTAGCAGCCATGTTATCTCAGTACATCTGCATAGGCCCTTCTGGCGGGAAGCCAAGCTCGGTGAGAAGAGAGCGTAGCCACATCATTTCTGCCGTGGTATCCGCCATGGCTCGATACTCGGCTTCGGCACTAGAGCGGGACACGATAGACTGCCTTTGAGAGCGCCATGTGACCAGGTTACCTCCAACATAGGTGGCATAGCCACCATGTGACTTCCGATCCTCCTTGTCACCAGCGAACCCAGAGTCGGAGTAGGCCTCAATGCGTAGATGACCCTGTCGCCGATATAAGAGGCCCTTCCCCGGAGCTCTCTTAAGGTACGCCAGAAGCCGATAGACACCCTCCAAATGGATAGTGCGAGGAGCCTGCATAAACTGACTCAAGATACTAACCGCATAGGAGATGTCCGGGCGAGTCACAGTGAGGTAGATCAATTTCCCCACAAGTCGGCGGTAGATGCCTGCATCCTCAAGAAGTACGGTGGCATTGTCCCACCAGTCCACATTCTGCTCCATAGGTGAGGAGGCCGGCTTGCACCCCAGCATCCCCTGTCTCCTCCGAGAGATCCCGCACGTACTTCCGCTGACAAATGGACATCTGCCCCTGACGGTAAGCAATCTCAAGTCCAAGAAAATAACCTGGGGGAGACAGATCGCGTGTGACGAAATGCTGAGCCAGATAAGCCTTGGTCGCAGTCACCTCGGTGTCGTCACTACCAGTGATGATGATGTCATCCACATACACAGCCAGGATAACACATCCATGCGGGGTGCGTTTCCGCATGACAGTCGGATCAGATACAGTAGAGACAAAGCCATACGCGAAAAGCAGCTGCGAGAACTTGTGGAACCACGCACGCGGGCTTATTTCAGCCCATAGATAGCCTTCTTGAGGAGACACACCTCAGACGACTCCCCCTGAGCAACGTACCTAGGCGGTTGCTCCATGAATACCTGCTCATCAAGGTCGCCGTAAAGGAAGGCATTGGACACGTCCAGCTGATGAAGCGGCCAAGACTGATCCAGGGCAATGGAGAAGAGAACCCGGATGGAGCTGAGGCGCGCCACAGGCGAGAATGTCTCATGATAGTCAAGACCATAGGCTTGAGAAAAGCCACGAGCCACGAGACGCGCCTTGTAGCGAGCGATGGAGCCATCAGGATTATACTTGAGGGAGTACACCCACTTGCAGGAGACAACATTAGCATCGATGGGCCGAGGAACCAGCGTCCAGGTCTCCCGCTAGATGAAGGCCGCATACTCCACGTCCATCGCCGCTTTCCACGCCGGTACCTGCAACGCCTCAATATACGACTTGGGAATTGACTCGGTTAGAACGGCAAGAGCAAGGGACTGATAGGAAGGAGAAAGGCGGGCAGGAGAGACATGATGAGCAATAGGGTATTGCGTGCACTGTCGAGTACCCTTGCGAAGGGCAATGGGAAGGTCAAGATCAGATACGAGAGGCGGTGGGAGAAGATGAAGGGCTTTAGTGATCGCACTGATGGACAGTAGATTTGCAGGGAATCCAGGAATGTACAGGACGTTCTGTAGAGGAAGGGAAGAGGTGGCACGAGACTGGCCAGACCCAAGGACAGGGCAGGAACGACCGTCAGCAATACGGACGTCAGGAATGGAGGTTTCAGGCCGATAAGCAGTGAGGACAGAGGGGAAAGCCACCATATGAGAAGATGCCCCCGAGTCAATAACCCAAGAAGTAATATGAGGAGTTGAGATAGACGGCGTACTCGGAGAAGAGCCCCGTCCTCCCGCATATGACACCAAGCTGCTCGTCGCTGCCGCAAGACCGGGCTGATGGTGCCGTGGTCGGACAAAGTGAGGAGGCCCGTGATGCCTGAATGTAGGCCAGCTCCGAGGGAGATAGGGCGAGGCTGACTGTTCCCGATGCTGAGGGAGTAGTCGATGATGACCCGTCCGCCGTGGACAGAGTCGAGGATGTCTTGCCTCCAGAGGCAGCCATAGCCCAAGCAGGCTTTAGAGGATGAGAAGGCTGAGTGACATCAGAGGATGACGACACGGTGGTCGGCTCGGCCATGAGGAGAGTAGCAGCCGGCGAGGCAGCGACGTCCGGCTAGAAGAGAATGGCCAAACAAAAGCAGAGCAGTAGCGGCAGGGCGTTAGCGTCGGCTTCAGCAGCAGGGCGTCGGCATCCACGCTCACCGCACCAGGCAGGGCGGAGGTGGGTCGTCGGGGCAGGGCGTCTGCAGGGCGGAAGGCGTCCACGCTCACCGCACCAAGGCAGAGCGTCGGCAGTTGGCTTCGTCAGCAGGGAAGATCGGCGACGTATCGGCGCAGACGGGAAGATGTATCGGCGAAGATCGGCTGCAGAGCGCCCAACCGGCGTCGTACCGTCCGGCTTCGTGAGCAGCAGGCGGCGTCGCAGGGCGTCGTAGGGCGTCGTGAGCAGGGCAGCCGTGCAGCGTCGTCGGCAGGACAGATCACACCCTCGGGGCAGCAGGGCGGCAGGTCGGCGTCGTAGGGCGTTGCAGGGCGATGCTTCGCAGGGCAAGGCGGCGCAGGGCCACGGCAATGGCAGGGCAACGCAGAGCGACGACGGCCGGACTTGATAGGAGAAGAGCAGGGCGACGGCGAGCAGGTAGGGCGACGAAAACGGCGAGCAGGTGGCTGGGCAGGGCGACTACTGCCGGGCTTGATAGGAGAAGAGCAGAGCGATGGCGAGCAGGTAGGGCGACAGCGACGGCGAGCAGGTGGCTGGGCAGGGCGACGACGGCCGGCTTGATAGGAAAAAGGGCAGGGCGACGTCGACGGCGAGCAGGACAACTCAGGATGACGGCAAGCAGGGCAACTACGGTCAGGTAGATGGCGAGCAGGGTGACGGCGAGCAGGGAGACGGCGAGCAGGGTGACGGCGAGCACCAAGACGGCGAGCAATGCAGCTACGGTCAGGGCGACGGCGAGCACGGCGAGCAGGACGACTACGGTCAGATGATGCCGGGCGACGGCAACAACGCTGGCAATGGCAGCGCGACGGATGGGCAAGGCGCTGGCAATGGCAGCGCGACGGATGGGCAGGGCGTCGCAGAATCGACGCAGGGCGACGCGGAGCAGAATAGAGCGATCGCAGGACGATGGCAGCTGATGGCGGCTGATGGCGGCGGCGTCGCAGGTCAAGACGGCGGCGCTTGAGGGCGGCGGCGTCTTAGGGCAAACCCTAAGTTTTCCCAGTCGGCTCTGATACCATGTTAGAAAGAGAGCACGATAGGAGAGAGGAAAACAAAAAATAAGGTTTGATAAGACGTGTACATGCACGCGATAGAGAAATATATAGAGAGGAGAGAGAGAGAAAGGAGAGAGAGAGAGAAGGAGAAAGTGGGCTTCAGCCCAATAGGGGAGAGAGAAGAAGAAAGGGTTTTAACATATCTATATTATGAAATTAACTTTACTTTGATTTTTAAGAAATCAAGTATTTGAATTCTCATATTTTTATGAGGTTTTCTAGATGTAAGGACATAAGTACATCTACGGAAGAACATGAATGTAAATTAAATTGAGAGAGAAAGGAAGAGGAAATGAACTATGTACCTTTTTAGTAGTCAAGTCAATCCTATTTCAATGAAGTCAAGGTGGGCAAATGAAGGTTTAGAAAGAATAGATCTATTTGATTATACTATTTCATTGGTTTGGAGACATCAATGATAAATGGTGGGTGCTCTTTGGAGAAATATGTCATTGAATTAATTCGTATGGATCCCTGAATAGTATTATACAAAACTATAAGTCAAGTTGATTTATGTTATAGTTATGTATGTGGTCTATAGACTTGACTCACTGATAACAGGCAAAAATATGCTCTAAACCATCCTTTTTATCTGCAGTTTGATCATTAAAAGTTTGAAATCAACAGGGATTTTGCATGTTATCATGATGTCATGCCTGAAATAATCACTTTTTCATTGCATTTTAAAATGAGTAGTTAATTACAAATAATTAGTGCTTTTATGAGGAATTTTAAGTAATAGATAAGGACTCTCATAAATAAATACTCTATTAGTAATTTTTGGACAAAATAATTCACAATTTTTTTAGCATTTACTTTAAATAAAATATTATTTTTTGTTTTTGAAATAATCACTTTAATAGGCTTCTTTAATTTTCGGTTATATCAATAATGCCCTAAATGGGCTGATTTGTACTTATGTGTTTTTTCTGAGGAACTATGGACAGGCAATGTACAGGAATCGTGTGAGCCAATCACACGAGGAGGAAGGAGGTTGTGTGCACAACGATGTGTACACAGTCAACCTGCGTTTCACCTGCAAGGTATAAGCACCAACACGTGCTTGGCGTCCTCCACCAATCAGATGGAGGCAAATCAAGCGCTGACCAACTGCAGCAGACAGAATCGACGCTCGTGTGGAGCGAACCGCACCAAGGACCTAACAAATTCGTAAAAGAGAGGGGGAAAGATTTGCGATTTGAGAAGGGGGTGCGATTTTTCTTTAAGAGGGAGGAAGAGGAGACGGAAGGGCGTTCTGGATTTCCCGTCCAAGACGATTCTTGGCCTGGAGGACACAGCGGGAGATGGGATCCACATAGAAGTAGCGACGACCGGAGCATTCGAGGAGAGCTTCTACTCCTCCGATCGGAAGCTACGTTTAGGTTTGCGTATATTAGTTAGATAAGAATTTTTTTTTCGGTTTCTTTTATTATTTCTTTTGCTTTTTCTTTTACTTACTTTCGATCTGAAATCTGCAGTATAGACATTCAATGTTACGTTTTAATTGATTTGTTTCTGTTGTTATTTCTTTCTTTTCTTTTTCCGTTTTTTTTCTCTTCTTTTTCTTTCTTTTTCATTTCCGAAATTGAACAATTCACTGTAGATACTTGTTGCTTTTTTTTTAATTCCGTTAATTCCTGTTCTTTCTTTCTGTTTTTCTTCTGAAGCAATTAACTTCCTGTAATTCCTCTTCTGAGACATTAATTCATAGAATTTTGTTGAACGTAATTCGTGGAATCGATGAGTTTAATTGAATATTTTTAGTCTGAATTGGTTATTACAGTTTTCTGATTTCAAGAAAATTATTTCTCTCATTAAGAAAAGCTTCAAAAAGAGTAAAAAAAATATATATAAGTTCTCCTGTTTTAGTCTTAGTCTTATTCCTTTTCTTTTCATTCTGTTGTGAAGTTTAAAATTACAAAATCCATTTTTCTGTAGGCTGTAGTGAAATAAATTCAGTAAGCTACTATTCTGCACTAAGCCATGAAATAGAGAGATTTATGCCAAAAAAATATCAAGACATTAGAAGATACATTTAAAAAGAATAATAAGGAAAAAGAAGTTAAATAATAAATTTTAGATTGAATTGAAGGTTCACTGGAAATAAATTCAATCTAGATGTTCTTAAATTCTTAATGATAAGAAACTTGAAATCTTAATCTCTGATTAAATTTATCTGATTATAAATAGCAGAGAATATTGATTTTATGAAATTGAATTTGCAATGATCTTAATTTCAAACACTGATCAAGAATCATCATTAATCACATAAATAAGAATTAAACCATCAAATTCATGCTTTTCTATCCCTAAAGTGATTGGAATTGAAATTCACCACCGCCTCCTTTGGATTCGACCCCTTATTACACCACTAAGGGAGATTATAAATTTTATTGTATAAGTCCGGAAAAACCCTAAATAACGACATAAATCACGCTAATTTCCGACTTATCACTCACCAAAGACATCTTATAGACGGATGATCGTGTTTTAACTAATACTTATGAACTTTGATACATGACATCTCTAAAATATCATAGATTGGATACGATATGAATTTCCCGAAGGTGATTGAGTGGTCAAGATGGGATTGTTTGCCTTCACACTAAGAGCAAATTGACTTAAATGTATGAGACATGATAAATCCGTAGTCAAGATAGTAAAAATATTAGAGAAGGTATTCTTGAAAATATCTTACTTCCATAAGTACTAAAATTGAGTGATTAATTATGGTTTGATAGTTAACCATTCCTTAAGTCATTTATGAGTCTCGTGTAGATAAAGAATTATATGTACATGATAATTGATGCATGCAAGGTCTTATCAAAAAGTTGTGATATACTCCCTATCTCCCAGAGCATGTAGTGTAGCTTTGGCACCCATTAGGCTAATGACAACCTATCAATTGGGTTTAATTGATCCTTGATAAATTAATCTATGTGTTAATATATTAAATTAATAAGGAGAACTAATAAGCGTTATTGGGTTGATAGAGTCATTAATTGGTGAGACATATGGACCCAAAGGGTCTCACAAATAAGAACAAAATTATATGGACGTTGGTATATATGCAAAATTATATGGGTTTTTGTGAAAATTTTGCGCACCCAAAGTTTATAAATAGACGAAGAATGACCATAGCAAGGGGTACCCATGTGATCCTCATGGAAAACTCTCCCCTCTCTTCTCTTGCTCTTATAGTGACAAGTGTTGAAGAGGAGATCCTATTGTCTAATAATCGTGTGGATATCTCTAGAGGCTGGACGCTTAAACAGTTTCAAGAACTCATTCAAATGATCCATATAAGTATGAAGTTTGTTCTATACCAGACGATAGTATCATTTTTTCTTAGTGCTTTAACTTTTCTAATTGTTTGATTCAACACCTTTTGTTGAATTTGATATTTTGATTGAAACTTTTGAAGAGCTTGTAGATAACATGCAATTTTAACATGCAATGCTATGATTATTAATACAAATTAAGGCATCAAACATTCCATTCTTATGCATGTTATCATAATTTGAGTGCATATCTATCATTTCATGCAATTTTAAGTTATAATATCAAAATGTACTATTTAGGGATAATTATACATTTTTAAAGAATATATTTTAGAGTAGATTATTCCCATCTATATTTGAGATTATAATTGGGTTTTAATGTTAAATAATAAGAGAAAATACTTTTCATATGCTCATTTATTTTTTAAATTTTAATTAAGAGAAATGAGTATATTTTTGAAATAAAAATTTATTCTCTTCTTATTTATTAAGTTTGACCTTTTAAAATGATAGATTATTTAATTTATGATCCAAGAAAATTAAATTTAGATTAATTTGGTGTTGTATTTTGAAAGTTATAAATTTTCTAACTTTTAGGGATTTTTCTAGAATTTTCCTAATTTTTTATTAATTTATTTAGATTTATTTTGAATTAAAAAGAATAAAAAAATCAGATTTTTTATCGTGTGATGATGTGGCAGCTGATGTGTCACGGGCAAAAAAGGTGTCGCCACGTGGCAGCATATGAACACACCACGTGGCGCACACGAATGTAGGTGTGCATGTGTGTGCGGACGTGTGCACGTGTGCGCGTGTGTGCTTGTGTGCGTGTGAGTGATTAGTGAGACAAAGCATCATTTTCATGATTTAAGCTACCTCACTTAATGCATACACCTTATATACTCGTCAAATCACCGTTATTTTCGTCATGTGGGACTATTTTCTTTTGTTTTTATGCGCAAGTGATGTGGCACGGCGAGAAGCATCCGTTTCGCCTATTAAATCAAAGTCATCAATCTTCACTTAAGTCGGGGGGTACGTGACGTGTAACGATTCATTGACAAATCATTATAAAATAGTTTAATCTCAACCGTTCATCTGAGGAGTTATAATGGCTGAGATTAAAACCGCCCGATGGACACGTGGACACATCTAGAGCGTCAGATGAAGATCACACTGCAAGCGTTTCATGGCGTTAATTCTTCACGCGTAATGTGGTGAAATCTCAATGGTTCATCTTTGATCAAACGGACGCCATTTAAACATAACGATTCGTATCCAAGTGTTTCATCAGAGCCGTTGATCGAAGATTAAATGCCAAATCTGACGGTTACACCCAAATTTGCCTATTTATACACATGCTCTTCGATGGAAAATGTATTCTTGGATGTTTTGAGCTATAAAACTATTTAGACATCTCAATCCTTGAATCTCTTGCTTTCTTCTTCTTCTAAACTCATTTCTACGTCCAAGGAGTGGTTAAAAGTGAGATTTCGTTGAAAGAATAGGGAGAATTTGCCTCTTGAATGCTGATGATTGTCTTCGAAATCACATAATACAAAGCCTTTGATCTAACAATCAATTGGACCATTTAGAGCACTATCTCAGGTTAGCTTATGTGTTTTCCCCCTAATCTTTCATCATGTATCATTAGATTGTAATTTAGAATTGTAGATTAGGTTAAATTTCTATTTTATTTCAGTTTTCTCTTTCCTCGCGATCAATTTTCTACCTAATTTTTGCTATTTGATTTCTCCGTGAATCTTGATCCAAATAGAGAAATTTTTGATTCTGTGGATTTGTCTTTAAGTTCTCTTTCCAAATATCATAAATCCCTAATTTCTCACGTCAATTCATTGTTCGATTTGATCAAATTTCAAAGAGTTCCTAAAAAATACCTTAATTCTCCGTGCATTCGACCCTAATTCACCACTATGCTATGTAATTCATGATTATTTCTCTAAATTGGTGAGTTTGGAATTGTTTTGACGGGTGTCCGTGTGTATTCAAAAATCTCGCGGATTCGCTTCGTCACTTGTCAAGAGTCATATTACAACAATGCCCACCCCAAATTCAAAGGAGAAGGGTGCGACTTCTAAAAGTGGTGCCCACCATTTTTCTTGGGGGCTTAGTTCCACTTAGGAAGTAAACAGTCTAGGGGGTCTTGATCTTGACTAGGAAATAAAAAATCTAGTCTTTAGAGACATTTATAGACCTAAAGGATTTGAAGATATAATGAAAAGCAAGCCCATAAAAATGGGGGTGCTACCCCTTAATCCTTTGAATCCCTAAAAGACTTCTCTTGAATTGACCAACCCTCTAACTGACCTAAAACACTTATTTTTTAGCCTTTGATTAAGTCAAAAAAACTTTCTAAAGTTTAAAAATCCTGTTAAATAAGTCAAACTATCTCTCTAAATTATTGGAATATTTCTATATTCCTAAAATTTAATTTATTTGTATCTTAGATCGTTATTTGACAAAGTTAACCTTAACCCATGATTTTAAGGCACAAAAGAATAACCCAGTTAGCCATATCTCCCATAGTACATAGTGTAGCTTAGCACCCAACGGGCTGACAACTCAACCTATCCATTGGGTTAAATCAATCCTTCATTAATTAATCTATATTTTGATGTAGATAATTATACAAAGTTGACAAATACAATATTATTGGGCGTATAGAGTTATTAACTAGTGAGATATATGGACCTAGAGGGCCACCTACATACGGTCGATAGATGTTGGTGGATATAGACATAATTATAAGGACTTTTATTAAAAAATCAATATACCAAATGCCTATAAGTAGGGGGAGAATTACCATAACTCAAAGTACCCATACAAGCCTTGTGAGAATTCTCTCCTTTTCTTCTCTTTATCTCTTAGTGAAGAGTTTTAAAGAGGAGATCCAATTATCTAAATACCGTGTAGATACCACTAGAGGATAGGCACTTGAATAACTTCAAGAATTCCTTCAAGAGAACCATGTAAGTATGTTTTGTCATATATACTAGATGATAGGATCATGTAATCTTGGTGCTTCATTATTTTGAATATCTGATTCAATGTATTCCTTTGTATTCAATATTTTGATTGACATTTCGGAAGGCTTATTGACCTCAGAACCCAACATTCTCTACTACATCTTCTCATTATCCTCCCCCTTTCCTCTTTTCACCTTTCCTCTTCATTCTATTATCTCTTTTCTCTCTTTTCAATTTTTCCCCAAAAAGGTGACAACAGTCAAGAATCTGTATCAAGGTACTCTTATTGTTCTAATTTCGTGTGATAGATCATTATTCCCTAAAATCTTTAGCTCTTAGAATTGGTGTGAATCCTAGGAAATCCTCCAATCACATATTTGAGTCATTCATGCTCTTTGGTTATAATTTTTTTTCTAATTCATTAAATAGATACCGCACTTCAAGATTATTAAAAATGATCCCCTCCTCTCCAACTATAGCATTGAACCTTGGGAGTTCAAGGTTTCTAATCTTAAAAATTGATAATATCCCTCTATCAAAATACCATCCCTTATACCTCCCCTTGGGAAATTTTGATTATCTGATTTTGTTTCATATTATAAGGGGGCATCAAGGGGGAGAGATCTTCACACTTGATTCCAATGGTGGACGATCTCCATCCTTGAGCCTTCTAGGCCCCAAGATCCTCTCCTTTCAAAATAAAAATTCTCTCTCTCCTAATTTTATGTCTCTATCTTAATATTTAGCTACCAAAAATAAAAAGAGAGGCCTAGGCCCCAACTTTGCATTTTTTGGTATTGAAACTTATTTTTGAGACAAGATCAAGTGGACAAACAAGGTCGAACTAAGTCTAGCATCACTTGGCCTTGGACTAGCGTAAAAAGTAGTTCGTGTGAGCATTTGGATCTATTTCTTGTTTGAAATCCTCCATGGATAGTGCAGAAAATATTTTCTTTTTTGTGTGATAGCATTTTCATCAGTTCATTACAAAAATCTCATACATCCATTATTCACTCATTGATTATCGCGATCATCATTCCACCTTTCTCATATGTTTCTTTCATCATTCTCATTCTCATTCTTCTATAAAATTTAGATATATAAAGACAAATAAAAGTTAGAATAAAATCTATATCATACTTAACATATCAATGCTCCACAGTGCTCCATGACATCAGTTGATCATTCTCTTTATATAAGTATTTTTCTCTCTCTAAAAAACTCTAATCTCATTATTTAGGTTCTTTGAATATTCAAAACTTACTAAAGTCTATACCGAGTAAGAAAATATAAATATTGTTACCTAAATTTTATTCCAAAAAAAGACTAGAAATATCCCAAAATCAAGCTCATCAACATTTACGGCTTAACATGAAGAAGAAGGATATTTTTCCACATGGATTTCGCATTTCAACAAGCTTTGAGTATTGGAAAATTAAAGATTGTGAACTACTTGTAAATGAATTTTTGGATCAGCGAATAGATGTGGGAGTTGGAATATCCTCAACAAACAAGAGCCATGTTGTGATGCAAGACAAAATTGAATCGTAGAAGAAGGAAAAACGATAAAATTATGTCTAATAGAGAAAAGGGTCTGTCTTAGGATAGAATTCACATGCATCTCAAGAACTTGTTATCGCTCTTTCATGAATCTATGTGTACTGTGGTTCCTCATAAACTTGATTAAGATTTGATACATTTGCCCCAAAAAGATGTCATCAGTGAAGAATCTCTATCAAGGTACTCTCATTGTTCTAATTTTGTGTGATAGATCATTCTTCCCCAAAATCTTTAGCTCTTGGAATTGGAATGAATCCTAGGAAATCCTCTAATCATATATTTGAGTGAATCATGTTCTTTGGTTATGAAATTTTTTCTAATTCATTAAATAGATACCCCACTTCAAGATTATTAAAAATGATCCCCTCCTCTCCAGCTATGGCATTGAACCTAGGGATTTCAAGGTCAATAATATTAAAAATTGATAATATCCCTCTATCAAAATACCATCCCTTATACCTCCCCTTGAGAAATTTTGATTATCTGATTTTGTTTCATATTATAAGGGGGCATCAAGGGGGAGAGGATCTTCACACAATCTCCATCCTTGATCCTTCTAAGCCCCAAGATCCTCTCCTTTCAAAATAAAAATTCTCTCTCTCTCCTAATTTATTTTTTGTCTCTATCTTAGTATTAAGCTACCAAAAAGAAAAAGAGAGGCCTAGGCCCCAACTTTGCATTTTTTGGTATTGAAACTTATTTTTGAGACAAGATCAAGTGGACAAACAAAATCGAACCAAGTCTAACATCACTTGGCCTTAGACTAGCATAAAAAGTAGTTCGTGTGAGCATTTGGATCTATTTCTTGTTTGAAATCCTCCATGGATAGTGTAGAAAATATTTTCTTTTTTGTGTGATAGCATTTTCATCAGTTCATTACAAAAATCTCATACATCCATTATTCACTCATTGATTATTGCGATCGTCATTCCACCTTTCTCATATGTTCCTTTCATCATTCTCATTCTCATTCTTCTATATATATATATATATAAAGACAAATAAAAGTTAGAATAAAATCTATATCATACTTAACATATCAATGCTCCACAGTGCTCCATGACATCAGTTGATCATTCTCCTTATATAAGTATTTTTCTCTCTCTAAAAAACTCTAATCTCATTATTTAGGTTCTTTGAATATTCAAAACTTACTAAAGCCTATAATGAGTAAGGAAATATAAATATTGGTGCCTAAAATTGATTCCAAAAAAAGACTAAAAATATCCCGAAATCAAGCTCATCAACATTGATTTCTTCACATGAAGAAGAAGGATATTTTTCCACATGGATTTCACATTTCAACAAGGAGTATTGGAAAATCAAAGATAGTGCACTACTTGTAAATGAATTTTTGGATCAGCGAATAGATGTGGGAGTTGGAAGATCTTCAAAAAACAAGAGCCATGTTGTGATGCGAGACAAAATTGAATCGTAGAAGAAGGAAAACCGATAAAATCATGTCCAACAGAGAAAAAGGATCTGTCTTAGGATCGAACTCACATGCATCTCAAGAACTTTTTATCGCTCTTTCATGAATCTATGTGTACTGTGGTTCCTCATAAACTTGATTAAGATTTGATACATTTGATAGAGTGGCACAAGCAAGAGGGAGAAAACATTTGATGGGGACACAAGAAAACAAGTTTACAAGGAGAATAGGACTATTACACAAGGGTGATAAAACTAGGGCCCATGGATGATTATCTCTCTCTCCCCTCCCTCCCCCCTCGTCACATTGGTCGCATAGCAGCTTTGTTGGTTACTTGCCTAAGAACCTGCAAGTGTTAAATATGTAAAGAGATAGACATCAAGATTGATATCTACATCTATATACTTTTATTCATGGAGAGAGGGAGGAGAGAGAGAGGGAGGGACAGAGATAGATAGAGAGAGAGATATAGAGAGAGAGAGAGAGAGAGAGAGAGAGAGAGAGAGAGAGAAAGAGAGAGAGAGAGAGAGAGGAGAGAGAGAGAGAGAGAGAGAGAGAGAGAGAGAGAGAGAGATAGAGAGAGAGAGACCTGGAAGTAGTTATCCAGCTTCAGCCTCAAGGCAGCATGCTCCTTCTTCACCCTCTTGGAGGACCACATGCATCTGCAAGCACAGAGTAAGAGCTCACTGAAAAGCGAAAACACAAAGCAAGAGGAGGGAGAAGAGTGAATTAACAAAAGTACCCTTCTACGTTTCTCTGATTACAGTGCTCTTGTAAGGCCCAACACTCACTCTTCATCTTCGCGGCTCCAATGCTGCCAGTGAGGCCAATCACGAAAATCAATAAAGCGCCTTTTCTCAGTTTCTCTCTCTAGACTGGCTTCTCTCACCTGGAGCAGCTGCCCTTGAGCTGATGAATGAACCCATCTAGCCTCTGAAAGTCTCGGGGGTTCTTCTCCCTGTCCCAAGAGAGAAAATCACCCATTGATTTGAAGAGAAAGCTATCTCTCTCTGTCCCTCTGTATCTCTACGTATATATACATATTTCTCTCTCTAGATGGTGGGTATTACTGACAAGGCCTGATCGATGCTGAGCATCAGCCTTGCGGAGTCCCTAAAGAACAAAGTGGCAACTTCCTCAACGAAGTTAGGGCTGACGTCATCCTGCAAGTCCTCCAGATGAAGAAACTGTTCATCCAGAAACCCCTGCAACGATAATTAAAGAAGTTATGGGATGCAGATAAATAATTCGATTTTCTCCTACTTTCTCTCTCTAGGTTCGAGAAGGAGGACCTGATCGAGAAGACTCTTCTTAATGCCGGCAGCTTGGCGTTGGAGGCGGGAACACTCCATCCTAAAGTCTAGAACAAGAGAGAGAGAGAGAGGGAGAGAGAGAGATGGTTTAGAGAGAGAAAGAGGAGGGAAGAGTGAAAGACGATGGAAAATGAGACTCCTGCGATGACCTTTTTATAGATCCTCGAGGGGACCACCAAAATCGTTTATAGAATGTGTACGCCAGCATGACGTGATATTTCGCTCTGAAATTGGTAAGGAAGAAGAACGTGGATCGTCACCAACGGCGTTTGCCCCAGCTTTTGAGAAAAGTATGGATTCTAGTGAGAGAATTTGTCCCAGTTAATGGTGATGAATGAGGCCCCAGGCTTTTGGAGAATCTAGATTCCCTAGTGTTCTTCTAAAAGGCCCTTCTCCTTGCCCACTATAATCATTGTCATTATCATCATTATCATTATTGTCATCAACATCAGCAGCAGCATCACCACCGCCACCACCACCAGCATCATCATCATCATCATCATCATCATTTTCTTCATCACCAAAATCATCATCGTTTTCATCATCATCATCATCATCTTAGCATTTACCACCACCACCACCACCACCACCATCAGTATCATTGTCGTCATCATTTCCATCATCATCATCATCTTCCGCGTTGCTATCTCCAATCATCATCTTAATCATAATCACTTCTGCCTCCATCATCACCGAGTCCATCATTATCGCGATATCTTGTGCTAAAAATCTGCTTAGCACATTCACTTTATGTAACGGAGGTGAATAGCGGATTCGGCCATGGAACGAGAAGGATAGGAAATGGCGAGGCCCACGCTTTATTCGCACGGTCTCGGGAATATCTGAGGGAAAGCTTTAAAATCTGATCTGTAAATGGTTTCCCAATAGGGTAACCTAGAGAGAGAGAGAGAGATAAAGGAAGGACAGCAACTGCTCGTCCTTTTTTTGCCGACTTGTCTGCAGAATAGTTTCCTTGGATACGATCGCCATCTATGATCGAGATCGATGAAAAAAATTGAGGATCGATACCCTTGGATGCGCGATTTTTAGGGTTTGGAATAATTCTCTCCTCTCGTGTCATCGATTCTTTGCGAGAGCGAAGTAATTGACGGGTGTTAATGGAGGATTCGAGGCCACAGATCTTTATTTGAGGCATCGGTATGCTCCTCTGTCTTGTCGTAGTCAAGCTTGAGCATTATTGGGAGAGGAATCGAATGTTGCTGGAGTCGCCATCCTCTTTCAGGAAGAACATAACCATAATACCTTCGAATGTCAACGGGTCAACTGAAAAGTCTCGTTGGTCAAACTCGAGACTCAAGGTCAACAACAGTTGAATCCGTTCGTCTTGTTTCTAACCATCTCACGAGTTTATCTACTACTACTACTGTGCATCGTCCAAAATAACATCCTCTGTATAGCTTTATCTCTCTAGAGCGCTCTCTCGGGGCGGAGGGCTCGTCTGTATTCACATCGTCGCTGCGACCGTCTTCTAATCTCTTAGCGCGCCATGAAATAGAAAGCCCACTGGATTTTAGAGAGACGTTAGAGAGAGAAAGTGCGGTGATGGAGAAAGTATAGTGACGGAGAACGTGACTTCCGAGGGGGAGGGTTATGGAGGATGGCTTATGGAAAATGCCAACTTTGTCATCAAGAATTGAGGAGGTGCTGAAGTTAACTTCCAAGGCTCCCTTCGTCTCCGATCAGACCGCCGGTGAGGAAAAATCTCTCTCTCTCTCTCTCTCTCTCGCACATTCTCTTTTTGTGTCTATCTGGTATCATCGCTTCTCTATCTCTCTATAGTATTCCTCTCTCTCTCTCTCTCTCTCTCTCTCCTCCCTGAAGAGTAGGGTTCTCCGGTTCTGGTGTCGGTATTGATAGTCACACTTTCAGTGAGAATCGATAGGTGAGTGGGCACACTTTGATGCAACCCAAGATGGAGCCCAATTAGGGTTCTCCGGTTCAGGTGTCGGTATCGGTTTTTTGTGAGAACCTAAACCTATGCCTAACTTTGGTTCGGTATCGGTGATGGTATTTTTCGGTGTCGGTTCGGTTAAACCTATACTTTCGGTGATTTGTCATTTGAACTGGAAATAAATTTTATAAGGTTTTTATGACTCCATAATTTGTAAATATATAAATATATGTTTCACAAAGAAATGATAATAGATTAACACCTCTCAACAAAAAATATACAATACATCAAGAATTTAAAATAAAAATCCTAAATATATAAATTTCAACCTTTAAAAATATTGAAAGAAATAATAGAAACAATATAGTTTTAGATAATCATCTCTCAAAAGTTTAAATAACAAAATTATCTCTCTCTCTCTATCTTTCTCTCTCTCCCTCTCTCCATCTATCTCTCTCTCTACTTCCATCTCTCACTCTCCCTCCCTCCTTCTCTCACTCTCTCTCCCTCCCTCTCCTCTCTCTCTCTCCCACTCCCTCCCTCTCCTCTCTCTCTCTCTCCCACCCTCCCTCCCTCTCTCTCTCTCTCCCGCTCTCCCTCCCTCTCTCTCCCGCCCTCCCTCCTTCCCGCCCTCCCCCCTCTCTCTCTCCCGCCCTCCTTCCCTCCCTCTCTCTCTCTCTCTCTCTCTCTCTCTCTCTCTCTCTCTCTGTGTGTGTCTCTCCTTCCCTCCTTCCCTCCCTCTCTTTCTCTCCCGCCCTCCCTCCCTCTCCCTCCCTCCCTCCCTCTCTCTCTCTCTCTCTCTCCCTCTCTCTCTCTCTCTCCCACCTCCCTCCCTCCCTCTCTCCCACCCTCCCTCCCTCCTTCCCTACCTCCCTCTCTCTCTCTCTCTCTCTCTCTCCCTCCCTCTCTCCTCACTGAGTTTACCTTCCGCCATTAAATTCTGTCTCTCCCCCTCCCCCTTCCCCTCCCCCTCTCTCTCCCTACCTCCCTCCCTCCCTCTCTGTATCCCGCCTCCATCTCATGTCTCTCTCTCCCTCGCGCGGGGAAGAAATTCTATGGCTTGCGAGAAAAATAGTCAAACCGAAAGAGAAATCTTTCGGTGACACCGGAAGCCAAAACCGAAACCAAACCGAAGCATTCGGTTTTGACTATTTTTTGGCCACCGCCGGTGTCGCTATGGTTTTCGGGTGTCCGGTTCGGTTTTGGAGATTGATAACATGCTATTTATACATGAAATTACATGATTATTAATGCAAATAAGGGCATTAATCATTCCAAATATATGCATGTTATCATATTTTAAGTATATTTCTATCATTTTATATAATTTCATGTGATGATCTAAAAATACACCAAATTATGGATTATTATAAATAATTAAACATTATAATCTTTAATTCTAATTATATTTAAGATCATAATCATGTTTTAATGATGAAAATATGAGAGAAAAGATCTTTATTAACATTTATGTATTTTTATAAATTTATTTTATAAGATACATGAATGTATTAAATTAATTAAAATTAATTCTCTTATTATTTTAATAATTTGACTTTTTATAATGATAGTTATTCAATTTCTGATCTAAAAAAAACAAAGTTGAATTAATTTGGAGTTATATTTTGAAAGTTATGATTTTTACAATTTATACGAATTTTATGGAATTTTTCTGAATTTATTTAGATTTATTTTCGATTTTTAAAGAGTAATTAAAAAGTCCTCATCCTCGAAAGTCCTCGAATAACATCTGCTATTGTCTCGACATGCAAATTTATTCACGACAATAAATATCACGAAAGTCCTCGAATAATTTCTCACCTCGGAGAAATCCATCTCGACATGTGGCACATGAATTGGGTGTCTGGACAGTTCGAATTTCTCTGTATGTAATTTCTCCGTATGTATTCATGGTCACCTTCTGAATTTATTTAGATTTCTTTTCGATTTTTAAAGTTATTTAAAACAATAAAAAAAATGCAAAAAGGGTTTAATATTCGCACGGACCCACGTGGATGCGACGTGGCACGCAAGGCCACGTGGTAGTGCCACGCGGACCGGCACGAGTGCCTGCTGGCATTGAGGTGACGTATACATATATTTAATTTTATTACATATGGTTATATTACATATAAGCCATCCATAGAGGAATTTTCTAACCGCATAATACGCCTCACCTTATATACCCGATTGTTCTCCGTCTTTTTCTCTGTGTGGGACTATGTTCCCTTCACTTTCTTGATTGCAGGATGCGTGGCATTACGTGGATCGTCGGATGGAGATTGAGGTGAATGTCGCGCGTAGATGTGGTGGACGCGAGGTCCACCTGATCTTCAATCAAACACGTGCTTCAATTGGAACTTAAGTGAATTCATCGCGACCATTGATCTCACGAGTTATAACGGCTGAGATTTTTCGCGACCGATGAAACCTTCGATTAATGAAGACCATCAGATGAAGATCCAACGGCCAATCTGAAACGACACGCCTCTTCACGTAATCAACATGGACGCATCTGAAGCTTTCATCGATGATCGAACGATCACCAATTTAAGGCACCGATTCGTGAAACGACACATCATCGCGAGCGTTGATCGCGATGAGTCAGTTAGACCAACAGTCACGCCCAAATTACTCTTTAAATAGACTGTTCTTCGCGACGGAAAATCTGGCCCGTGAATTTTTGAGAAATTCGAACTGTCTAGACACCCAATTCATGTGCCATTTGATTTCTTGTGTTCTTAATGCATTTCCGCATCCAAGGATTACTTGAAATCAGAATTTGATCGAAAGATAAAGGAGAAATCACATCTTGAACTTCAATTTCGTCTTTGAAAATGCGGAATGAAAAGCCATCCATCCGGCGATTAATTGGATCATTTTGAAGGCTACTTTGGGTTAGATTGTGTGTTTTCTTCTTAATCTTTCATCATTTAGGGTTAATTTTACATTTTGAATCGTAGATTAAGTTTAATTTTAGTTTAATTTTCAGTTTTAATCATTTTCACGATACAAATTTCTACCCCATTTCAAACTTTCGATTACTTAGTGAATTCTCATCCAAATCACTTGATTTTTGATTCCGTGAATTCGCAATTGAGTTATCCAAATCACTCAATTAATCCAAATCACTTCGATTAATCACCCAATTTCTAATCTCAATTCGTTGTCCGATTTGACCAAATTTCAAAGATATATCTCAAATTTCCTTAATTCTCCGTGGATTCTACCCTTAATTACCAGTATACTCTTTAATTAAATTGATTAATCATAAATTGGTAAGTTTAAGACTTTGTTTTGACACTAAATTGTGTGCATTCAACGACCATACGAATTAGTTTTGTCAGAGATCCCTACTGAAGAGAATCGAGATGTGAATAAGAGAGAGGAGAGATGAGAGAGAGAGCAACACAATCGAGTGAATCTTGAACGAAAATCAATACAATCAAAAGTAATTACATTGTGTACATATAAGAGAGGAGTGAATCAAGAAATGGTTATAACCGTTTCTTGAGATCTCATGTGACTGGTCCACGTGGTGTAAGTGGTAAGTACAAGTGAGCCGCTGGTCCACAAAGCTGAACCAGTTAGTTGACTAAACCGATAATAACGTCTTCTATAACACCCCCCGCAAGCGCAACGTCGGTTGGAGGTTGAGCTTGGATTGAAGCTGAAGAAAGCAAAGTTTTGGAAGCGGTTTGGTCAGAAGATCAGCAGTTTGATCTTTACCAAAGACGACACAAACACGGAGTTGTCGTAAGGCCACCTGTTCACGCACAAAATGAAAATCCACTTCAATGTGCTTGATATGGGTGTGAAAGACTGGATTGGCTGAGAGATATGTAGCCCCAATGTTATCACACCACAGTGTCGGGGAAGGTAAGACAATCCAAAGTTCACTGAGAAGAGAAGTGATCTAGAGTAGCTCAGAAGTTGCATTGGCGATTGCCTTATACTCTGCTTTAGTGCTTGATCGTGCAACTGTGGGTTGCTTCTTGGAGCTCCAAGAGACGAAATTATTACCGAGGTAAATGAGGAATCCACTGGTTGAATGACGATCAGAGGAGTCTCCAGCCCAATCGGCATCACTAAATGATGTGGGTGAAATTGGAGAGAGAAGGTTGAAGTAGAGTCCATGAGTAACAGTGCCTCTAAAATAACAAAGGAGGTGTTTGAGACGAATCCAATCGGAAGGTTGAGGAGAATGCATTGATCAGCAGGCTTGGTTGACTGCATATGAGATGTCAGGGCGTGTGAAATTAAGGTATTGTAAAGCACCTACAACCCGTTGATAGAGGTGTGAATTGTCAGTAATTTTGGGTGATGCTGTTGAGCAAGTGGTAGGGCAGGGTGTAGGAAGAGGTTTGCAATTTTCCATCTTCAAAATGTGGAGAATGGAAATTGTGTATTGAGTTTGTGTGAGCAGGAAACCAATAGGATGAGATTGGAATTCAATACCGAGTAGGCGTGAAGCTGGGCCAAGATCTTTGAGTTTAAAATGAGTGGACAAGGAAGTAATGAGATGATGGATTTGGGAAAGAGAAGGGTCGAGAACAAGTATGTCATCAACATAGATGAGAAGATAAATAGGTCCAGTTAGTGTATAATATAATGAGGTGTTGGTTTTGGAACCTTGAAACCCAAGTTGGAGGAGCTGACCGGTGAGTTTTTGAAACCATTCCCGTGGCGCTTGTTTGAGACCATACAATGATTTTTGAAGTTGACAAACATGATGTGCATATTGAGGATTTTGAAAGCATGGAGGTTGATCCATGTAGATTATTTCATAGAGATGTCCGTGCAAGAAGGCATTTGAGATATCTAGCTGTCAAATATGCCACTTTTGAGTGATACCTAATGCCAATAGAAGCCAAATTGTGGTGACTTTGATTATTGGACTAAAATTTTCATGATAATCAATGTCTCCCTCTTGAAGAAAGCCTTTGACAACTAGGCGAGCTTTGTACTTGTGAGAAGTGTTATCAGCTGAGGGTTTGGTTTTATGATTCCACTTACATCCAATGATAGGACGATTGTGCGATCGTGGAATTAATCGCCAAGTCTTATTATGTATTAGAGCATTGAATTCATCTTGCATGGCTTCTACTCACTCTAGATGTTTGACGGCAGAAGGAAGTTAAGTGGTTCGGGAGGAATGGATAATGATACATGGAGACTAGCGGGAAGAGGGAATTTGGTTGTGTGAGTGGCGTTGATTGAGCCAATGGTTTTGAGAATATCAGATAGCCAACGAGTTTTGGCATGGGAATTGAAGTTGTGTGAGTTCAGATTGGATGGGGAGAGAGGATCAGTAGATGGAATGTGACCTGTAGTGGAGATTTTAGGAGAATTGAGAGTGGGTGAAAGACTATGAGAGGAATGAGGGGAATTATGAGGCTCAAGCGATATGAGTGAGGACTGATATTGTTCAAGTAATGAGGTAGATGATATAGGAGACGAGTGAGAATGTTGAGGTGATGTTGAGGTGACGAGTGATGGGGCAATAGATCATTGTAAACATTGAGGTGTGTGAGTTGGATAGGATCCTAGAAGTCCAAGAGTGAGCTGAGTGTCTGGATTATTGATCGGAGGCTGTTCCTTGTAGGGATAGCTAGTCTCCATGAATATCACATCACAACTTATATATAGTTTACCACTTGACAGAGAGAGACATCGATATCCATAGTGGAATGCATTGTAACCAAGGAAGATACACCTTTCTGACCGGGTGTCCAGTTTAGACGTGATATATGGTCGAACGCAGGGATAACATGTGCATCCAAAGCTCTTTAGTAGATTGTAATCTGGTTCTTTGATTGTAGACAAGATGATAGGGAGATCTATTTTGTAGATTTGGTGTTGGGAGTCGGTTGATTAGATAAACTGTTGTGCACACGACTTCATCTCAGAATTGACTTGGTACGGATGAGTGGTGGATTAGGGAGAGAGCAGTTTCTATTATATGGCGATGCTTTCTCTCAATTGTGCCATTTTGTGCAGGGGTATGTGGGCAAGAGATGCGTTGAATGATGCCTTGTTCTGTAAGATGCTTGCTAAGTGCTTGGAATTCACCTCCCCAATCAGATTGGAAGTTGACAATTTTCTGATTGAATTGTCTCTCTACACAATGTTGAAAGTCAACAAAAACTTAAAAACGTTATTTTTTAGCTTTAAAGGATATAACTAGGTATATCTAGTGAAATTTGTCAATGAATATGATGTAGTATCTGTTTCCGGTATGTGAGACAACATGCGAGGGGCCCCAGAGATCAGAGTGAATGACTTCTAGCGGTTTGCTTGTCTAATGAAGTGACTTTGAGTAAGGAAGACGATGCAATTTAGAGGAAAGACAGGCGTCACACAAGAGGATTTTATTTCCTGAGAATATAGGAAGCCCATAGATGGAGATAAAATTTTGTAGAATTCTCATATTAGGATGTCCAAGTCAATGATGCCAAAGATTCAGACTTGTCCTCTCGCCTATGTTCACCTCAAGCAGATGAGCCTAACTAAGAAGGTACAAACCATCCTTAACCATTCCTAGGAGCAATGGTCTCCCTGTTTCCTTGTTGATGTAGGATATTTTGAAATGATGATATGTATGTAGATGAGAATGTGAGTGTTAATATGTGAAAAAGAGATAAGTGAGTTATGATATGAATATCTACTGATATTATTTATGAAATATTCGTACAAATTTATGAAGGACCTATGAATGATATCAATGAGGAATAGATGTATAATTCAAGGGGGAGATTGTATAAATTAATTCGGAATATATGAGGATATAGGATGATAATAGTAAGGACGATAAGATT
The DNA here is from genome assembly GCA_024174645.1 of Lemna minuta. Classification (NCBI taxonomy): domain Eukaryota; kingdom Viridiplantae; phylum Streptophyta; class Magnoliopsida; order Alismatales; family Araceae; genus Lemna; species Lemna minuta. The sequence goes on along the minus strand of CM044108.1, from coordinate 1,480,033 downwards.
AATGTGAAGAGAAGAGATATGTTTAGGTTTATTTAATGAGTATGGATAATTAGTATCTTAATTCTATAATGTAAGAGGATAAAAGATAGATATTATGATGGATTGGAGATTTAGTTCAATGAATATATGAGGGATGGTAATTCGGATAGAGGAAAGAATGAATGACGAAATGAATGTAAATGCGATGGAATGGATATTAGATGAAATGGTGATATGGTTTATGTGATGAGGAATATGGATAATGAGAGGGATATTAAGAAATGATAGACTGATGAATGGGGTTATCAGATAGAGAATGATTTTGGATGGTAGATATAAGAAAGAATAGATATGAATAGGCGATAATGTTGGACTTACGATATAGTATATATGAACTATTATACACGGTAATAGAGAAGAGGATGATACCTGAGTGCAACGTGAAGTTGATTCCCTTTGATATCACCTCACAATCAAGATATTTCCTCTGTTATTCTTTGACAGGTAATGGCTGAAAGCGACAGAACGGGAGGGAGAAAAGAAAGGAAGATAGAATTTCAGAGAGAGAGGTTGCGGGAGAGGCACGGGAAATCACAAGAACACAGTACTTTTCCAATCAAGGAAACAAACTCATTTCATTCATCAATAAAAACTTGTTCTTTTCTCTTACATTCATCTCTTTTATAGAGTCAAAGGTTTAAAGAAAGAGAAGAATAGGAGGAAGCATTGCACCGCAGAGAGAGATGAGGCAATTACGTACGGTTATAGCATCCTTTCGTGATTGCCTTCATGCCTCTTCTCTATTCCACGTCAGAGGGCTTTAGGTTGCGTGACATATTCTGGAATTGATGTCAACCCTTGGCAGTTGTAACATCGTGAAGGTAATGTATGGTCGATCAGTAATAATCAGTCCGACGGGATAGTCCATAGTGGGGACCGTGGAGATGTTGTTCTCGTGGGTAAGATTTGTCATTGTTGGGAGCTTTCTTTAAGCTTCTTCATAGTTGGTTGTAGATAATTCCATTGCTTGTATGATGGCGAGACAATAGATTTTATCTTCTTCTTCAGTCGGGAGGATGTCGTTTTAAAGGAGAGAAGGTGAGGACCTGTCCTCTTGACTGTCCTCCTTAGGGCAGATGACTAGCTTCATCTTCGTGGAGATTCTCTTGTGTAATGAAAATTCTCATGGTGACCGATAGAGAAGATATGGAATTTACACCGATCTCATGTTCTCTTCAATCGGGCTGTCCATCTTCTCTTCATATTTCAGTTTAGGTCTTCTTAAACTTTAGAAACTGTGAGGCCCCTTTGATGTAGTTGTCTTTTATTCACTTGAGTGAATAGTGAGTTTGACCTTTTCATTTATGAGGCTTCTCTGATGCTTGTCACAATTAGCTTGATATGTCTTCATTGGTCTCATGATGGCTGATGACTGAGATGGGAATTGTCTTGAAGAGTCATCAATAAATAACAAACCAAATCTTCATCTTCCTCTTTAACCTTGAAGTTCTTGCTTGGATAGGAGATAGTGGGAGAATGATCTTCTTGACTGTTTTCTTTAATGACAGATCTTCCTTGCTGATTATCAACATGTAGATGCATGGTTTTACTCATGCAAAAGTTTTGTCTTGAGGTAGATTCCATAGATAATAATATTAATTAGATCTCTCCTGTAATTCTATCTATGGGTGGTTTTCAAAGGAAGAAGGGAGTATAAAACAAAGATGTTCCTACTGATTTTCTTTCTTGAGATCAGTAATTATACAAGGTACCTATGATATAGTGGATATGGCTTGGAAATTAAGGATCCTATACCAAGGTAATGGTGGTTGACTTGGTCTATTCAAAGAATTCTAGGTATCTAAGGATGAGGGTTTAATTTCTTGTGACCAAGTCAATCTTTGGATTAGTATGTAAATGGAGGAGGAGGGAAGATAATTCCCTTTGGATCTACACTCTCTTTCAATGTTTTAGAGAGGCTTCCTTCATTCATTTCATGAATGGATAATTTCTCAAATTTGTGAATAAGGAGGAGTATGCCATTTTTTGCTGTTGAGAATGATTTCTCTTCCTTAAGTCATATCTAGGTTTACTTGGAACCCTTGTGTTCATGTGATGAGATAATTCTCCATCACTTGTCCTTCACAACACAGTAAGTGACATGAAATTCAACAAACACTGCATTATTATTAGTCAATCTATATAGAGAGAGCAATTTCTTCCGAATTTCTGGAACATGGAGAATATTGACTAGTTTGAGTGGATGAGATCATGAGATTAAAGATGAACAACCAGTTGAGTGAATGGTCAAACCTGATTTGTTCCCAATTTGAAGTTGGTCAGTACCCTGATAGAGAGCCGGATCGGTTAAATTATGTACATCATTGGTAACGTGATGTGTTGCTCCACTATCTGGATACCAAGATGAGTGATCATGTGGTACATGTGAAGTATTTAAATTGAGATTGTAAGCTTGAGGGAACGATTGAGGGGTCTGAACCATTGGGGCATTCTGATGACCATGGAATGTTCGATTGAAACGTTCTCTACATTCTAATACGTGATGCCAATATTGCCCACATAGCTGACATCATGGGGTGTATCTTCCCCCATTCCGACCTCTTCCGCGGTCGTTTATGCCATTGTTACGACCTTTGCCACGGTCAGATGAGGTAATTTGTGTCTGATTTGCAGTGGGTGGAAAGTCTGTAGTCGTGTTGTCTTTGATTGGATTAGAGAACTTCATGAGCTCGTCGTATGAATTGATATGGGCATTCACATCATCAAGACACAGATTAGATAAATTCGAGGATATGCCTGCACAGAATGATGAATATGAAGAACCGAGCCCTCAAAGCAGAGCATAGATGGAGATAGTTTCTTGAGCTGGGTGACCGGCAATTGCCAATTCATCACATGTTCTTTGAATATCCTGTACAAACTCAGCTACGGATCGAGTACCTTTTAAAGTGTTGTGAAGATAGTTATGCATGTGCATAATGCGTGAAGGATTGGTGGATGAGCAGTGCTTTGAAAGCGCTGACCAAGCTTCCTTTGTCGTGTTTTTTCCTACTACACCGGACATAATTCATTCGGAAAGCGATGTAACAATTAGGGATAGAACCTGCTGATCTTGGCGCCACCACGCTTGATATGCCGGATTGACGGTAATTCTGCCTTGATCATCAAATTGAGTGGAGATCAGTGGATCTTGCGTGAGTATGTGAGCAAGATCATGGTAATTGAGCAATGGGAAGAGTTGTGTCTTCCAAAGGAGGAAGTTATCCCTCGTGAGCTTCATAGGTACATGAAGACCTACCGAAGGAGGCGCAATTGACGTCGAAGTGGTGATTGCTTTACTTCTCTTAGTTTTCATGATTTCCGAAGGTGAGTCTGCCATAGCCAAGATCTTGTTACACCGGTGGCTCTGATACCATGAAGAGAATCAAGATGTGAAGAAGAGAGAGGAGATATGAGAGAGAGCGCGATACAATCGATTGAATCTTGAATGGAAATCAATACAATCAAAAGTAATTACATCGTGTACATATAAGAGAGGAGTGAATCAAGAAACAGTTATAACCGTTTCTTGAGATCTCGTGTGATTGGTCCACGTGGTGTAAGTGGTAAGTACAAGGGAGCCGCCGGTCCACAAAGCTGAACCGGTTAGTTGACTAAACCGGTAGTCACCTCTTCTTTAGCACTCCCCGTTCTCCGTCTCCATCTTCCTGTCACATCTTTCTCTATCCATCAAGCGCTATCTAGCTCGAATCTCGACTATTTCCCTATGGTTCTCTATCCTTCCGCATATCTATCTATCTGTCTACATATCTTAAGATATATAATCTCTCTCTCTCTCTCGTTTGCTCCAGCCAATTCCAATATCCGGGATGTCCAGCGAATAAACGAAGGTTGGGAGTGAGAGAGGAGAGTCGGAAGATGGACGGAAGGCAGATCCAAGGATACTATCCGAGCAGGATTCCTGCGACCGTCTTCACAAGAATGGCGCCGGCAACACCGCCGGATTGGAGCGTCGCTTCCAATGATTCGCTCTTCAGTATCCAGCTAGGAAATAGCAATGTCTTCTCCGATAGCGGATTTTTATTGGGATCGTCTCACTGTGACGTGAACAATCAGGAACCCATTGAATGATGCTCACATGGTCTTACTCGATCCGACAGTAGAAATGGGAAGCATTCCCTAATGGAGGACGACGCCATGAAGAGTGTAATATGTATTGTCCGATCTTCAGTAAAGGGCCAGGATGAAGACTGAAGTAATAAGTGGTGAGGTGATATAGTGACCATCGGATTGCGAGAGTTATAACGGCGATTAAAGCACCATGTCATCAGAGAATTCGTTATGTTCGTTACGACTCTTCTTCTTGCTTTTCTCTCTTCCCGGATTTGTCTATTTCTTAGAGGCGTGTACGCATGAAACTGTGTGTACGTGTTAAGTGAAATATATTTTTCTTCTTTCGTCTTCCCTCTCTCTACTGAGTGTGAGTGTGAGTGCTTTTTCGCGTGCGAGAAACCAACATGCCATTCTCCCGCACTTCATCGTCCTTCTGATGCCAGAAGCATCCGCTCCTTCGCCTTTCCCTTGTATGTACTCTTATTTCCTCTCTCTCTCTTTCTCTCTCTCTCTCTCTCTCTCTCTCTCTATATATATATATATATATAGATATACTATGTATCTTTCTATGTAGAAATCTACCCATCTATCTTGATACCTTATTCCTGTATATTGAGAGAGGAATGTAGATGACGATGGCGGTGGTGGTGATGTTGAGCAGATTGCCCGGAGGATGCCCCTCTTCAAGCTCGATGGGCCCACATCAGGTTTGGAGGGAAGAGAAACCGCACGAGGATGGAGAAGAAGGCCCGCCTCCACGACCAAGATCATGTCAGAAGAGTCACTTTTAGGTGTTTCTATTTCACTGTCTGCCACGCTTGTATTTTTCATACATCCCCTTATTCCTCCCTTGTTTTTTATCATCATCATCTTCATTGTCTATATCACCTCTCCCATCATTATCTGATTTTTATTGGTATTTTCCTCCTCATCAGAACATTATTATCTTGTCATTAACTTAATTTTCATCATCATGAACATCATTATCATCCTCATCATCCTCTACATCTCCTTCTTCTTCTCATGTTCAAGATTGTGATCATCATCATCATCATCATCATCATCATCATCATCTTCTCCTTATTTTCTTCTTCGTCAATGTTATTGTTATAATTATCTTCTTCTTGTGATCCAGTTAGATCATCATATCATTATCTAATAATTATTATTATTCATCTTATTAATCAACATCATTTTCATCATATGACTCTTCATTTTTGCTGCCATCATCATCTCCATCATCATCAATTTCTTCTCTTTCATCATTGTTATCATCATCATCATCTTATTAATCATTATCATCATCATCATATTCTTCTTCTTCTTTGGTGTCATCTTCTTCATCGTCTTCTTTGTCATCATTGCAACCATCATCAGCACATCTCCATCACCACCTTCTTCTTCTTTGATGTTTTCATCCTCATCATCATCACATCTCCATCACCACCGACTTCTTTGATGTTTTCATCATCATCATCTTCTTCTTCTAACTTTTTTCATCCTTCTCCTACTCCTCGTCATCATCACATCTCCATCACCACCATCTTATTCTTTGTTGTTTTCATCAGCATCATCATCGTCATCATCTTCTTCTACCTTTTTCCATCCTCCCTTACTTCTTGTCATCATCATATTCTTCTAGCACTATTTCACTATGGTCATCATTTCCATCATCATCTTCCTTATCTTTGTCATCATTTCCATCATCATCTTCCTTATCTTTGTCATCATCTTCATAATCATCATCATCATAATCATCATTACCACATTTCCATTACCATCAGCACAGTTTTATAATTTGTTGATTTCATCATCATCATTATCATCTTCTTCTACTTTGTCTCCATCATCATTGTCATCATAATCATCATCATCTTCTATATTTTATGTTGTCATTATTGACATCATTGTCGTTAGCATAATATCCTTATTTTCGTTTTGACCATCATTAGAATCATCATCATCTTCTTCTATATGATCACTATCATCATCTTCTTTCTCTTCTTTATTTCCATTATCATTATCTTAGTAATAATATAACTATTTTATGCTTCTTGGCCATCATCTTCATCTATTTATAAATTTCATATTCCATATCATCATTGAATTAATTAGCATTATCGTTTTCTTCATCACCCTCATGATAATAATCTTTTGATTAATATTCACATTCTTCTTCTTCATCAAAGCAGCATCATGATCTTATTTTTAATTTGCATAACAATCATAATCAACATCACCATCATCATTATCATCATCACCATCTTCATCCTCATTATCATTTACCACTACAAATAGTACTACTGCCACTGCTACCTACTACTACTTTACTATGATTGTCATCCTCTTCGTGTTCTGCTATCTCGCAATCATGGCTGTCTGATTAATATATATTTTTTCTGCATCCCATCATCTTCATCAAATTATCCAGCATATTGCCTTGCTCATACCATCATTATCATCGGTGGCAACAGTATATTCTTCTTAATCACCATCATCACAAGTTTCTAGTTACTGATATTCACATTCTTCTTCGTCACATCATCATCTTGTTCTCATAACGTTCTCATCATCATCGTCAACATCTTCGTCTCATCATGTTCTCATCACGTTTTCATCATCATCGTCTACATCTTTGTTTCATCAAGTTCTCATCACGTTCTCATCAGCATCGTCAACAGCTTCGTCTCATCAAGTTCTCATCGTCATTGCCACCATACATTGTCAATTACTTATCATCATTGCCATCATACACCATCAATTACTTATCATCATTACCATCATGCACCATCAATTACTCATCTTCATTGCCATCATAGAGCACCAATTACTCAGCATCTTCACCATCATATTCATCTTCTTTCAGACTGACTGTGGGGAGCCGAAGTCCACTCCCAAGTCCCGACCCCTTTTAAACATACATCTCCTGGCTGCTCAATATGTACCGGGAAATTTTCGGTGCCCTTCTTCCCCCTTCAATCTTCCTCCCCAAAACCACAAACGATAACATCTGTATATATGCTCGTACTCTTTTTTTAAGTAAGAACACTCGCCTCAAATATTCCGCCAAGTCTTGATGATAAATACAGCCTCCAAAATTTTCGAAATTCCAACCTCCATTAAATCAAGATGGCAAGCTCTGCAACTCCACGCCCAGATCCTCAAATCGAGCTCCAACCGCAGCGACTTAATTATCTCTGCATACTCCAATCTTTCCCTCCCCAAAGACGCGATACTTGCATTCTCCGCCATCTCCTCTCCGTCCAATCTCTCCTGGATTTCAATCATCCGCTGCTGCGCTTCTCATGGACTTTTTCACCATACAATCTCCCTCTTCCTCCAGATCACGAGAACCGAAACAAGCTCGAAACCTTACCGCCACGTTTTCCCTTCTATTCTCAAATCCTGCGCCATGATCAAAGATCTCAAGCTCGGAGAATCCCTTCACGGGTTCGCTTTCCGCCTCGGTCTTTCCGCCGATCTTTGCACTGGCAACGCTCTCATGAACATGTATTCCAAGCTGGAAGAAATGAACCAGAGTGTGCAGAACCTGTTCGAAGAAATGCCCCACAGAGATATTATTTCCTGGAACACGGTAATCTCCGGATCCGCCCAAAATGGTCTCCACAGTGATTCTATTGCCATCTTCAGATCCATGATCTCTTCTAATTTTGCCCCTGACAGCTTCACCATTTCTAGCATTCTACCCATCTTCTCGGAAACCGCCGCCATCGCCAAAACCTCTGAATTCCACGGTTACTCTGCGAGAAGAGGTCTGACTGACGATGTCTTTGTCTCCAGTAGCCTGATCGACGCCTACGCAAAAAGCTCGAGACCCGACCTCTCCCTCTCTGTCTTCTCCACCTCTCCCATCCGTGATCCCATCTCCTGGAACTCCATCATCTCCGGGTCAGTGCAGAATGGTCTATGCGACCAAGGACTCCAGCTTTTCAGAAGAATGATCTCTGCAGGGGTGAAGCCATTACCGGTGACCTTCTCCAGCCTTCTTCCTGCTTGCGCCCATGCCACCACCCTTCACCTAGGCCGAGAACTCCATGGCGCCGCCATCCGATCTTCATCAGATGGCAACGCTTTTGTCTCCAGCGCCCTCCTGGACATGTACTCCAAGTGTGGCTTCATTGCCACCGCACGCTGCATCTTCGACCGCACGATCTCCCCAGACACTGTCTCATGGACGGCCATGATCATGGGTTATGCTCTCCACGGCCCGGCCTCCGAAGCTATCTCTCTCTTCCACCGCATGAGAGAAAAAGTCAACCCAAATTCGGTCGCCTTTGTTGCTGTCCTCACAGCTTGCAGCCACTCCGGCATGGTTGACCAGGCAAAAAGCTTCTTCTCCAGCATGGTTGACCACGCAATATCTCCCTCTCTCGAACACTGTGCTGCCATGGCTGACTTGCTCGGAAGATCGGGTAAACTCCAAGAAGCCTACGACTTCATCTCCACCATGAAAGTGAACCCCACGGCCAGCGTCTGGTCAACACTTCTTGGCGCTTGCAGGGTCTACAAGAACGTAGACTTAGCAGAGAAAGTGGCGTCAAAGATCTTTGAGCTGGATTCTAGTGAGATCGGGTCAACAGTGTTGATGGCCAACATATATTCAGCTGCCGGGAGATGGAGAGAAGCCGCCAACTTGAGGTCGTTGATGAAGAACAGGGGAATGAAGAAGGAACCAGGGTGCAGCTGGGTAGTAGTGGAGAAGACCTTGCATGGGTTTAAGGCAGATGATAGGGGGCACCCCGAGTACGAGGCAATACGTGCAGCGTGGGGTGCACTTTTGGAGAGGATGGAGAGGGAGGAAGGGTATGTTGCTAACACGGAGGCGGTGCTGCATGATGTAGAGGAGGAGCAGAAGAGGGATATGCTGAGCGGGCATAGCGAGAGGTTGGCTATTGTGTTTGCGATAATGAGGACGCAGCCCGGGACGGCGATCAGGGTGACGAAAAATTTGAGGGTCTGCATTGACTGCCACGCGGCGACCAAGGTTATTAGCAAGGTTGTTGGGAGGGAGATAGTGGTAAGGGATGTGAGCCGTTTTCACCACTTTGCTGGTGGGCAATGTTCCTGTGGGGATTTTTGGTGACCAAAAGAAGATCATTATAGTGTGTATGCATCTTTGTGGAATGCACAGCTCAGCTCTTTAATTGGATCATCTCATAGGCATGCTTGTAGAGTCTTGGGATGGGTTTCTGTAGAGGTATTGAGAGGAAATTTTTCCCGGAGAGTAGAAAGAGATTTTGGGGCTAATCTACTGTCTGTTTCAAGCAAATTTTAGTTAGCACATCCATCTTCTAAAAGCATATTTTCCTGCTATTTTGATGGCCTTCCTAGGTTATTCTCTTCATTTTTGTCTAATGAGTAATCTATATTCACGACTTTTCCCTCTAGATCAGGCTGGGTACTCTTTCAACACCAACTCTATCTCATATTCTCCGTATAGTTCTAAAGAAATTTCGCCCCTTTTCACTCTCACCATGATCCATGGCAATATTTTGCATGCAGATGATCAGATTTGGGTTCCAAGTAACAATAGAAGATGGATGTGTATCATTGTTTTGTCTCGCTTGCTGAAATTATCCTGATGGAAGGTAGATTAGTAGGGAAAATACAAACATTAATCATATCCAGAACTATAGTACATGTAAGATTTTCAACCCTCAAATTTTCAGGCACCGAAATGGCATTTGTATATTTTTTTTTGTGATTTTCATTATTGCATTGGTATCATCTTTGATCTACTTGTCACATGTGGTAGAAAACCTTAGGCTTTATTTTCTTGCATATTCAACACTGTTGGCATCACACCCATTTCATTTCATGCCATCTCTTTCCACATTTTTAATTGCATACACACACTTTTCAAGTAGTGCATTTATTTTTGGCATCATTTTCTTTGCTTATGCACCATGGGATGGTGCTTCTGTCTCCACGTCATTGTTTGTAGGCATATTTTGATCTTTAAGGTCAAGCCTTTTCTATATATTATATGCAACAATTGAAATGTCACACATGTGACAAAGTGATATTTATGATTATTTTTACCAAAACTATCATCTTTTCTATATGATGTATTTCTCATCCTTCATTTGCCATGTCTTGCCCTTTCATCGCTCCTAAATGTCTCTAATTCACGAGTGTTTGGATAGTGATTACTTTGATGATGCTAGATTAGGGTCTTGTAGGGTCAGCCCATAAGCGTGTTACTCCCACATCTCACAAATCTATTATTATTTAATCTTCTCTTCTATTTACATAGTCTTGTGATTTTTTGTTTTCATCCATCTATATCTTCCCTCGAAATTCAAGGGTTCCTTGGGCTGCGATTTTGAATCCACTATCGCACTGCCCTCCTATGTTGTCGCCATTACCACCTCATTGCCATCTTCTAGAGCTTCAAGAAAGAGAATGGGTGGTTGATACTCCTTTTGTTTGGTCTCTATTCTTATAGTCTATTTCCTAATTTTTCACTATCCTCATCTAAGTCTTCTCCTTAGTTGTTTTTTCTTCTCTCTATCATATGTGTCAACTAATTTTTTTTTTCACATTTCAATTTTGATATCACTTGAACACTCTCATCATTCTCTTCTAAGGGGATTCATTGGAATTATAAAAAATCTACAATACAAGGATTAGCAACAGGTTGAATCAATGGGTTGAGTCCATCTCCATACCCTTGTCTTTGATATTGTCAATGTTGGAGCAAGCTTGGTTGAGGTTATAGCTCTCTAGATGATATACCTGCCTCATAATTTGACTCATTTGTGTGCTCTCGTTTTGCAAATTCTTTGTCAAGTTCTCCATCATTCTTTGCAAAATTTGCATAGAAGAAATAGCCATGCCTTTTTATGCCCTTAGTAGTAGATTATACTAGTCAAAGTAAAGGTTTTTCCAATATGAAGGTCGAGAATTCCTACTGTAGTTTGCATTCCCATGGCTGTTCTAGGAGTTTTAGGGAGGCACTTGAGTCATGACATTCACTTGCTCGTAATTCCCCACACATTCTCTATCAGCATAATTATCTATCAACGTGATTTACAAAGCATAGGTTGGGGAAACATGTGGAAGTGGGAGTTCCTCCAAGTGATGATACATATTGTGGGAAATAAATAAATCTTTAAAGCTAGATGGCCACAAGCTATAGTTACAACCATCAAATATATATGATGGGTGAGAGAGATGTGTCATAATCAAATGATGGGGCTGCGAGCCTTTTGTTGTTGGTTGTGTTGGTAAGATAATTGGGTCCGTTTGTGAATAATTATATCTTGCAGATGTTGTTGGATCTAAGAACTCATTCTAGGGTAGCAGACATAATGAGCTACAAACAAGCAACTAACAAAAGACTTGCGGGCAGTAATAGGCAAAGAAGTGGCATCAATTGGCAAGGAGGCGAACAGTCAGCAAAGAAATAGGGACTGCCCTTTTTTTTTGGGGGGGGGGGGGATGTGGATGACCCAGGGTGGGGTGGTTGTGATAGTAGTTTCGAGGGGTTAGCTGTGGTAATTGAAGAGGAAGAAGAGGAAGGCCAGATGGTGGTAATATTGAAGCCTGAACATATAAAATAATTTGGGGGAAGGGGGGGAGGGGTGACTTAGTTTCTTACGTATACTTATGTTCTTTAATTCTTTTCATGCATTTGTTGACTGTTCACTCAAATCCTTCACTTGCACACCAAATTTTGAAAAACTCGACAAGGTATTGAACCCCCCTATGCTAGTCCTAAGAGGAGACAATTCTCTTGGAGTCTTTCCTCACCTTTTTAGTCCCCAAATAACAAGTAATAACATGCCTAGTTAATAAGATCTAACTCTAAAAACAAAGTTATGATTGGTGTCCTCACTTCATTGCAGTCCTTTAATACACTATCGCTCGTCTCGTATCATATAGGCTGACACCCTATTTAATTGTCTAAAAATATGCATTTTTATGCCTTTAACTCATAATTATTTGATGATTTTAAGGCACAATTCACATTTGTCCCTATCTTTATTCATGTTATTATTTTTTTGATGAAATTTTCACATTTATCATATCATATCATCCATATGCTAAATTTTTATTCATTTTATGCATATTTTATGTTTCACCTTGAAAGGATGATTTATTTAGAAGTTCATGAGTTTCAAGTTTATCGTAGGTTAGGAATGAAGGATGCCAAGTATAAAGACGTGGATAAAACAAGAGATTTTAATGAGGAATTAAGTTTTATATACTTTTTAAATTTTAGTATCAAATAATATGATGTAAAAGGAGATAAAAAGAAAATCAAATGACAAAAATTTTATCCACAAAAGAGTTTTCTTTAAAAAGATAAGATTATTTCAAGTTTAAGGGTTTCTTTTTGTAGTTTTCCTAATTTTTAAAAAATTCTACCTTTTCTAGACTTTAATTGATTTTCCTGAATTTTCTATAGATTTGTCTATTTTTTAGAAAATTGAAAGAATTTTTCAGGAATTTAGAAATAAAATATAATGTTTATTTGTGTATGATGATGTGGCACATTGACGGGATATCGCAAATGAGTGGTGCCCAAATTAGCACACACATGGCTCCATTAAGGGGATTATTAGTGTTTAATTGTTATTATTTATTTCATTAGTTGTTAATGGGCCATCTATTTTCAAAGAGGGACGTTATATTGGATAAAGCCCTTGTTGGACTAAACATTCCCGAATTTCACGTACATGTGGTAATCATTAGTGGACTTTGATCAAGTGGACCAGGTCCACTCTTTTCAGTGCGACGCATGGCACTTTGTGATGCCATGGACTGAGAGAACACCAAATCTATGGTTTCTAGTTTCTCACTTTTCTCTCTCCTCACGATGTACCTAGAGGCAACAGGTGGTGCGATTGTAGCCCTTTCTCATTTGGTAAATGAAATCTAATGGCCTCCACTTATCTTTCTCATTCTCTCTCCTCTATCCAAGTCACATGATGAAACGTTGCACAATTTTGAGGCATTTAGATGGTCAAATTGATAAAAAAAATAGTTGTGATCAAATCAAGGCGATTTTAAAGGAAAAATTAATGATCACATGTACTCCAAATTAAAATCATGATATCTTATGATCCCAATCAAGTTTGAGGCCAAAATTATATGCGCATGATCGTCATTTGAAGCTCTACAAGTAAGTTGGCTGATTTCAATTTTGAGGTAGAAAACTTATGTTTTTTAACCTTTGATTGTGAGCTTCTAGCATTAGCTTACCCCAAGAAAGAGGGCATTGATAGATTGATCTTCGTGTAGGAAACATTATTTTTAGTAATTTATTCCCTTTTTTATTCATTTCTCATGTTGGATATACGATTCAAAGCCTAGGCAAAATGTACAAGCTCTCAAAGGTGTGTTTGATCAGAGAGCATCGCTAGAGTGTGTTTTTGTCGTGAATCTATAGATTAGGATCATTCTCTATTGATATTTTCCATTTCTCAATATTTTCATTTCTATTTTCATACTTTCAAACCCTAAATCACATTTCCATCATTTTATCAATTTTCAATCTTCAAAGGGATTTTGTGAAGCATTCGAATGGTTTATTACATCTTCCACTTACATCCTCCTCTTTTCTTTATCATTTCTGCTTTCTTAATCAAGAAAATGCCCAAAAAATTATTAAATTTCAATATTTTAAATATCCTCCTTGCGGATGTGACCTCAACTTTCCACTATTCTAAAATTTAAGATATCATTTGAAGTGTTAAGTATAATTTTGATATGTGAACTTGTGTTTTTAATGACCATGATTTTACACATAAACTCGATCATGGTTTTCAACGACCATGAATATGATTCTCATTCTCAATCTTGCATGATTGTGCAAAGGTATTTGTTTACATATTATATATTGACCAATAGTTGACTTTCTAGTAAAACTCTCCCAAGACTCATCATTATTCTAGCATTGACTCACCATAGAGTCTCCCCTTAGCCTCACAAGTAAGTACAACTCACTGAGAGTGCACCCATTGCCCTCATGAGCAATAGCGACTCACCTAGAGTTCACCACATGTATGCTTAGGATGGATTTAAACATACCTAATTATTAGAACACTATCAAAAATATATAATTTTGTATATAAGTAGGTAAACTAAAGATAAAATATCTAGGAATAAAAATGAGGCTTAGATGAACTCCCTTCATTTGAGTTAACTTTGACTTTTATTTTGACCCTGATCTTGTTTATTACCCTTGAATGTGTTTGACTCAAATGACCCTTGAATGAGGACCTTGGTAATGACCTTAAATGAGCTTGACTTTGACTTGGTTGATGAACCTTCAATATGGTTAAGTTTTCCTCTTGTACTAAACCTCGAAGATGTTTGACTTGATCATGTTGAAGTTGACTTTGAGTTTCAACCATGGATTGTGATTTTGGCTTCTATGGCCTTCAATTTCTTCAATAAGGGTAAGTGCAAACATTTTTTATGCCAAAATGATCCCAATGATTCTAGATGATGATCCTCAATATATCTATATGATGATTTGATCTCAATTTTCACACACCTACTTTGTTGTTGTGTATCATTTTCATGCAATTAAATATATAATTCTTCACATAGTATAGTGTTAAAGTAGCACTCTAATCTATAGAGAACTAAGGTACTGTGATTAGACATCCAAATAAAGCATGTGGTGATGATTATGTACTGATGATTATTTGGTTTCTTGTTGAATTAAGAGAGAAATTAAAATTTAATTGAGAAAAATGATATCGAAGGAGATGACAAATTAGATTAGATGATGGCAAGGAGAGAAGAATGATCAGCAATAGCGAAGGTTGATTCGTGACAATGGAGAGAGAGATTTTCTATGAGAGATCATGTCAATGCTAATACATTAAAAGAAAAATAAAATAAATACACCCCGAATCTATTTATGGAAATGATCAATTGATAGCATGCATTTTGCATGCATAAATTCATGATTCTTTGATCTTTATAAGGAAATAATTTATATTATTATTATGCATTTTCTCATGTTTTGAAGAAATTTTTTGTATTCATCATCTCATATTGCACATAAGTTTGATTTCGAATAAATTATGGCTAATTTGATGCAGGATTGACATTTGACCATGTTTAAGGTCAAATAAGTGTCAATTAACCACATCTTGTGAGTGTTTCATATTCATAGACCTTGAATGAAGGACGATAGAGATGAAGACATGAACACAATGAAGAGAGTTGAATGAAAGTTTTCTATGAAAATATATGATCATTTAAAGTTGAGGGATTTTTCTTAATTTTTTGAATTTTTTTGATTTTTTTATATTTCTTGGATTAGTATGGATTTTCTAGGCATTTTTCAAGATTTTTTTAAAAGTTGAAAAATTTGATCTTTTTATCTTTGTTGACCTGCCAATGCGTACACCTTGTGTGACATGGTAGCACGATGCAACACACATTCTGCCTAGGTAGCGCTAAAACGAGAGTATTAGTTTTTTAATTATTTTTTAACTATTAATAAACCCTTATGGACCTTTCTTCTATTTTTTTAATATATTTAATGTGAAACTAAATTTTCTTTTTGCAGGGACATGCAGCAACATCATGATCATATGATGCTACCAATTGGAGCCATTTAATTTAGTGGACCAAATCCACTAGATCATCTCTTTTCTCAGTGAAAATGAATACACTTGTCTTCATTTAAAAGGTTGTATTGCGGATGACATGATGAGCAGCCCAGATCTCTCCCAGGTTACTCTCTTCATCACGATGAACAAGCTATGGTATGTTGTGCAATCTCTGTTGTAGCGACTTTGATAAGGGATATTTAGAACACCGATGATGATTTTGCTCCCTTTACACAATCTTGACGAATTACTCAATGACAAGGGGTGCAAATTAGACCATCGTGATCTTGATCTTATCAATCTAATGGTCAACAATAAATCATACATTTAAGGCAACATAGATGGCCAAAAAATGCTCCAAAATAAAATCATGATATTTGATCTTAAAACAGTTTGGAGCTAAAAGTCTATGGGTAGAATTTTCATTTCATGCTCTATCTCCCCACAATGAATGATTTAACAAATGGTGACAAAAAACTAAGGTTTTTGAGTTTCTTTGGACGCATTAGTTAGCCGGAAAAAAGAGAGTGCTTGTCAATTGTTTGTCATGTATGGAACATCATTTCTTGTGACTTTCTTCTCTTTTTTTTATTCCTTGTGTTAGATACAAGCCCACCATGGTCTAGTGAGATGTATAAACTCTCACAGAAGTGATTCACTAGGGAGAACTACTAGAGTGAGTTTTTGATCATGAATCCTTAGATTAGGATGGTCCTTTTGATCTAAGGCTGTGATTCCATCCTTTCAATCTCTATATCTCTATATCTCTATTTTCAATCCTTAATCACTATTTTACCATCTTATTGATAATTTTCAGTCTTTCATAGGAGATTTGTAAGTGCTTGATTGATTTATGACATCTTTTATATTCGCCTCACATCATAACTAAATTTTTTTCGCTTTCTTCATCCAAAAATTCCAAAAAGATACCTTAATTTCAATCTTTTAACTATCTTCCTTGTGAATTTGACCTCAACTCATTGTCGTTCTAAACATAAGATGCATTTAATACGTGACATTGTGTTTTAAATGACCATACTCTTATGCATATCAATCACAAGGAATAATTTAATTCAAATCATTGCACAAACCTTGCCGTGATGTCTATCCTAGGCCAAGTGATGCTAGATCATCCCCAACTTCAATCCTAACTTGATTTCTTTTCCATGGCAAGATTGAGCATAAAAAAATGTTTTAGTTGGGCCTCTCTTGTCAATGGTCTCATTTGTGCTTTTATATTCATGTTCCTATGTCCTTGCATCCATAAAACTCATAGAAGATGTGAGAATTCATCCAATTGACTGTACGAAAGTCAAATGAGGTTAGTCCCGTGATATAATAATGAAAAAGACAATGCATGATAATACATACTCAGGTTTATACCAAATTAGCATTAAATTGATGCAAATTAAGTATATGAGGGGAAAGATATGATGAATGCAAAAATTATCATACAAAATGATAATATACATCATATTAGCAAGGATTATGTGTTAGAATATATTAATAATGCTAGAAATAGAGACACTAACACATCATCAATAATCCTCTTCAAATCTTTATGATGCAAGAATGATATAGTTCATCCTTAATTTATAGGAGGATACTAATACTTACTTTCAAAACTTCAAAATTTATCTTCAAACACACTTGAGATATGTCAAGTAATGAGAGAGAAATAATCTAAAAAAATTCTAGATAATGTCCTTAAAAAATGAACAAGTTAACTTCATGAAGCTAAACTAATTTTCAGTCAAATATAGTATCATTCAATAATAAGATAAAATAAGTGCTTAAAAAAAATCTGAAATCATTGGATAAAAGATATACATCAGACATAAACTTTTCAAGAAACCATACTTAGAAAAGTATAATTAAAATCCTCATAAAACCTTTAAAAACTAATTCTAAAACACCTGATCAAACATTATATAAAAGCTAATCATGCCTTAAAATGAAACCTAATTAGACCTTGAACTGAAAACTTAGATGCTATCAGACCTTGAACTGAAATGTGATTAGACCTAAAATTGAAATGTAATCAGATTAACGATGAGCCTTTAAATGTTCCTATTTAGATAAAAAAATGAAATTTTTCATCATTTTAGATAAGTTAGTCTATTTTTTATTGTATGTTTAACTTTTTTTCAATGACTACAGGTTTATGATCACTGATGTAAGATTATACCAAAGCAAGTAAAGCAAGCTTGCTTGGTGTAGAGGCATGAACAATCACATGAGAAATAGGTAGTAAGGCAGTGGGAGATTGCTTCCATGTCTCATATTCCTATCAAGTCTTAGTCATTTAAATGATGGGGATAGCTAGAGCTAGAGAAGCATACAGAGGCAAGATTAAGTGGGCAGCTTGAATGAGTGTTTGGCCTTACAAAGAGTTTGCCAAACACTTTCCAACATTTTTGGAAGGAAGGCTCATATTTCCACGCTAGATACGCATGAAAAAATGTTCTTGCCTTCATGTGTGAGGCCACAAATTGGATTGACCTTATAATCACATAAATCTTGACTGTAGTTGCTAGAGACATACAAGGAAGAGGCGTTGGGTATGATGGGATCTGAGGTCGATAACTTTCTCAAAATTTCGATCAAAACATCGAATCCAGTGGAATTCATTGAATAGGATATTCAAAACATTGAGTCACTAAGAACAGATGATCCTATCATCTAATATGTATGAGAAAACATACTTATAATTTTCCTTGAAGGAGTTCTTGAAGCTATTCAAGTGTATAGCCTCTAGCAGTATCCACACAGTCTTCGAATGGTTGGATCTCCTCTTCAAAGCTCTTCACCAAGAGAGAAAGAGAAGAAATGAAAGAATTCCTACAAGGCTTTCATAGGCACCTTCAGTTGTGGTCGTTCTCCCCCTATTTATAGACATTTGGTATGAGGTTTTTTCATAGAAACCCTCATAATTATGTCTATATCTACCAACATCCATAAACCTTATGTGTGTGACCCTCTAGGTCCATATATCTCACTAGTTAATAACTCTATAGAACAAATAACACCTTATTGGTCAATCTTAATTAATTATCCACATCCACATGTAGATTAATTAATCAAGAATCGATTTAACCCAATCATTAGGTTGAGTTGCTAGCCCGTTGGATGCTAAGCTGCACCACGTACACTAGGAGATATGGAGTATGTAAGAACTCACTTGTGAAACCTTCCCATCATCGATTACCATGTATGTATAATCCTTCATCCACATTAGACTCTTTGAATGACTTAGGGTATGGTCAATTGTCAAACCCTAATCTGCTCACTCAAGTTAGTACTGATGCGTGTAGAAATCATCGGGAATTCCTCCGATATTTCTACTACCTTGGCCAAGGATTTCATCGCATCTCATTCCTTTGAGTCAATCTCCTCAAATACCAAGGGTGGATGATCCCATCTTGATCACACAATCATCTTCGTGGACTTCATGTCGTATCAATATATGACGTTTTATATATCCCGTGGCTAGGGATTCGTAAGTCATAATCAAAACATGATCATCCATCCACAAGATGTCTTTGTTGTCTCAAGTCAAAGGACCACATACACAAACTATGACATGAATCAACCTGATTGACAATTAGGTATAATACCATTCAGGGATTCATACAGATCAATTCAGTGAACTCTTTCTCTAAAGAGCATCCACTCTCTATCCTTAGTGTCTCCACACCGATGGCTATAGGATCAGCCATACTCATCATATGAGATATATTAGATAGTGCTATTCTTTTCCGGATAACTCGATGTCTTTCTCGAATATCCCACGAATAGGAATGTTTTATAAACATATGTTTAAAGACTAGTGATCACTATATTTATGATCTCATCATAATTCACTTAGTCATTACATATGCTCATGGACTTCATTGCAAACATCACACAAGAATGACAATGAATAAATTTCATTTCAATGCACATAAACTAGATACATGAAAGTGGGATTGGCTTATAGGCCACATAATATCCATCAGGGTAGTGGTGCAAAGGAAAAAGGAGACACTAGAAGACTAGTAGTTTGAGTTGTAGTCACTTGAAGGGTAGTAGAGAAGGATAATGCATGGATGATAGCATGGGATTTTTTGAAATTTCTAGAGAGAGATATCATCTTTATTCAACATAAAGAATAACTAGTATAAAGAAAACTATCAAAAATATTTATTCTGTTGGCGTACATGGTCATTATGATGATTTAGAGGCAAGGTGCAAAGGCAATCTTGAAAAAACTATTGCCTAGGGATTCCTCCATATTGTGAAGTGGTGAACTTGATTATGCATGTTTTCTATCGTTGTTGTGTATCAATTTCATGTGATATGATGTATACTTCCTTACTTAGTATATTGTAAGCAAGGGTCAAATCCATAGGGAGCTGAGGTAATGAGATTAGATATTCAAATGAAAGACGAGAGCATGGAAAGAAGCGAGGGCGTGGAAAGAAGTGTGAGCATAAAATGGGGTGTGTAGAGATCAATGTGAGTGATAATTTTTAGATTTATTTTTGAATTAAGAGAGAATATAGAATTCAAAAGGAAAATAATATAAAATGAAATGTCGTGAGGGTAAGATAATGGCAATGTGAGAAGAGTTTCAAGTGTGGTAGCAATGAATCGATGCACACCGATGTTGAGAGTCTTGCAAGAGTGGATGATGTCAAAGCTAATAGATTAAAAGAAGATAAAAAGAAAAAATAAAAAATAAAATACAAATTTTACTATTTATGTAGATGATCACAACAAATAATCAATCTGGATTGTTTGCATAAACCCCGTCACAATGCTTGTCCTAGGCATGGTGATACTAAATCTGTTCTGATCCTTGCTTGATTTGTTCTCTACGACAAGAGTGAGCATCAAGAAATGTGCTCCTTGGGCCTTGACCTCCGGATAACTCTAAAACATAAGCCACATTCATGCATCATTTGTCATGTTTAAGTGCTAATAAAGACTATAAGAATGAGAATATCTATTTCTATATGACTAAATGTGATGAAAATATGACTAAGTCCTATCATGCATCATTTCTTATATTTTGATTATATTACAAGACTAACCCCATTTGACTTCTTTGAAGTCAAATAGTTGAATTCTCACATTTTTATGAGTTATGTAGATGCAAGGAGTTATATGAAGTTTAATGGGAGCATGGATGCAAACTATCTAGACAGAGAAGAAGAAAATGGGTACTCCACCTTTTTAGAAGTTTGGTCAACCTTTTCCACCTTTTTGGGAGATTAGTCAAACATTTCTGCATTTTTAGGAGGATGTTCAAGCCTTTCCACCTTTATAGGAGGTCGGTCAAGTCATTCCACCTTTTTAGGAGGTTGGTCAAACCTTATCATATCTTGATGAGGTTGGTCAAAACTTTTTAAATATTTAAGAGGTTAATCAAGCCTTTCCATATTTTTAGGAGGTTGGTCAACTACCTCCTTTGGGGGGTCCACCCATTCCACCCTTTTAAGAGACTAGTCACTTCATTTCTCTTGGAAGTCAATGATAGTCAAAGTTATCCTGGACAAGTCAAAGGTGGTCAATAGTATTCTTGAAGGGGTCAAAGAGGTCAAATTTCTTATCTTTTATTTATTATTAATCAATATAGATCTTTCTTATTTTTTTAGGAAAGATCAAAATTTATAGGAGGAGAGAGAAGTAAGCCCACCTCGTTAGGGAAGTGGTAAGGTTACCACCTCTTGCAGAATGATCAACCCACTCCCTTAGGAAGTGGTTGTGGGGCTCACCTCCTTAAAAAGGACTCTCCCACCTCTTTAAGAGGGGATTATGGTTGTGGCCTATTGATTTAATCTCAACCATTCATTTGGTTGCACCTAAAAAGACTAAATTTCTACCATTGATTCAAAGGAACCTTTTAACCTAACATATAAAAGAATTCTTCTTCTTCCTTTTTTTGTTTTTTTCGGCGCTCTATTCGCATCAGGCTACCATAAAGGAAAAGGAGAGGCTTAGGTCCCAAGATTTAATTTTTTTGGTGTTCAAGTTTGTTATGGAGGCTAGATCAAGTCGAGGATCGAGATCATAACGAGTCAAACATAACCTAGCCAAGGACTGGTCTAAAAAACATGGTTTGTGTGAGGATTTGGATATGATTGTCTCTTGTAATCTCCCTCCATAGATATTTTAGAACCTATATCCATTTTTAAATTTTATATTTGTTCTCTTTTCTTTGAACAATCTCTCATCATTACCCAATTTCCCGATTACCCGATTTCCCAATTTTTTACCATCCTTCCATCATCTTCCATTCGATTTGATGTTGGACGGGTTTGATAAACCCGACCGAGAAATGAAACTATGGGGAACCTAAGGAAAGAGAGCTAGGAAATGTAGTATGATGAGATGATTGCTCAAAAGGGTCCAACAGGTTGCCTCCTCGCACTTCGTCTCTGTAGCTCCTGGGGTGTGCCGAGTGGTGGCAGTCCGGGTAACCTCCAGGTCCACGTCCTCAGGGGCACGAGGAGTCTTGAGTTGCCGAGGGTAGCTCGATGGTCAACAAGAAGGATTGGACCACTGTATCAATCCGCTCGTACCACTCTACCAACTATCTTACTCTATGTCTTGATGGCAGTGGTAACAAGTGCGAGATGTACTACAAGAAGTAAAGGAGCTTCGAAATAATAAAGGGGATGCAAGCCTAACATGCAGGGCATGAGCCCGGTCGGTCATGATGGTGGAGACCGTTCATATGCGGCACGAGCGATCTGCAAAAGGAGGCCGGGTCTGGTGTGATGTCGTGGAACAGGCGGAATTCTCGGAGCAGGGTGGGAGCAACAGTGTTCACGAACACTAGGCTAGAGCAGAAAGGTTGGGCGCGCGCGCGGCAGTGATGAGGCTATTTATGTGGTTGTTGAAATCACACAAACATTGGTAAAAAAAAATTTATAATTATGAACTCACAAAGAACAAGAATATGAAATCAAGTATAATGTAAAGATCGGATCGATTCACAGAGAACACAGTTGACTTTTAATCAAATAGTTGACTTGGTCAAATTTGGGTTTAAATAGAAATTTTTAGAAATTAAAGTGATATATAATCAATTTAAATGATATAAACTATATGAGATAATATATTTTAAAAATTTAGAAACTGATTTGATGTAGAAATGTTAAAAGTCAAGGTCAAAGCGTTGACTTTGAGCCATAGTTGACTTTCTATAAAATCAGAGAATAAAAAAAGTAAAATATTAAGAAAATTATATATTCAGAAACTAGAGAGAAAATGGAAAATTTTGATATAAAATGCGTGATTTTTCGATAATAATTGGATTTATTATGATTTATTGAAAATCAAAGATCAGAAAAATCCCGAATGAACACTTCCGCTTAAATAATCAAATTGACTAACTAAATGATATCTAAATCTTTAAATTCACATATGAATAGAAATATAACAACCAGAGGATTCCAAAGAGACCAAAATTTTCAAATTTCACTTTGTATTTGAAGAGTAATTGCCCCTGCAAGTTAACACCCAAATTTGGATTAAAACTGAACAGTCGATGGTCAAACGTCAAATTGAAGGGTCAAATGACGATGAAATTTTATGATTTATCTATCCACAGAAAGCCAATGAAACAAGGAATCCAATAAAAAAATTATTTGAAATCAAGATCAAGGAGAAATATTTGTTTCAAAATCAGTAAACATCTGAACCCAATTTGGGCGAAAATGAAGAATAATTCAATTTCTAAAATGAAATTGACTATCTAAATCTAATCTAAATTACAATTATTGCAAGAAGAATTACAGTTATGATCCAATCATACTACTAACCCAATTGACGCGAAGATTAGGCTTTGAATTGCGTTGATTGATGTGTATTTGCCCAATTTCTTCTTCAACGTACTTTCGGCGTTCAAGGGGAGATTTTGATCAAATCTTTGCAAGGATTCATGATCAATCCCGCCTCAATCTGATCGCAATTGAGTCTAGAATGCGGGGGGTGATAACATGCAATTTCATGCATTAATATCATGCATTTAATGCCTTTTTTCTTTAAATTATAATCATAAATTCATGTTATCATGATTTCTATGTTTTAAAGGATATTCTTGATTTTTTCATAAATGTGTTGCATTTTATGAGCATTTAGTGATATAGATTAATCAAGAATATAATTTTATTTTATTATTAAATGAAATTTCCTATTTAAAATGTATTTATTGACAAAAGAATATTTATGAAGTGCATTTATAAAAGTGCATTTAAAAAAATGCATTTATCAAGAATATTTAGAAATATATATATATAAAGAGAGGAAACTCTCTCTCTCTCTCTTTCTCTTTCTCGATCACCTCTCTCTCGACGGGAATTCTATCACGAGCCTCTCTCTTTCCGCCACTCCTCTCCACTTCTCTCTTCCTCTCTCCCTCCGGATTCTCCTCTCTCCCTCCGGATTCCTCTCCTCTCTTCTCCCTCACTCTCTCTGTCTCCTTCTCTCTTTTGCCCCTCTCCATCTCCTCTTCGTCTCCCTTTCTCTCTCGCTCACACGCGCGATCCCTCTCACGACAGAAAATTTTCCGTCACGGAGAGAGGGGCGAGGAGAAGCATTCCTCTCCTCATCTCTCTGCATCCTCTCCTCCCTTTCTTCCCATTCTCTCTCTCTCCCAGACTTCTCCTCCCTCTCCTTTCATTTTTCCTCCCTCTCCTCTTCTTTCTCTCCCCATTTTCTCTCTCTCTCTCTCACTCTCTCCACGCGCGAGAGTATCTCTTCCCTCTCCTCTCCCCCTTGCTCTCCCACACGTGCGCGTGCACGCATAAGAGGAGAAGTGGGAGATCTCTCCCTCTCTTTCCTCTCCTCTTTCTTCTCTTCTCTCTTTCTTCCACCTCTCCTCTTTCTCCCATGCTTTCTTCATCTTCTTCTCTCTTCCACCTTTCTCGCTTCTCGCTGCTCATTTCTGCTCGCTCAACCACACGCGCCGAGGAGACCTCTTCATGCTCGTATTCTTCGCGATCAAGAGATAAGAGACAAGAGACGAGAGAAGGGAGAGGGGAGGAGAGAGGAGAGATGAGCGAGGAGAAAGGATTGAGGAGAGAGGAGACAGACTAATATTTTGTTTTTAGTTTTTCTTGTCTTTTAGCGAAGTTTGACCACGCGTGATACTGAATTTGAGCGGGTTGACCGGGGTGATCAGAGAAGAGAGACACGCAGATTAACGGCCGAAATGCTCCAAGTTAAAATGGTGATATCTGATGATCCTAATGGAGTTAGGAGCTGAAATTTGGTGGGCATGATCATCATTTCAAGCTCCACGAATCTTCTGGGGCTGATTTAAGTTCTGAGACAAAAAATTAGGGTTATCATTGTTTTGTTGTTTACTTCTAGCATTGGCTAGCCAGAAAGAAAGAAAGCAACGATAGACCATTTTTCATGTGTTGAACTTCATTCTCAGAAATTTTCTTCCCTTTTCTGTTCATTCTTTGTGTTTGGATGCAAGAAGCCAAGTCTAAGCAAAATATACGGCTCTCGAAGGTATGTTTTGATTAGGAAGCATGACTGGATTGTATTTTCATCACAAATCTTTAGATTAGGATCATCTTCTATCCATTTCTTCTATTTTTCTCATCTATTTATCAACATTTTCTCATTTACAAAACGTAAAAACCACTTTTCCACCATCGATCAAAGGTTTCCAATCTCTGAAAAGAGTTTGGAATCACTTGTTTGGTTCATTTCATCTCCACGCACATTTTCTTCCTTTCATCGATCATTTTTAGTTTCTATATCTAAAAATACAAAAAAAAAGCTTCTGATTTCAATCTTTTAACCTTCCTCTCTGTGGATTCGACCTCGACTTGCCACTGCTCTAATTTAAAAATCAGATTTGA
Organism: Lemna minuta; assembly: GCA_024174645.1. Taxonomy (NCBI): domain Eukaryota; kingdom Viridiplantae; phylum Streptophyta; class Magnoliopsida; order Alismatales; family Araceae; genus Lemna; species Lemna minuta. The sequence goes on along the minus strand of CM044108.1, from coordinate 1,454,454 downwards.
AGAGTTAAGTATAAATTTGTTTGATACGTAAAAGCACGCATTCAACGACCGTGTTTTTACGCGGATCAAAATGGCACCGTTGCCTGGGAGGTAGGTGTCTATTAGATTGAAATTTTGAGTCTTTCTTTTTCTGTTTGAATATGAAAAGTTCTTATGTTTGATCATTAGAGGAAAAATGACTTCTAAAATGAAAACATGCATAAATATGGAAATCATTCTCATTACTATAAGGAAGATGCACATCATTATGATAGGAAAATTATTTTTTTTTCAAGATTATACTTCATATTCAAATGCCAATTCTTATAATTATGGTTTTTCAACCCACATTCAACAATACTAAATGTTTTTGAAAAATTCTAATGAGGATCAACCCTATTCCACTCATTCATCTTTTTGTTCCTCAAAAATACATCTTTTTCTGTTTAATATGAAAAAGTTCTTATGTTTGATCATTAGAGGAAAAAAATGACTTCTAAAAATGAAAACATGCATAAAATATGGAAATCATTCTCATTACTATAAGGAAGATGCACATCATTATGATAGGAAAATTATTTTTTTTTCAAGATTATACTTCATATTCAAATGCCAATTCTTATAATTATGGTTTTCAACCCACATTCAACAATACTAAATGTTTTGAAAATTCTAATGAGGATCAACCCTATTCCACTCATTCATCTTTTGTTCCTCAAAATACATCTTTTCTGTTTAATATGAAAAAGTTCTTATGTTTGATCATTAGAGGAAAAAAATGACTTCTAAAAATGAAAAACATGCATAAATATGGAAATCATTCTCATTACTATAAGGAAGATGCACATCATTATGATAGGAAAAATTATTTTCAAGATTATACTTCATATTCAAATGCCAATTCTTATAATTATGGTTTTCAACCCACATTCAACAATACTAAATGTTTTGAAAATTCTAATGAGGATCAACCCTATTCCACTCATTCATCTTTTGTTCCTCAAAATACATCTTTTCTGTTTAATATGAAAAGTTCTTATGTTTGATCATTAGAGGAAAAATGACTTCTAAAATGAAAACATGCATAAATATGGAAATCATTCTCATTACTATAAGGAAGATGCACATCATTATGATAGGAAAATTATTTTTTTTTCAAGATTATACTTCATATTCAAATGCCAATTCTTATAATTATGGTTTTCAACCCACATTCAACAATACTAAATGTTTTGAAAATTCTAATGAGGATCAACCCTATTCCACTCATTCATCTTTTGTTCCTCAAAATACATCTTTTCTGTTTAATATGAAAAGTTCTTATGTTTGATCATTAGAGGAAAAATGACTTCTAAAATGAAAACATGCATAAATATGGAAATCATTCTCATTACTATAAGGAAGATGCACATCATTATGATAGGAAAATTATTTTTTTTTCAAGATTATACTTCATATTCAAATGCCAATTCTTATAATTATGGTTTTCAACCCACATTCAACAATACTAAATGTTTTGAAAATTCTAATGAGGATCAACCCTATTCCACTCATTCATCTTTTGTTCCTCAAAAATACATCTTTTCTGTTTAATATGAAAAGTTCTTATGTTTGATCATTAGAGGAAAAAAATGACTTCTAAAAATGAAAAACATGCATAAATATGGAAATCATTCTCATTACTATAAGGAAGATGCACATCATTATGATAGGAAAAATTATTTTTCAAGATTATACTTCATATTCAAATGCCAATTCTTATAATTATGGTTTTCAACCCACATTCAACAATACTAAATGTTTTGAAAAATTCTAATGAGGATCAACCCTATTCCACTCATTCATCTTTTTGTTCCTCAAAAATACATCTTTTCTGTTTAATATGAAAAGTTCTTATGTTTGATCATTAGAGGAAAAATGACTTCTAAAATGAAAACATGCATAAATATGGAAATCATTCTCATTACTATAAGGAAGATGCACATCATTATGATAGGAAAATTATTTTTTTTTCAAGATTATACTTCATATTCAAATGCCAATTCTTATAATTATGGTTTTCAACCCACATTCAACAATACTAAATGTTTTGAAAATTCTAATGAGGATCAACCCTATTCCACTCATTCATCTTTTGTTCCTCAAAAATACATCTTTTCTGTTTAATATGAAAAAGTTCTTATGTTTGATCATTAGAGGAAAAAAATGACTTCTAAAAATGAAAACATGCATAAATATGGAAATCATTCTCATTACTATAAGGAAGATGCACATCATTATGATAGGAAAATTATCAAGATTATACTTCATATTCAAATGCCAATTCTTATAATTATGGTTTTCAACCCACATTCAACAATACTAAATGTTTTTGAAAAATTCTAATGAGGATCAACCCTATTCCACTCATTCATCTTTTGTTCCTCAAAAATACATCTTTTTCTGTTTAATATGAAAAGTTCTTATGTTTGATCATTAGAGGAAAAAAATGACTTCTAAAAATGAAAAACATGCATAAATATGGAAATCATTCTCATTACTATAAGGAAGATGCACATCATTATGATAGGAAAAATTATTTTTCAAGATTATACTTCATATTCAAATGCCAATTCTTATAATTATGGTTTTCAACCCACATTCAACAATACTAAATGTTTTGAAAAATTCTAATGAGGATCAACCCTATTCCACTCATTCATCTTTTTGTTCCTCAAAATACATCTTTTTCTGTTTAATATGAAAAGTTCTTATGTTTGATCATTAGAGGAAAAATGACTTCTATGATGAAGACATGCATAAAGATAATTATGGAAATCATTCTCAGTACTATAAGGAAGATGCAATTCATTATGATAGGAAAAATTATTTTTGTCAAGATTATACTTCATATTCAAATGCCAATTCTTATAATTATGGTTTTCAACCCACATTCAACAATACTAAATGTTTTGAAAATTCTTATGAGGATCAACCCTATTCCACTCATTCATCTTTTGTTCCTCAAAATACATCTTTTCTGTTTAATATGAAAAGTTCTTATGTTTGATCATTAGAGGAAAAAAATGACTTCTAAAAATGAAAACATGCATAAATATGGAAATCATTCTCATTACTATAAGGAAGATGCACATCATTATGATAGGAAAATTATTTTTCAAGATTATACTTCATATTCAAATGCCAATTCTTATAATTATGGTTTTCAACCCACATTCAACAATACTAAATGTTTTGAAAAATTCTAATGAGGATCAACCCTATTCCACTCATTCATCTTTTGTTCCTCAAAATACATCTTTTCTGTTTAATATGAAAAGTTCTTATGTTTGATCATTAGAGGAAAAATGACTTCTAAAATGAAAACATGCATAAATATGGAAATCATTCTCATTACTATAAGGAAGATGCACATCATTATGATAGGAAAATTATTTTTTTTTCAAGATTATACTTCATATTCAAATGCCAATTCTTATAATTATGGTTTTCAACCCACATTCAACAATACTAAATGTTTTGAAAATTCTAATGAGGATCAACCCTATTCCACTCATTCATCTTTTTGTTCCTCAAAAATACATCTTTTCTGTTTAATATGAAAAGTTCTTATGTTTGATCATTAGAGGAAAAAAATGACTTCTAAAAATGAAAACATGCATAAATATGGAAATCATTCTCATTACTATAAGGAAGATGCACATCATTATGATAGGAAAATTATTCAAGATTATACTTCATATTCAAATGCCAATTCTTATAATTATGGTTTTTCAACCCACATTCAACAATACTAAATGTTTTGAAAATTCTAATGAGGATCAACCCTATTCCACTCATTCATCTTTTGTTCCTCAAAATACATCTTTTCTGTTTAATATGAAAAGTTCTTATGTTTGATCATTAGAGGAAAAATGACTTCTAAAATGAAAAACATGCATAAATATGGAAATCATTCTCATTACTATAAGGAAGATGCACATCATTATGATAGGAAAATTATCAAGATTATACTTCATATTCAAATGCCAATTCTTATAATTATGGTTTTCAACCCACATTCAACAATACTAAATGTTTTGAAAATTCTAATGAGGATCAACCCTATTCCACTCATTCATCTTTTTGTTCCTCAAAAATACATCTTTTTCTGTTTAATATGAAAAAGTTCTTATGTTTGATCATTAGAGGAAAAAAATGACTTCTAAAAATGAAAACATGCATAAATATGGAAATCATTCTCATTACTATAAGGAAGATGCACATCATTATGATAGGAAAATTATCAAGATTATACTTCATATTCAAATGCCAATTCTTATAATTATGGTTTTCAACCCACATTCAACAATACTAAATGTTTTGAAAATTCTAATGAGGATCAACCCTATTCCACTCATTCATCTTTTGTTCCTCAAAATACATCTTTTCTGTTTAATATGAAAAGTTCTTATGTTTGATCATTAGAGGAAAAATGACTTCTAAAAATGAAAAACATGCATAAATATGGAAATCATTCTCATTACTATAAGGAAGATGCACATCATTATGATAGGAAAATTATTTTTTTTTCAAGATTATACTTCATATTCAAATGCCAATTCTTATAATTATGGTTTTCAACCCACATTCAACAATACTAAATGTTTTGAAAATTCTAATGAGGATCAACCCTATTCCACTCATTCATCTTTTGTTCCTCAAAATACATCTTTTCTGTTTAATATGAAAAGTTCTTATGTTTGATCATTAGAGGAAAAATGACTTCTAAAATGAAAACATGCATAAATATGGAAATCATTCTCATTACTATAAGGAAGATGCACATCATTATGATAGGAAAAATTATCAAGATTATACTTCATATTCAAATGCCAATTCTTATAATTATGGTTTTCAACCCACATTCAACAATACTAAATGTTTTGAAAATTCTAATGAGGATCAACCCTATTCCACTCATTCATCTTTTGTTCCTCAAAATACATCTTTTCTGTTTAATATGAAAAGTTCTTATGTTTGATCATTAGAGGAAAAATGACTTCTAAAATGAAAACATGCATAAATATGGAAATCATTCTCATTACTATAAGGAAGATGCACATCATTATGATAGGAAAATTATCAAGATTATACTTCATATTCAAATGCCAATTCTTATAATTATGGTTTTCAACCCACATTCAACAATACTAAATGTTTTGAAAATTCTAATGAGGATCAACCCTATTCCACTCATTCATCTTTTTGTTCCTCAAAAATACATCTTTTCTGTTTAATATGAAAAAGTTCTTATGTTTTGATCATTAGAGGAAAAATGACTTCTAAAAATGAAAAACATGCATAAATATGGAAATCATTCTCATTACTATAAGGAAGATGCACATCATTATGATAGGAAAAATTATCAAGATTATACTTCATATTCAAATGCCAATTCTTATAATTATGGTTTTCAACCCACATTCAACAATACTAAATGTTTTGAAAATTCTAATGAGGATCAACCCTATTCCACTCATTCATCTTTTGTTCCTCAAAATACATCTTTTCTGTTTAATATGAAAAGTTCTTATGTTTGATCATTAGAGGAAAAATGACTTCTAAAATGAAAACATGCATAAATATGGAAATCATTCTCATTACTATAAGGAAGATGCACATCATTATGATAGGAAAATTATTTTTTTTTCAAGATTATACTTCATATTCAAATGCCAATTCTTATAATTATTGTTTTAGATGAAAAAATTGAAGAAGTATATGCAGGTCAAAGATATGAAGGTGAAAAAGAGTTTCATCAAGGTGGTTGACGGCTCATTTTTGTGCGTCGTTAAAACACAAAGACGATGGTCAAACAAAATTTATAAAACCGAACTCACAAAGACAAGATATAATAATCAAGTATTGGGTAAGTATCGGGTCGATCCACAGAGAGCAGGGTTGACTTTAATCGCAGAGTTGACTTGGTCAAACTTAGGTTTAAAAGGAGTTTTAAATAAGAGAATATAAGATATAAGATATGGAAATGATATAAATAAGGTAAATAAGAAGTTTTAAGATTTGAAATCTCGGATTTGACAGAGAAAAGTCAAAAGTCAAAGTCAAAGCATTGACTTTGACCAGCAGTAGGTGTTCTGCAAAATCAGAGAATCAAACAGAGTCAGAAGATTACGAAAAGTATATATTTAGAAACTAGAGAGAAAATGAAATTTATTGATATATATTTCGTAATTTTTGGATAAGAAATGGATTTATTATGAAGTATTGAAAATCAATGATTAGAAAATCCCAGAAATTGACATCTCAGAGGAAATCTTCAAATTGAATGCCCAAATGAAATCCAAATATTGCAATTTATATGTCAATGGAAAGCTAAGAACCAGAGGAATCCAACAAGACCGAAATTATCAAATTCTGAGTTATCAATAAAAATTAATTGACCCCGAAAGTCAACAATTGACTTCTGATGAAAGATGAACAGTCCGTGGTCAAACGTTAAATTGAAGGATCAAATGAAGTCAGAATTTGATGAATTTGCTATCCACGGAAAGCTGATGAAAAGAGGAATCCAATGAAACCAAAATCAAGTGATTTGGAATTATAATCAAAGAGATATCCTATTTTCAAAATCAACGACTTTTCGGACCTAAAATTGGGGAAAATGAAGAACACTATGAATTAATTTGCAAAATTAAAGATCTAAACCTAATAAAAATACAAATTACCTCTTGATAATCGATCGAACCTCACTACTAACACGATTGCCGCAAGAATGGGGCCTCAATCTCGTGGATTGAAGCGAATCTTTTCTCGGATTCTTCCTCGTGGACGTTCGGGAATTAAGGGGAAAATTCGATGAAATCAAGAGATGAAATCAGTGATTATCATGCTTCAATGGCTGCGTCTCTACACTCTTGGAAGCAGAGGATCACGAGAACTTAAGACCTTCCTCAAACTCGCTAATTTCTTCACGAGTCGATCAAAAGTTCAAGAACAAGAGAAGATATGTAGTTGGTTTAATTAATAGATTGATAAAAGAGGAAAGAAATGTCCTAAGATTAACACATAAACCCTAAATGTTGGTCAATCCGTCTAATCGTGACGCAGTCATCATTATTCTACAGGAGCTTGAATTACCGCCCAAGCTTGGCGTTTATCACGGTAGAATAATGAGCTGAATAAGCAACTAGAACTCGCATAGTATCAACCTTGCCCCATATCCTCAGTCCTCACGGGGATAAGACCCTAGCCCTAACCTTGAGCGGGGATCTCAGTGACAAGGCCCTCTAACTTTCTCGAGATCGATTCAACCGATGGTGATTAATTCTAAATACGATAAGAAGATAAAACCTGATCCACCGGTGCTCCCTTGGCCTTTCGACACGAAACACTCTTGTCATGGAAAAAGCGATCACAAAAGAGGATACGAAGAAGCAAGTCGGGTATCTAGATGCACTCGGTTCGTCACGCCGCACAATCCTAGATACCAGGCGAACACACAAGAACATAAGAAGAACAAACGATAATTAAACATACCTAGATAGTTGATCCCTAGCAGCCTTGATCCCAATGGCCAACCTCCAAAAGGAGGCCAACTAGAAGATAAATTTTACATTGGAGATGAGGCCTATTTATAGATAAGTTTGTGCGAAATTGATGGATCGTGGCCCACGATGCGGATTTCACTCCGTGTAATTTCAGCCGTCGGATCGCGCGAAATTGGTGGCTCGTGACGCGGATTTCCCTCCGTGTAATTTCAGCCGTCAGATCGCGCGAAATTGGTGGCTCGTGACGCGGATTTCACTCCGTGTAATTTCAGCCGTCAGATCGTGCGTAATCGGTGGGATCGTGGCCCATGACGCGGATTCCACTCCGTGCGATTTCAGCCGTCCAATTGCGCGATTTAATCACGACCGTCCGATTGCGAGATTTAATCCTGACCGTCCGATTGCACGATTTAATCCCGACCGTTCGATTGCGCGATTTAATCCCGACCGTTCGATTGCGCGATTTAATCCCGACCGTCAGATTGCACGATTTAATCCTGAAAAAAATCAAAAATAAAAATCCAGAAAAATACAATAAAATTAAGAAATTCATAAATTCATTTGTATAACTCCTTTTTTTAACTCAAATTTTTCTCCATTGGATCAAAAAAATTTCTTCCTTTTTTTAACATCATGTCATTTAAAATATATTTTTAAAGAAGAAATCAAGATGAATTAGAATTTACTTAAATCATTTCTTACTAAACATTCTAAATCATAAATCCATCTTGAAATTATTCTTCCAAACATTTACTAAAGTCAAAAATCATTCAATACAAGAGATTAACTTCTATTAATTTAAACTTAACAAAAGATTAATCATCTATTATAACATGCCAATGGAGAAAATTCCCAAAAAGTATGATAACATGCACCATATTCACATAAAATAAGTATGAATATGAGTTAATTAGGATAAGAATTCAAGTTATAAATGCATGTTATCAGTGGTAAACTGCTTAATATTTTTTATGAGAATATAAATGCAATGGAATTCAATGATCTAATTCATGATGTTAAAGTTTCTCATGAGAATGCTATAAATCATATGCCTTTAACATTTGTGAATGAGAAATTACGTTTACAGAAATTTTCTTTTCATCCCTTCATGACACATGAGAATAATATTATTCAAGTAAATGTTGAGCCTATCATAATTAAAATCTATTTTACTGATTGGCATGATCATCTTCCTAATCGTAAAATTTTTTATATGAATTTGTCATGTCATTTCAATGTTTCATGTTCAATAACTCCATGCTATTGTGCTATCTTTTAAAGAAATTTATCTTCACAAAATGGCATGATCATTTCATGGAGCATGAAAAATGTTTCTCCTATTGACATTCATTCCATATGCCCATTTTTGTCAGATGAATTCTCTTTAGCTCAATTGAAACATTAGAAATTTTTTAGAGAATCATATCATTATTTCATGGAATACAAAAAAATCATTTTGTTTTTGAAAACCTCATGCATTGGAACACATCATATAATCTTCCAATCAGATTTGATAATGTTTATGGGCTTATATATGCATAAAATTATCCATGAAATATAAATTCATCTACATGGGCATAGAATTACTCATATTAGTATGTGGCTTTCCTTTTGTGGCACTTTTATGACTAGTATGTTTGGTACTTTTTTTCTGTTTTTTATGGCACTTAAGTTTTTTTTATGTTGATTTCTTTCCCTAGTAGGAGTAGGAAAATTCCTAGATCCCTTTGTATTATATTTTCTTGTTTTAGGTACTTCTCAATAAATTGAAGATGATCGGTTGTTGCTATCTTCTATGCCTTACACCAGTGGACAAGAAACCCTTAAAGCTCCTTCTCATTATGGCAAAAAATTTCCCTCGGTTTGGAATTCACTCCCTTGAAATGCTTTTATTGTCATATTCATGCATTTTGGACCATGCATATATTAGTAGGGGGAGGGAGCATTTCATGTCAAGCATTGCTATGGTCATATTATGAAAAGAATAAAATACATGTCTAATGAAATCTAAGCATCAATCATGGATTTTCTTCAAGATTATGACCCATGGAACCGTGAGTGCTTATGCATAGGGGTAAGCTCTTAAAGCGCATCTTGAGCATGCTTAGATGATTATAAAACCATGATTTTGGACAATGTGTATTAGCGTTGTGGGCGAGTGATAGTGAAAATCAAAGGATTGAAGCACTATGAACCTTGGATGGTAGAAAAGAATAATGGTGTGTTTACCTCTACCCTTCATTAGCCGATCCTATTTATGCATTTTGTTTTTCCAGTATGCATTCTTCAAGTCCTAAAGCACAAAGGTTTCCTTTTTGAGGCCACCCAAGCCATTTCATTAAACCCGTAAGCCACATTTTCTTTTTATCTCGTTAGAACCTAAATTTAAACACTTCCCCAAAGTAGGAACCTATCTCTTCCAATCATATTACCGATGATATGTCAATTTCCAATTCACACTTGTTTCCCCTATTTCCATCTCCATTACATTTCACTTCATTCAATCTTTAGTCCTCACTCATACATGCAATTATCACACACCAAATAAACACTTTCTTCACTAAGTCATTTTGGCTCCTTGCTATCTATACATTCATCATTGCCATATGAAGAGTTAATTAAGGCAATATATTTTTCCAATTTCTTCTTCGACGTACTTTTGGCTTTCAAGGGGAGATTTTCGATCAAATCTTGAAACAATTCGTGATCAATTCCACCTCAATCTGATCGTAATTGAGTCTAGAATGCCAGGGGGTGGATCACGAAGAACTCAAGATTTTTCTCTAAAATTGCTTAATCTCTTCAAGATTCAATTAAGAGTTAAAGTTCAAAGAGGAAGAACATCGTTTTATAGTTAAAATCGCTGCAAAAATCGTGGACCATTCGATTAGATGAAGATGAATGGACGGCCACGATCGCATGAATTAAGTGGGCCACATTCCCACAATCCCGCAAATATCACTCGTCCGATCTTGATCGGCGTCTCCAGGTGCTGCCACGTATCACCCCATGATTCTGAGAGCGTGATTTAATCTCGAGCATCCGATGTCACTTACGCAATCGACGACCGTTCTTTGCACACGTGCATTTGATGGTGATCGGGTGAACCCAAGTCCACGCGATCGATGTGTCTCAGTTGACGCGATCGCATCCGACGATCTCCATGCTGCCACGTATCCTGCAATTTAAAAATTAAAGGGAACATAGTCCCACACAGAGAAAAATGATGGAATTGGACGGTTATATAATGGGGAACCTCCTTATCATTTCGCATTGCCCGCATGGGCCTAGTACACCCCAATAAACTTACATGGGCCCACTAACCAGTGGGCCCATCACTTGCCAGCCCGAAGCCCTCGTCGCGCCATGTAGGTGTGCACATGGCCTTGTGTGGCCTCGCGAGGCTTCACCACGTGTCTACCCTATGCCATGTCAGCTCCTCGGGTCCTGGGTGATAAATTAAATTTTTTTTCTATTTTTTAATAAGGAATTAAATTCAAAAAATTCCTGAAAAATCAAAATAAAAATCCAGAAAATTCTAAAAAATTCAGAAATTCATATCTCTATTTATAGACCTCCTTTTTGACTCAAATTTTTTCCATTAGATCACAAATTTCTTCATCTTTAATATTATGTCATCTAACATATAAGTCCAAATAAGAAAATAAGATGAATTCAAAATAAACTTAAATAATCCCTTAAGACTTCTATTTTAGTATCATCCCAACATTCTCTTCTTGAAATTAATTTTTTTAATCATCTACTATAGTCAAAGTAAAATCAAGGAAAATGATTAATTTCTATTTATTTAACATCTCCAAAGATTAAACATCTATAAAGCACATAATTAACCCTAAATAATACATAAATGTGGACTTTAGTAAAATGGCATACCAATGGAGAAAAATCATAAAAATATGATAACATGCATCATAATCACATAAATAAGCATGAATATTAGTTAAATAAGAGAAGAATTTTAGTTAAATATGCATGTTATCATGCAGCGAATCATGCACCGGCGAGGCTGGAGGGCACCCGTAGGCGCAATCGAACGCGTGCGGCTTGTCAGGAGAGTGCGCGCGAGCGCATGCAGCAAGGTGCGCGCGAGCACAGTGAGGTGGGGCGCCGTGGCGGCCAGGTGTGGGCTGGCAAGGGGCAGACATGCAGGGCGCAGGCTGGCAAAGCACAGGGCGACCAGGCGGACGGGAGGGGAGATGCATGCGAAGGGAGCGCGAGCACACGAGGCGGACAGCCAGGTGCGCACGCGGGTGATAAGAACATAAAAAGTAGCTATAACCACCTATGGTTTGTTTTTATTTAACTCTATTAAACTCTTGAATACACTATTTCCTCTACTATCTCATAACTAGATAATGTAGAACATTAATGCATTGAGAGGAATTTATTTTACATGAATTTTGCCTTTTCATTTTCAGGAAGTATTTCAAGAGGAAGGGCACCAAGATCCTCAAAAAATGGAAATGTTGAAAGGGGCATAATGAGCTGTCCAAGGCAAAAAATTGAAGTATTCAAGAGGAAGGGTCAGCAAGATCCTCCAAAAGTGGAAGTGTTGGAAGGGCATAATGGGCTGTCCAAGGCAAAACAATTGAAGTATTCAAGAGGAAGGGCACCAAGATCCTCCAAAAATGGAAGTGTTGAAAGGGCATAATGGGCTGTCCAAGGAAAACAATTGAAGTATTCAGAGGAAGGGCATAATGGGCTGTCCAAGGCAAACAATTGTGAGCCCAGGAAGGAGGAGACACGGGGGGCTCTCTCTTTATTATTTTCCCTCCTTCTTCGATGTCGCTTGTTCTTCTTCTTCCTCTTCTTTTCTTGCTTCTTCTTCCTCCTTTCCTCACTGCTACTTCTCTCTCTTAGTGTTAACAATATTTTTCTAACCGGGAGTTTTTCCCATCACAATGTAGTTATAGAATCAAGAAATGATAGTTTTGTTTTCATTTTTAGCTTTGTTCTTCTCTAATTTCTTAATTACCCTTCCTACAAATCCCCGATCAATTTCTCTTCCCTGTCCTCCAACTTCTAGGTGATCCCTCTTTGATTCCCGCTATCTCCATTCCATCCTATTCCACCACCTAGAAACTCTTTTTTTCTCTTTCTTTGATGCTCTCACTAGTGCTCTCCCCATTGTCTCCAGTTTTTCGATTCTTCTCTCACTCGCTCTAGATCTCTCACCTCTACTCCATCGATCTCTCTTCCTCTCTCCTCTACTCCATCAATCAAATCTCTTAGTTCCTATTTCAATTTCCCATCTCCCTCTTCCTCACGCTCTTCCGATGCACCTCTCACCTTCTCTCGATTCCGCCTCCTACATTATTCATTTTCCTCTCCAAATCCATCAATCACTCACTTTAGATCCTTCTCCCTCCTCCGTTTCTCTCCCTCTCCTTCCCAATCACCATCTTGCTTCTCTCTCTTGTTCTCTTCTCCACATTTTCTTCTACCATTTAAGCTCTCTCTAATCTCACTCTCCCTCTCATTCTTCCATTGTTTCTATTTCGCACGCTCATCTCCACTTTCTTTCCTCCATTTCACGCTTGTCTTCCGTCATTTTCATTTTCTTCCTTTCATCTAATCCCTCTTCTTCCTTCTTCTGCGCCATATTCGCTTTCTTTTTTGCCCTCTCCTCTCTGTTGACTTTCCTGTTCTTCTCGTCTTCTTCTCTTTGTTTCATCATTTTGGTATCTTCTCTCTCTCTCTAGTTTCCATCTTCTTTGGTTTCTCTCTTCCTCTTGAGTTTCAATTTCATCTCCCTCAACCCCTTTTTTCCGTCCAATCTTCGTTCATGGTCAATCTTCTTCTTCCTTCCTCTATCTCTACTCTCTCTCTCACATTTCCGCTTCATCTCCCTCTTGCTTCCCCTTGGTAATTATTTTTGATGCCTTTGGATATCTCCCTCAAATTCCTCTCTTCCAGTTTTCCTTCTCTCCCTCTTTCTCTCGCTCTCACTCTTCCGTTAATTCCTATTTCTCTTTCAATTTTCTGATTCTCCCTCTTCCGCCTCTCTCGTCATCACATGTTCTCTACCTCTCTAATTTATCTCTCATCCTCTCTCTCCTACTCTTTCTAATCTCTCTCTCCTTCTTTTTATCCTTTTCTATTTATCTATTTTATTACTCAATCTCTCTATTTATTTTCCCAGAAAACATCCCCTCTCTAGCTCTTTATTCTCTCCATTTCACTCTCTCGACTTTCTCATCTCATTCACTTTATTTTTCCCCTCTTACTTCTTTCCTTTCTACATAGTTTTAGATTTCCTTAGTTATTCATTCTAATACTTTTTTGTACTCTGAATTTAGGATCTTTGTATCTGTAGGTTCACTTCAATCATCTATCAAAATTCCTTCCTCCCACGGTCAACTCGAAGAGTTGACCACCAATCCTTCTTCTTTATCCTCATCTCTACTTCTATTATTGATATTATCCTGCCCTAGAATCCCTGTGTATCAACCTAGAAAGCTATATGCCTTCATTAGCTCCATCCAGACTTAGTTTTGTCGAGTACAAATAGTAAATTTTTCACGCTTAAGCACACGACGACTTTGAGCCTATCACCGGGGTGTGATAGAGCAGTCGGGCGAGGGCACGCTTGCATAAGAATGTGGCTAAGCAAAAAGATGAGCGCGCGGCATGGACCAGGCAAGGGAGTGGGATGTTCAGGCCCAACAAGATGTCCCGACAAGGGGGAGGTTGGCAACGCGCGCGCAGGCGTTGGGCGGTCTGGCCTGGCGTGCGGGTGCTAGGCGATCGGATGCTCACGCGGGGCGTGATCGGGCGACCAGGCAGGGGCACGTAGGCATGGCATGGCGATTGGATGAGGGTGAGCGGGCGCGGCAAGGGGACCACACTGGTAGTCGAGCAAAGACGCATGAGCACAGCTGGGCACAACTGGGAGACTGGGTGGCTCACGCTGGAGGCGGCAGGCTAGTCAAGCGAGGGCGCTCGAGCACAACCGGGCGGCTAGGAGGGTGCGCGTGGCGATGAGGCGTGAGTGCGCAAGGGAATGGTGACCTGGTGGTGCGCAGGAGCGCTGCAGGGCGGCCGGGAGAGGGTGAATGATAAGAGGCGTGGGCACACGGGCGCAAGCATGATCAAGCAACCGGGCAAGGGCGTACATGCACTAGAGGGCGCGCAGGCATAAGAAGTGGACTAGGCGGGCAGCCTGGTGAAGATGCGTGGGCACAACAGGGCACAACCAAGAGGCAAGGCGGCGCGAGGGTGAGGTATTCGGGTCGTCGAGCGAGTGCGCATGGCAACAAAACGTGAGCGCACGGGCACGAGTAGCCTGGCAGTGCGTGTGGGCGTTGCACGGCTACTGGGAGCAGAGCGGTCGGGAGAGGGGCACGCAAAGATGGGGAGCGTGGGCATGCTGGGTGCTGGGCTATCTAGTGGTGTGCACAAGCGTGTTGGGAGACAGAACAGCACACCCTACGAGTGCGCGCAAGTGGTCAAGCGAGGGTGCGGAGGGAGCCCGAGCGAGAGCGCGCGTGGGGCTGAAGCAGGAGCTGGGGGAGAGCGGCAAGGTGAAGGCGCGCAGGCACCATATGGCGTCGAGGAGAAGGGGGCAGAGACACAGCAAACCAGGGGGGAGGACGCCGATTTGGCAGGGGGACTGGTCACGAGGTGATGGTGAGGGTGGCGGCGACAATGACAACGACGTAGCTGCGGCGGCAGCAAAAATTGGGGGAGGAGGCGACGGCACGAGGGTCTGCGGTGGTGGCGGTTGGACTCCTTCCCCGACCCTCCACGAGCAGTCACTTGAGTTGGGAGTTCTCTCCTTTCTTTTCTCAAATGACGGCTAGGGTTTGTGGGGGTCCCTTCCCCTCTTATAGAGCCCAAAATGGGCTGATAGGGGAAATGACCTACTTGAGGCCCACGAACCTAATAGCCCAACATAATAAAAATAGAAAGGTCCACAAGAGTGGGCTTCTGAAGTGGGGCCTGAAAGGGAGGGTCCAATAAGAAGCCCTCAAAGGGAAAAAGAGATAAACACGAACCCGCTAAAACACGTGTGGTCCCAAAAGTTCATAAGCAACGGGAAAGGAAAGATAAGTCCACGTGCGTGAGCCCGGAGTGTGGTTGACCATGGCGAGACGAAGTCCTCAAGCGGTGTAGCGAAAGTCGGCATCCTTCGTCTTCACTTGTCGTGGGGGCTGGATGTGTGTGGGTGTCGGCTCCTCTAGCGCCGTGGTGTCGTGCCTTGGTGGCGATGAGGATCGTACACCACCACTATCATTCTCATTTCTCTATTCCATCATTCCATCTCAATAATTTCATCATTATTTATCATAGAATATAAATATATCTATTTATAATTTTGTTCATACCATATTCTATTTTTTCATCCCTTCATATTTCTCCAAAATCCCTTCTACCATTGTTTTTTCTGTATAATAGTATCTCTACTCCCTAAAAACATTAATCTCATCACCTAATATCCTTGAGGATTTGACCCATACATACATTACTGACGAGACGAGACTGCGAGGTCGTCGATTTCACACGGTCTCGTGTCAAAAATTATTCCAAACTTACCAATTTTAGGAAATTCACTCGAATTGAGGGGAATAATGGTAAATATGGGTCGAATCCACAGGAAATTAAGGTATTTTTGAGATATCTTTTGAAATTTGGTCAAATTGGACGATGAATTTAGGTGAGAAATTGGGGAAAATGGTGGATTTAGAAAGATAACTTCAAAACGAATCCACGGAATCAAGAATCATCGAATTTGGACTTGATTTCGCAGAGAAATCGAAAATTGAAGTGAAGAGAAATTTCGGAACGTAAAAATCGTGATTTTGAGCTAAATTTGATGAAATTAAATCCTAAATCCTAATCTAAACATAAAATAAATATAATAGGAAGATAGTCTTGGAAAAACCGCTTCCACTAAACCCATTTAGCGATCGAATCGTCGCGATTAAACCGATTAATCGCGAAGAACACCAAGAACGTCATGACGAGTTTCAAGTTGCGATTTCTCCTTCGATTCTCCACCAAATCTTGATTTTAACCCCTCCGTGGATGCGGAAATGAAAGAGGAAGAGGATGGAATCAAGAGAAACAAGTGGAATGGTATCTAGACAGTTCAATTTTATTGAAATCCAACTCGAATACATACAACGACGAAGAACATTTCGTTTTATAAAAATTTTGGGCGTAACCGTCCGATCGTTTCGATCGACTGTTACGATGAAACGTCCACGATAGACCGTTTCTGAAAAAGTCACAGCCGTCCGATCTGGATCAACGGTCTGGATGATCTCGAGTAGATGACCGTTATAAAACGCATAGAATATTGCCCCTTGGATCGCGATCGAACGGCCGAGATGCGATCCGCATCGCGTTATCACAGCCGTTATAACACCCCAATTAGACCACGTGCGCTGATCATCTCTGGTGGACCGCAAGCACACGCGATCGACGCACCGTATTTTGCGCCTCGTGCAATCCGACGCCCTTTGTAAGTCCACATCACCTGTAACTTAAAACTCTGTGGGACTTTAGTCCCACACGGAAAAGATTAGAAACCTCCGTCGGGTTTATAAGGCCCGATGGATTAAGAGGTCGAATACTTTCCCGATATACGGGAGGCTGAAAACCTCTTATTATATATAGTATAAATAAATATATATGTACTATGCGCAACGTAGGTGCTGCGCGGGTTCGCGTGGCGCTGCCATGTGGCCTTGCGTGCCACGTCGCATCCACGCCGGTGCCGCGCAAAATATAAGCCCCTTTTTGTAATTTTTTAATTTATTTTAATCGATTTAAATCGAATTTAATTAGAAAAAATCTAGAAAAAATCCCTAAAAATTGTAAAATTCATATCTTTTAAAATACAACTCCAAATTAATCCAAATTTCTTTCATTTATCTGAAATTTAATTATCTATCATTCTAAAATCAAATTATTTAAATAACAAGAGATTTAAATCTTATTTCAAAAATACATTCATTTCTTTAAGATTTTAACTTTAGAAAATTAAATGAATGTTCATAAACATGATTTCTCTCATTATTTAACTTTAAAAACCATTTATAATCTCAAGTAAAGATGGGTTATAAAATCTTTAATCTTTAATTCATCATAATTAACCCTAAATTAACGCATTTTGAGATTATAACATAAAATTGCATAGAATGATAGAAATGCACTAAAGGAAGATAACATGCACACAAATGTAATGTTTTATGCCTTAATTTGCATTAATAATCATGTTTTATCATTTAAGATTGCATGTTATCAATTACCATTATACAAAGTGAGGAATTTCTAAATATTTTGTTGCAAGAAATCAATTCAAAACAACGATTAAAATACCTCAAGATTGAGTTCATCACCTCCTAGTCTTCCTTCTATTAGGCTAATTCTAAGAGAGCCAAAAAACAAGAGAGGAGAGAGAAAATAGAGCCTTAGATAGAGAGGATTTTTTAGGGTTCTAGGTGAACAAGGGTGGCCATCATGAGAGCATCATACCATAGACACATTCATCTCAATGAGGAGTGTATGAGTAATGTCAATGAGTTGCCAATGTTTCTATTTGGATACACCATTCTAAAAGGATGTATGTGGGCATGTGGTATGATGGATGCCAACTAAGGATGGAATCGCATCTTGACTTGAGTAGGTGGAGCGATCATGTTTGCTCAATTGACATGACTTGCACACAAGTTTTTTGAAAGAAAGTGTGATAAAGCTTTTTTACATAGTTTATCAAAATAAGGATTGCCTAAACGATGATGCCACAAAAGAGACAAGGTGGTGATAACTCTCAAATATAAGCTACATTCTTGCATTATTTATCATATTTAAGAGCTGATAAAGACCATAACAATGAGAATATATATTCCTATGTGACTAAATGTGATGAAAATTTGACTAACTCTAATCATGCATCATTTCCTACATTTTGATGATATTATTAGACTAACCCATATGAATTCTATGAAAAAATGGTCGAATTTCACATTTTTATGAGTTTGGCAACACTAAGGATAGTGACGGGACGAGACTGCGAGGTCGTCAATTTCAAGCGGTATCGCGTCAAAAATAATTCCAAACTTACCAATTTTGAGAATTAATCACGAATTCAAGGGTATAATGGTAAATATGGGTCGAATCCACAGGGAATTTAGGAATTTTCAGAAGATCTTTTAGAATTTGGTCAAATCGGACAAGAAATTGATGGAAGAAATTGGGGAAAATGGTATTTTATGAAAGTAGACTTCAAATCGATTCCACAGAATCAAAAATCGTCAAAATCGGACTTGATTTCGCGGAGAAATCATGAATTGAAGTGGAGAGAAATTTCGGACCGAAGAAATTGCGATTTTAGCTAAATTTCGATAAAATTAACATCTAAATCCTAATCTAAACACAAATTAAACTTGATAGGGGGATTAAGAAGCAAAAACCGCTCCCACTAACCCATGATTGCGATCAAATAATCGTGATTAAGCGATTCAATCACCGAAAATATCAAGAGCGCGAGCGTGACGTTCAAGTGGCGATTTCTCCTTCGATATTCCACCAAATCTCGACTTCTACCCCTCCTTGGATGCGGAAATTGAAGAGGAAGAGGAAGAACTCGAGATAAACAAGCAAGGAAGGTGTCTAGACAGTCAATTAGATTGATTCTTGCTTGGATGCTTAAGAACGTGAAGAACACATGTATATATAGGGCTTTTGATCGTAACCGTCCGATCAAAACGATCGACGGTTACGATGAAACGGTCCATCGTGGACCGTTTCAATTAAGTCGTGACCGTCGGATCATGATCGATGGTCACAATCTAATCCGAAAATAAGCATTTTAAAAACGCTTAAAATCGTGTCCGTTGGATCTTGATCTAACGATCGTGATGCTCCCGCTCGCTTTTATTCTGGGCCGTTATAACGCCTTGATTTACGCACGTCTCTTGATCAATCTCCCGTGGTCCGCGCTCCACGCGATCGCGCCATCAGATGCGGCCACGTCGCATCTAATCCAACCGTTATAATAACGGTTAATCAACACGTGCGTTGATCCCCGATCAATGGTCCCGCGCTCACCTGATCGACGCTCGTCGATCACCCATCCGCTAGATCCGACGGCCGTCGTCGCACCACGTCGCCTGCAAGGTAAGTGAGACAAATTTTTAGTCCCACACGGACTTAATTAATTGAAACTGTCGAGTATATAATACCCGACCGTTTCTATGGGTATGACCCTCCCCATATAGGGGAGGACAAAGAACATTTTATATATATTAAGTAAATAAATATAATTATATATATAGTGCCACGTAGGCGCTGCGCGGGGTCTGCGTGGCACTGCCACATGGCCCTGCGTGCCACGTCGCATCCACGCGGGCCCCGCGCCCCTTTTTAATTTTTTTTTTATCCTTATTATTTAAAATCGAAAATAAAATAAGAAAAACTGTTTTATAAATCCGGAAAAATCCTTTAAAAATAGAAAATTCATAACTTTTAATATATAACTCCAAATCAATCCAAATTTCTTTCATTTGATCCAAAATTTAATTATCTATTATTCTAAAAGGTCAAATTAATTAAATAACAAGAGTTAAAATTATTATTTCAAAAATACATTCATTTATTAAGATTTTAATCTTTAGAAAATAAAATGAATGTTTATAAAAGTTGTTTCTCTCATTATTTTATCTTTAAAGACAGTTACAATATCAAGAAAATATGGGTTATCAAATTATGAAACTCTAATTTATAAAAATTAACCCTAATTTAAAGTATTTTGAGATTATAATGACTTTTTAAGAGAATAATAGAAAAATACATAGAAATATGATAACATGCATGTAAATGAAATCATTTATGCTTGAATATGCATGAAAAATCATGTTTTATGATGTAAATATAGCATGTTATCAGATAGATAGTGAGTGTTCCTTACAAGTTTACTGAATTGATCCATACGAGTCCTTGAATGATATTATTCCTAATTTTCAATCATGTTCATTAATGTCATAGTTGTGTATGTGATCCTTTGACATGAGATACTAAAGACATCTTGTGAATAGATGACTGTGTTTTGACCATGACTTATAAAATTTCTAGTTACGTGATCTCTAAAATGTCTAATATTAGATATGACCTAAAGTCCTTGATGATGATTGTATGCTCAAGATGGGATCATCTGTCCTCTATGTTTGAGGATATTTACTTAAGGAATGAGATACAATGAAATCCTTAGCCAAGGTAGTGGAAATATCAAAGGAGTTCTCGATAATTTCTACACGCGTCAGTACTAACTTGAGTGACTGATTAGGGTTTGAGAGTTGACCATACCCTAAGTCATTCATGAGTTTTGTGTGGATGAAAGATTATACATACATGGTAATAGATGACAGAGAGGTTCTATAAGAAAGTTCTTATATATTACATATATTATAGAGTACGTAATGTACCTTGGCATCCAACAAGCTGGCAGCTCAACCTATCAATTGGGTTAAATCAATTCTTGATTAATTAATCTATATGTTGATGTAGATAATTAATTAATTTTGAGCATTAAGATGTTATTAGGCCTTTAGAGTTATTAAGTAGTGAGATATATGGATCTAGAGGGTCATACACATATGGTCTATATATATTGGTAGATATAGAGATAATTATGAGGGTTTTTATGAAAAATCTACATACCAAATGTCTATAAATAAGGAGAACGATGACAACTCAAGGTGCCCATGTAAGCCTTGTGGGAATTCTCTATTTTCTTCTCTTTCTTTCTTGGTTAAGAGCTTTGAAGAGGACATCTCACCATCCAAAGATCGTGCAGATACTGCAAGAGACTAGACACTTGAATAGCTTCAAGAACTCCTTCAATGAAACCCTATAAGTATGTCTTCTCATAATTATTTGATGATAGGATCATCTATTCATGGTGCCTCAATATTTTGAATATTTGATTCAATGTATTTCGCTGCATTCAATGTTTTGATTGAAATTTTGGAAGGCTTATCAACCTTAGATCACAACATTAGGTTGGTAAAACCTTTTTACCAATTTAGGAGGTGGTCTAGCCTTTCCACCTTTTCAGGAGGTTGGTCAAACCTTGTCACATTTTTAGGAGGTTGGTCAAACCGTGTTATATTTTTAAGAGACTAGTCAAACCTTTCCATCTTTATAAAATATTGGTCAACTGATAGTGATAACACACAAATTTATGTTTTTAAACTCTGCATATTATTGTGATATGAGGCTCAAAAAGCTCTCCAAATATTTGTCCAAAATAATGATTGCAGTGGAAGGTGTTGAATCAAAACATTCAACATCGTGGAAGCACCAAGAATGGATGATCTCATCATCCATTCTAGGTTATCCTATCATCTAGTATAGAATAAAATTCATACTTACTTGGATCATTTGAAAGAGTTCTTCAACCATTCAAGCGTTCGGCCTCTAGCCGTATCCACACAGTCTCCAGACGATCGGATCTCCTCTTGAACACTTGTCACCATGAGAGGAAGAGAAGAGGGAGGAGAAGTTCCACTAGGCTTGCATGGGCACCTCTATTATGGTCGTTCTCCCCCTATTTATAGACTTTGGGAATGTGAAATTTTCACAAAAATCCTTATTATTATGTCTATATCCACCGACTTCCATTGACCTTACGTGTGTGACCCTCTAGGTCCATATATCTCGCCAGTTAATGACTCTATCAACCCAATAACACATATTGATCCTCCTTATCAATTAACTATATCAACATATATATTAATTGACAAAGGATCGATTTAACCCAATCGACAGGTTGAGTCGCCAGCCCGGTGGGTGCCAAGCTACACCACGTGCTCTAGGAGATATGGAGTATATTAGAACTCTTTCATGGAACCCTGCCATCATTGATTCATGAATGACTTAGGGTATGGTTAATTGTCAAACCCTAATCCGTCACTCAATTTAGTACTGATGTGAGTAGGAAATCATTGAGAACAACTTCTCTAATATTTCCACTACCTTGGCCAAGGATTTAACCGCATCACATTCCTTGAGTCGATTGATAACACACAATATTATGATTTTAAACTCTGCATATCATTGAATACCTAGCTTAAAAAAGAAGGTATTTTTGTGTTATCATGAGTAAATTGCTTAAAATTGCCTTCAATACAATTCAGTGATAATTCCTAATTCTTTTGCAATAATAGTACAAATCTTTTAGATTATTAAGTCTCACAAGAATGAGTTTCTTAAGGCAAAAGATGTTTATTTGGATTTTATATGGGGTTTAAATCAATTTTGGAGCATTACTTTAATATATCTCTAATTATCTTAAGGTTTTTGTGCATATTTATCACTCACAGGGGCATAAGTGCAATTTCGGGTCTTCAAAGGTAAGTTAGCTAGCCCCCACCAGATCGCGACACGTGTCGCAATCTGGAAGCTCTGCATTGATAACTCAATTTCATATTATTTTAATATTATTTTAATCGCTGACTTACCGGTGAAGACCACGTGGAGGCGCCGTCATTTTTGACTTCAAGGAGGAAGTAGAGAGAGCGACGTGGCGCTCTCTCATTCGTCGCGGGCAACCCATCTTGTTTTGTCGTTTTACCTTCTTTTGTCGTTTTGTTTAACTTTCGTTTCATCGTTTTGTTATTTCGTTTTGTCGTTTTGCTATTTCGTTTCGTCGTTTTGTTGCTTCTGTTTCGTCGTTTTGTTCTGCACGTTTTGTCGTTTTGCACCGTAAGCAAGGAAGAGAGCCACGCGGCGCTCTCTCATTTGCGCTTAAAAGAGAAACCTGCGGCGAAATTAATCGCCGCATATTCCTCTAACGGTTTATATTTAAATATTGTTAAAATTCACTTACCTGCGCGAGTGAGGGCACCGCCTTTGTTGACCACGAAGCGAGAATAAGAGAGCGACGTGGCGCTCTGTTATTCGCGCAAAGGAGAAGGGTGACTCACCTGTGTATTTTGTCCTTTTCTCACTTACTTTTTCAGGTGACGTGGAGGAATCTGGCGGTTAGCTCTGCAGTGACGTGGCGCGATCTCGGGAGTCTGATGAAGGAGGACCGCTGACGCAAGAGATCACCCGATCAGACGGCTAGAAATGCTCGAAAAAGAAAGGGTGATATCTCATGATCCAGCCGTCCGATCGGGCTGAAATTTTGACGACAAGCTCATCTCATTGTGCTCTTCCATCTGTAGGGTTGAGATTTCCATCTGATTCCCGAAGTTCCCGAAAATCAATATCAATCGTCAGATTAGGAGGATGCCCTAACTCCTAAAAGTTCTCCTCCTCCACTCTGAATTCTCTGGTCTTTTGGCTCTCTCTTGACACCAGGTCACCAGCAGGAAAGGGGGAGAAGCTTAGGCCCAAGCTAGGCATCATCGGATGCTTGAGTTTGTTCTGGAGAAGGGGAACAAGAGGAGATCGTCGTCGTAGCGAATCAAGCACCACCCGGCCTAGGATTGGCACCAACACGGGGTTTGTGGGAAGGTTCTGAGGAGGGATTCTCTTGTAAGCCTTTTCCATGGATAATGTAGAACCTTTTCTTCTATTCTAATTGTAGGTTATTGCATTTGCTTCACAAATCATACCTAAACCATATCATCTATCTCCATACGATTTCATCTCTCTTATCTCCCCTTCATTTCTCTTTTCTCACCTTAAATCAATCTCTACCCTTCCAATTCTAATCTCTTTTCCTCTAATTAGAACTACAGAAATATAATCTCACCAATTACATCCATTATCTCTATATAATTCACCTTCTAACTTCTAATATCCTCCACTATAGGAATTTATCCCTTCTTCTACTTTCGTCTCAACCCTCATTACCTAGATTCCCTGAGGATCAACCCTTGCTTACTACTGTCCTAAGTGAGGAATTATAAATGTATTGCATGAATTAGAACACACAACAACGATATAATCAAACCGAGTTTTAGTTCATCATCGATCTCCTCATATATCGAGGGCAGATGATCCCATCTTGACCACTCAATCACCTTCGAGGATTTCATGTCATATCCAATCTATGACATTTTGGAGATCCTGTGGCTAGGGGGTTGTAAGTCATAGACAAAACACAATCCTCCATCCACACGATGTCTTTGGTGTCTCAGGTCAAAGGACCACGTATACAACCGTGACATGAATCAACCTGATTGACAATTTAGGTATATTACCATTCAGGGATTCATACGGATCAATTCAGTGAACTCTTTCTCCAAAGAGCACCCACTATCTATCATTAGTGTCTCCACACCGATGGCTATAGGATCAGCCATACTCATCATATGAGTTGGATTAGATATTTCTTTCTGGATTATTCGATGTCCTTCTCGAATGTCCCACAAATAGGAATGTTTAGAACATATGTATAAAGACTAGTGATCACTATATTATGATCTCATCATAATTCACTTAGTCATTGCACATGCTCATGGACTTCATTGCAAACAACACACAAGAATGGCAATGAATAAATTTCATTTCAATGAACATAAACAAGAAACATGAAAGTGTGATTGGCTTATACGCCACATAATATCCATCACATATTACATGAATACTTAGCTTAAAATGAACATATTTATGTGTTATCATGGTTAAATTGCTTAATTTTGTCATCATGATGATTTTGTGATGATTCCTGAATTTTTTAATATTTGAATATTTCTTTTAGATTATAAACTCATAAGGAAATAAGTTTTTAAGGCAAAATACATTTTTGTCTAGATTTTATAAATGGTTTAAATGAATTTTGGAGCACTTTGAGGTTATATTTATAATTATTCTAATGATTTTTTAGGCATATTTATCAACATTAGGGACATAAATGCAATTTTTTGCTCTTAAAAGGTAAGTGAGACGACGACCACCAGATCATGACACGTGTCGCAATTTGGTAGCGTCGCCTTATTTGACTTCGGGATGGAATAAGAGAGCAACATGGTGCTCTCTTATTTGCCCTTCGAAACGAATCTGCGGAAAAATTAATCACATAGATCGTAGCTTTAATTTGTTCCTTTTGTCGTTTTTCTCACATACCTAGGCAGGTGACGTGGCGCTCTCCTATTCATGCCGTCTTTTTTGACTTCGTGGTGGGAATAAGAGAGCGACGTGGCACTCTCTTATTTGCATGAAGAAGAGAATCTGTGGTGAAATCAATCACCGCAGATTGTGAGTTTTGTATTTTTTTTTTTGTCATTTTTTTCACTTACCTGTGCAGGTGACGTGGCGCTCTCTTATTCAGCACCATTTTTTTGACTTCAAGGTGGAATAAGAGAGCGACGTGGTGCTCTCTTATTTCGCGCTATGAAAATTGTTGTAGATCGTGGCTTTAATTTAGTTCTTTTTTTGTCATTTTGTCGCTTACCTATGCAGGTGACGTGGCGAGTATCCGACGGTTGGCTTTCAAGTGACGTGGCACGATCGTGTGGACTCGCCGATCGAAAAGTCCATCAACTAGCTGCTGACACATTGGACCATCAGATCGACGACCAAAAATGCTATAACTTTGAATGCTGATATCTTCTGATCTAGCTGTTTGATTGGGCTGAAATTTGGATGGGAGATAATCTCGCCTTGCTCTTTCCATCCGCATAGTCAGATTTTCCGTTGGATTCTTGGAAACCCCGAAAATTGATCTCGTCCGTCGGTTTTGTTGCAAACCCTAACTCCTAAAAGTCCTCCTTTTTCCATTCCAAATTTTCTTGTCTTTTGGCTTTCTCTTGACACCAGTTCACCAACAAGAAGAGGGGAGAAGCTTAGGCCCAAGCTGGACGTCATGGGATGCCCAAGTTTGCTCTGGAGAAGGAGATAGAGACGAGCTTGATATCGTAGTGGATCAAGCACCACCCGGCCTAGGATTGGCACCAAAAACGGGGTTTGTGTCAAGGTTCTGATGAGAGATCTTCTTGTAGGCCTTTCCAAGGATACTGTAGTTCATTTAATTTGCTTAAATCATAGGGTAATCCATTTTGTCTTCATAAGTCCTACCTAAATCACCAATTCGTGTCTAAAATCATCTCCTCCTATTCCATTCCCCTCATCTCTTCATTTCATCATCACTCCATCTCTCTTCCATCTATTTATCATCCATTCCTAAAGTAGAAATAACTCTATTTATTTCTTACTTCATATCCACCCTCTCACATTTTCTATTTCCATAATTCTTACTCACCTAAGAGTAGTTTGATGGAATGCTCCTATGGGGTAAACCCCTCTATGACTCTCTAAAAACTCCTAAAACACTCTTCCTCTCCTCTAACTAAAATTACAGAAGCCTAATCTATCTAATTCAAAAAACCAAATCTATAAATCTCTCTTCTAATTTCTAATTTCCCTACTATAGGTATCCCTTCCTTCTTCTATCTTAGTCACTAAGCCTCATTACCTAGGTTCCCTGAGGATCGACCCTTGTTACTACTATCCTAAGTGAGGTATTATAAATGTATTGCATGGATTAAAAACACGACAACGACACAAATTGACGCAAGTTTTAGTCTATCAATAACATGCAACTGAATCTTACATGCTTATTAATACAATTTAAGGCATAAAATATTCCATTCCTATGCATGTTATCTTACTTTGAGAGCATATGCATCATTCCATGCAATTCAAATTAGAATATCAAAATACATTATTTTAAGGCATAATCATGCATGATAAATTTCAAATTTTAGAGTAGATTATTCTCATTTTAAATTTGAGATTATTATTGAGTTTAAAATACAAAATAATAAGAGAAAATATTTTTTACACACTCATTTATTTTCCTAGTTTTATTTTTTAAAAGAAAATAGTGTATTTTTAGATAGAAATTTATAGAATAATAAAAAGAAAATGCATAGAATGATCTATCATTTAATTTGTGATAAAAATGGATTAGAGATGAGTTATCTTTTGAAAGTTATAAAATTTCAATTTTTATGAATTTATTTCAAATTTATTTGAATTAAAAATTTTTAAAAAAATTTTAGGTGCACATTCACATGGCAGCTGATGCGGCACACACACATGCGGTTAAGCACCTAGTTAATGGCATGAGCTAATCACTAATAAGCATCAGACCTTATATACCCTTCAAGTTTATTTTATTTTCCTAATGTGGAACTATTTCTACTTTTCTTTCTTCTCATGTGATGTGGCGCAATGTGAGATGTTTGATTCGTAGAGTTAATTGTCATCGTTGATCTTCAATTTCTTGAAGGGGTACATGGCAACATTTCAATGAAGTTGATTCATTTTATTAAATGGATAAATCTTGGTCGTTAATTTGAAGAGTTATAATGGCTAGGATTCAAAGTGCCTATAAGAGATTTGAGGCATCGAAACACGGTAGAATGGCTGAGATTTAATGGCACTTTCTCTTCACATCCGACACAACGAAATCAAAACCCTGCATCGTGAATCTAACAACCATGACTTAAAAATATTGATTCTACTACGAGTAATGTGATGATATAAAGTAGAATTTTTAAGGGATTATTTAAGATTCTTTTGAATTCTCCCTAATTTTCATGTTAGAATTTATATTTTTAGGTGGCATGATATTAAAGATGAAGAAATTTGTGATCCAATGGCCCACTTAAAATTTGAGTCAAAAAGAGTTATATAAAGAAAAGATATAAATTTTTGAATTTTATGAAATTTTTATGGATTTTATTTTGATTTTTCAGGCATTTTCCATATTTTTCAAGATTTAATTCCTTTAAAAAAGGGAGAAAATCGTGGGATCATGGCCCACTTAAAATGTGCAATCTCAGCCGTTGAATCATCCTTAAACGAATCAAATGGTCTACAATCTTCGCGATGAAATTTCCTATAAAAACCGATGTTCTTCCTTTGTAAACCTAACTTTTGGTCGAATCGTGAAGAAATTAAGCAATTTTAAAGGAAGATCTTAAGTTTTTCGTGATTCTCCTGCTTCTTAGACTCAATTCTGTATCCATTGAAGCAAGTTAATCACAAATTATTGCAAGAAATTGATCGAAATCTCCTCTTGAATGCCGAACGTACATCGAAGAAAGTTCTGGAGAAATTCTCCATAATCAAGACACTTTGAGGCTCAATCTTTACAGTTTGGGCTACTAGTGTGAATCGATAATTTCCCTTGAAATTTATGTAGTTTAGATTAAATTTAGATAGGTAATTTTAATCTAGAAAATGAATTGCTCTTCATTTCGCCCAAATTTGGGTGCAGAATTTTTCTGATTTTGAAACACATATTTCTCCCTGATCTTAAGTCCAAATCAATTGATATTAGTTTCATTAGATTCCTTATTTGATCAGCTTTCCGTGGATACCTAATTTTGTCAAATTTCATTACCGTTTAACCCTTCAATTTAACGTTTTACCATCGACTGTTCATTTTCAATCCGAATTTGGGCGTTAACTTGCAGGGGCAATGACTATTAGAATACAAGGTGAAATTTGAAATTTTGGTCTTTATGCAATCCTCTGGTAGTTAGCTTTCTATTCATATGTGAATCGCTTGATTTGCATATCATTTGGTCAGTCAATTTAAATTTCGAGATTTTTTTGATCTTTGATTTTCAATAAATCATAATAAATCCAATTCTTCTAAACAAATCACGAATTATATATCAAAAATGTATTTTTCTCTCTAGTTTCTGGATATATAATTTTATTAATATTTTACCTTAGGGTTATTATCCAAATCTAGCCCCAACTCTCAGATTTTATCCAAATCTAGAACGAACTCTCGTATTCTCCAAATCTAGCACCAACTCTCAGTTTTTTATCAAAATCTAGCACAGCCGCTATTGTTGACTCTTCCCGATCCATTTGGCAGCCAAGTAAGCCAAGCGAGATCCACGTAGCAGCCACGTCATAGAAAAATAAATCGACAGAGAGAGAGAGAGAGAGAGAGAGAGAGAGAGAGAGAGAGAGAGAGAAATAGAGAGAGAGAGGCGGGAGAGAAAGAGAGGGAGGGCGATAGAGAGAGAGAGGGAGGCCGGGAGAGGGAGAGGGGAGGGAGGGCGAGGAGAGCGGGAGAGAGAGAGGGAGGGAGGGAGAGCGGGAGAGAGAGGGAGAGAGGGAGGTCAGGAGAGCGGGAGAGGGAGGGAGGGAGGGAGAGCGGGAGAGCAGGAGAGAGAGAGAGGGAGGGAGGGAGAGCTGGAGAGAGAGGGAGAGAGGGAGGTCGGGAGAGCGGGAGAGAGAGGGAGGGAAGGAGGTCGGGAGAGGGAGGAAGGGAGGGAGGTCGAGAGGGGAAGGGAGGGAGGGAGAGCGGGAGAGAGAGGGAGGGAGGGAGAGCTGGAGAGAGAGGGAGTTCGGAAGATCGGGAGAGAGAGAGAGAGGTCGGGAGAGCGGGAGAGAGAGGGAGGGAGAGCTGGAGAGAGAGGGAGTTTGGAAGATCGGGAGAGAGAGAGAGGTCGGGAGAGCGGGAGAGAGAGGGAGGGAGAGCTGGAGAGAGAGGGAGAGAGGGAATTCGGGAGAGTGGGAGAGAGAGGGAGGTCGGGAGAGCGGGAGAGAGAGGGAGGGAGGGAGAGCAAGAGAGAAAGGGAGAGACGGAGGTCGGGAGAGGAAGGGAGGGAGTTTGGGAGAGCGGGAGAGGGAGGAGGGAGAGCCGGAGAGAGATAGGGAGGGAGGGAGGGAGAGCTGGAGAGAGAGGGAGAGAGGGAATTCGGGAGAGCGGGAGAGAGAGGGAGGTCGGGAGAGCGGGAGAGAGAGGGAGGGAAGGAGGTCAGGAGAGGGAGGAAGGGAGGGGGAGGGAGGAAGGGAGAGCGTGAGAGAGATAGGGAGTTCGGGAGAGCAGAAGAGAGAGGGAGGTCGGGAGAGCGGGAGAGAGAGGGAGGGAGGGAGGGAGGGAGGGAGAGAGAGGGAGGGAGGGAGAGCGGGAGAGGGAGGGAAGGAGGGAGGTCGGGAGAGAGATAGGGAGGGAGGGAGAGCTGGAGAGAGAGGGAGAGAGGGAATTCGGGAGAGTGGGAGAGAGAGGGAGGTCGGGAGAGCGGGAGAGAGAGGGAGGGAGGGAGAGCAAGAGAGAAAGGGAGAGACGGAGGTTAGGAGAGGAAGGGAGGGAGTTCGGGAGAGGGAGGAGGGAGAGAGATAGGGAGGGAGGGAGAGCTGGAGAGAGGGGAATTCGGGAGAGCGGGAGAGAGAAGGGAGGTCGGGAGAGCGGGAGAGAGAGGGAGGGAAGGAGGTCCGGGAGAGCGGGAGAGAGAGGGAGGGAAGGAGGTCGGGAGAGGGAGGAAGGGAGGGAGGTCGGGAGGGGGAGGGAGGGAGGGAGAGCGTGAGAGAGATAGGGAGGGAGGGAGAGATGGAGAGAGAGGGAGAGAGGGAGTTCGGGAGAGCGGGAGAGAGAGGGAGGGCGGGAGGGCGGGAGAGCGGGAAAGAGAGGGAGGGAGGGAGAGCTGGAGAGAGAGGGAGGGAGGGAGAGCTGGAGAGAGAGGGAGAAAGGGAGGGAAGGAGAGCGGGAGAGAGAGGGAGGGAGGGAGAGCGGGAGAGAGAGAGAGGGAGGTCGGGAGAGGGAGGGAGGGAGGGAGGGAGAGCGGGAGAGAGAGGGAGGTTGGGAGAGCGGGAGAGAGAGGGAAGGAGGGAGAGTGGGAGAGAGAGGGAGAGAGGGAGAGCGGGAGAGAGGGAGGTCGGGAGAGCGGGAGAGAGAGTTCGGGAGAGCTGGAGAGAGAGGGAGAGAGGGAGAGCATGAGAGAGAGGGAGGTAGGGAGAGCGGGAGAGAGAGGGAGGGAGGGAGAGCGGGAGAGAGAGGGAGGGAGGGAGAGCGGGAGAGGGAGGGAGGGAGGGAGGTCGGGAGAGAGATAGGGAGGGAGGGAGAGCTAGAGAGAGAGGGAGGGAGAGAGTTCGAGAGAGCTGGAGAGAGAGGGAGGTTGGGAGAGTGGGAGAGAGAGAGGGAGTGAGAGTGGGAGAGAGAGAGGGGAGGAAGGGAGAGCGGAGAGAGAGGATAATGACATAGGAGAGTTTGGTTCTTATTATGACAGTGATGTTGATGCTGAATATAGTCCAAGCGAAGAAAATGAGGAGCATGATATGTATACAAGTGACCACGATGGGGATTCCAATGCAGAATGGAATGATGAAATATATGTTGAGGGATATCATAGTGATTATGTTAATTCAGATGATGAGTTACTAACTCCTACTGATACCGATAGTGACGGTGAAAATATAAGGAACATACACAAGGGCACAAGTTATGATCCTAGATGCCCTATTGAGATGATGGAATTTCATGTAGGCATGAAGTTTGAATCTGCTTCTCAATTTACGACATCTGTTAAAAACTATGCTATATGGAACGGCTTCAACATTAGGTTTTTAAGGTCTGGTGGAAAAAAGTTGAAGTTGTGTGCGACAAACATTGCCCATGGAGGATATATGCCAGTCTTGATGATATGAAGGAGGCTTTGGTTATCAAGTCACTAAACGATGATCATAGGTGCAGTAGAACTCCAAGAAATAGGCAAGAAATAGGCAAGTCGCAAACAACGTCTTGGAGAAATTTTGAATGAATCAAAATTGGAAGGTAGAAGAAATAATGCAAGAAATCAATGAAAAATTCGGAATTATAGTTTCAAGGCAGACTTGTTATAAAGCTAGAAGTGTGGCGCGCAAGAAGCTTCAAGGATCTTTGAATGACCATTTTCACTTGCTTCCTTCATATGTCGCTGAGTTAAATAAGGTTAATAGGAATAGTACTTTCGAGTTGGTGCTTGATAGAGACACTCCAGATGGTCTGATTAGGTTTAGGAGGTTGTACATCTGCTTCGACTCACTGGCAAGAGGTTTTCTCGAAGGTTGCAGAAAAGTCATTGGTTTGGATGGTTGTTTTCTGAAAACTGAAACAAAAGGATAATTATTGAGTGGTGTAGGAAAGGATGGGACTAATCAAATGTTCCCAATGGCTTGGGCAGTTGTTGAAGGGGAGAATCAGACTTCTTGGACTTGGTTCATTCAATTGCTCATGAGAGATTTAGAAATTTCTGATGGTCTTAGTTGGACAATTATAAGCGATCAGCAGAAGGTAAATATTGTCTCATTCATAATAGTATAATGTATAACTAATTTTAAATAGTAATATGTTGATAATCTCTTACAATGTGCAGGGACTACAAAATGCAGTGGCGTATTTGTTACCACTGAAATGTCCCAATAGGGCGGTGGTGTAACCTAAGAGGGGGGGTGAATTAGGTTATACGTTAATTTTAATTGTTATTCTCTACTTTCTTTGTTTACTAAGATTCGTTGGTTAATCACTCACTTCTTGTCCTCTTGATGCACCGAATATTATTATACTGGTTGGGGGACCTAATGTCCCTTAATCCAGTCCCGAGTACTATAGACTCGGAGCCTCCTCCTCACCAAATGAAACCTAATCCTCTCACCACTCAAAGGGTGAAGGACAATGTTCAAATACAAGGTTTTAGATTTGCCCCCTACGGCAAACCTAACACTCACCTTTACCTGTCCCTACGGCACTACCCACTAGGCCTCGACCTCCTCGGCTCCTAGACGCCCTGACTCCCTCAGGCCGATCTCCACGCGATCGCTCGTCCCTTCACGCCTTGTCGTGCCTCTTCCGCTAGTACCGCCGACCACCGGTAAAATGAGACCTCGTCTTCCGGCTTCACTCGGTCTTCTCGCTCTCGAAGACTTGACTCCTTCTTGTCTCAACAAATGAGACCTTCGTCCTCTGCGTGTGTGTGTGAATATGATAGATGTGTATCTAAACAATGCTACCTAAATGAGTGACTCTCCTGACTAATAATAACTTTCTGCTAAAGTTGACCCCTTTCTAACAGAGTTGACTTTCTTGATTCTAGTTGACTTTGATTAACCTTTGACCTAGAGTTGACTTTTTCGAGTTCTGATGACTCTAAGTTGACTAATAAACTAGAGTTGACTTTATGACTTCTGTTGACTCAAGATTGACTTTTGACCTAGAGTTGACTTTATGACTTCTGTTGACTCAGGGTTGACTTTTGACCTAGAGTTGACTTTCTGACACAGGGTTGACTTTTGACCTAATTAGGGTTGACTTGACCTGACTAGGGTTGACTTGACCTTAGGTTGAGTTCTGTGGTAATAGATTTGACTTCTGACTTATACTAAGTTTGAGTTGACTTTTTTTCGAGTTCTCGTCGACTCTAAGTTGACTAACAAACTAGAGTTGACTTTCTGACTAAATTGACTTTTCTGACTTGAGTTGACTTCTGATGACTCTAGCTCTCAGAGTTGACTTCTATTGAATGATGGTTGACTTTGACCGCTAAGGGTGACTTGATCTAAAGAAGACCTCTGGTTGACTCTCTTCTAAGATCTTCACGATTCAGAGTAAATCAAGTTATTTACTTAACGAACAGTAGAAGAGTATTGGTGACTGAGATGTGGTAAGTACTGAAATCAAATTAAATGGCTCACAAAGTAGGAATTAAAAAAGCAGCTTAAATTAATAGACTCGAGCAAGGTAGAGTAGTACTTACTTGAACCTCGTCAATCTATTTACACAGATTTAAATCACAGTCAACTTCACAGTGAGATTTAATGCAATTAACTCAATAGATTAATCAAATAAATAAACTGAGTAAGGATATTTAATACTTACTTGAACCTGTCAAGTTATCTGAACAGATCAAATCACAGCCAACTCCACAATAAGATTTAAAGCATTTAATTCAATAAAGTAATGAAGTAAAGAGACTAAGTGAATAAGATACAACTGACACTATTGTTGACTCTAGAAATTATGTATGACTAACAGATGTTAATGGAGATTTCAAGAGTAGTATTCAACACAGAATATCAAGGAGCGTAATGTGATTATGACTGTGCAGAATTAAAGCTAAATCAAGATTCGTAAACTGCTGTCACAAATAAACTTGAGAGATATGTTTTTTTATTTATTCCAACAGAATATTTAGAAGGCTGATGATATTTGCTATGATATGCAGAAGACTAATTCATCCTACTGGAATGACATGAATGGATAGCAAAGTGAGTAAAATCAATTCCACAACAAATATTCAACTTAAATGACTCGCAATTTACCCAAGGTGTGCAATGAATAATAACTTAGATAACTCGGCATGAAAAATGACAAGATAAACACACAATCCTAACTGAAAATAATAAAAATGCGTTTGTGATTAGAAAGGGATAGATGTCGAGATAAATAGGAGTTGGATTTCTATCTATGTTAAAGAAGCTAATCGATTTTGACAATGAGCTCGATCCCAAAGACTATATCAATCTGAAAATGAGCTCAAGCACAACGATTACAGCAATCTGAAACCGAACTTTAATTCAAGGTTGATAAATTCAAGTGCAACATTAAATAACAGGTTATTAAAGATATTTAAGGCTGTGTAAAAAGATTGAGAAATAAAAATAGATAATATAGCTTTGATCACCGCAGCTCTATCGAATTTCGTTGACTCGAGAAATCAATTTTTCTCGAGATAAACAAACAAGTTCTATTACCTTGTGGAATCAACAAAGAATCAAATTTAAATGTTGTACGACGAATTAGAATGATTCTAGACAATTCTAATGCAGCTAACGAGACAGTGAATATAGTTTCAAACTATGAGAGTGATGAGCTATTAGAAATGCCGATAGGTCTCAACTAGTGATAATCTATCACCGCACTTAGAGATTGGATAAATGAATTTAAGAGAGAATCACACGGAACAAATAGTATTACACTAGATTACCGAAAACTGTAATCAGAGTTGGACAGTGATAATCGAGTGAATGAGTGAAACACAAAATCCAGAAAGAAAAATCGAAGTGAGATGGGCGAAATGGGCGGAATGATGCACGAAGATGCTAATAAGGAAAATGAGATACGGAAGAGATTGATGAGGACTATACGGAACTCTGTCAAGGCAACGATGGCTACTATGTTTAGATTTATTGAAGGATAGTGATCGAAGGAAGATAAACTGAAGTTTTCTAACGCAGAATGTCGAAGATGACTCTGCACGACGATGTCATTAGATTGTAGGAGGAAAGTTCTTCGTCCGCCGCCGTGAAGGATGAGCACGACACGAAGACTGAGTTTTCTTCTTGATCAGGATCACGAGCAGAGAGATTTTCGAGTGCTTCGGGTTTCTTTTTCACTTTCGCCTCTTCTTTCCTCAACGAGATTTTCAAACCCTAATCCTCTTATAATACTTAGGAGAAATAATCACAATAATACCCTCAAGGTATTAAAGATATGTAGAATAAAGCTGTGTATATTGATGAAAGTGGGCAAATGGGTAAATTAGAGATAATCATACAACTAGAGGCATATAACTGATGATG
Source organism: Lemna minuta (assembly GCA_024174645.1). NCBI lineage: Eukaryota > Viridiplantae > Streptophyta > Magnoliopsida > Alismatales > Araceae > Lemna > Lemna minuta. Next base: position 1,418,641 of record CM044108.1, on the reverse strand, counting down.
TGATATAACTCATACGGATAATGTTTCTTTGACTATATGAATAGCAATGTGAATGAGGAGGATAGTTTTTATTTTCCTGAAATCAAATTCATCCAAACACCTCAAATAAACATTACTAAATTGGTCCAAAATGATCAAGGAAGAAATAATGTAGTAATGATAAAAATTAATAACAAGATGACAATGGCAATTTAAGATGAAATGCTTACATCAAAACTATTGCTCTAACAACCACATGCCGAGCATAGAAATTGCGCCAGACATATTTATGCAAATTGGAAGAAGAAGGGTCATTCCTCTCAATTATTACAAAAGTTATTTTGGAAAGCTGTGAAGGCCACAACTCACCAAGATTTCAAAAGATCATGAGCCAGATCAACACATTAGAACCACAAGCCGCAGAAGACTTTGAAGTAGTGGGTGTAATGAAGTTTTGCAAGGCTTACATTAGTGAGTGGCCAAAATGTGAGATGATTGATAACAACATTTGTGAATACTTCAATAATTATATCCTACACTCTAGGGGTAAACCCATCATAGACATGTTAGAAGATATTAGAATTGCAGTCATGCAGAGGATAGTTGAGAAGAGGGAGCTATTTTCTGATACAATTGATGAATTATGCCCTCGAATAAGAAAGGTGCTAGAGGATAACAAGTTCAAGTCTAGGACATGCACTCCTACACATGCAGGCGATCATAGATTCGAATTTACGGAGTTTGGAAATAGATTTGTGGTTAACTTACGTGCCACATCCTGTAGATGTAGATATTAGAATATAAGCGGCATTCCTTGCTCCCATGCTATTGCTTGCATTCACTGGATCAAGCATGACCCTGCCATTTTTGTCACTGACTGGTTAAAGAAAGATGCATACCAGCTAGCTTACAATTATATTATCCCACCAATGAATGGAAAAAACCTGTGGGATGAAGTTGAAGGGACCTATGTATTCCCTCCTTTCGTGAGGAGACAGCCTGGTAGGCCTAAGAGAAATAGAAGAGTTGACCTCAGTGAGAAGAAAGTTAAAGGTGCAAGATTATCCAAGAAAGGCGTGCAGATGAAGTGCTCTATTTGCCACCAAGTTGGGCATAATCGGCTGTCATGCACCCGAAGAATGATACAAGCGGCAAACGAAGTAGAAGACGCCTATCAACCAAGAGGGAATCGAATGTAGTTGTACCAAGTATGAAAATTTTCTAATCACAGATCTTATTTTAATTTACGATCTTGGATTTCTTGAATCTAGATCTTGTGCCAACCTGATATGCAGGCTGTGGTGTGATGAGAAAGAAGATGGAAAAGTACATCAGTCTTCTCATGGAAAATGAGCTGCTTGGGGAGCCATCACTCGTCAACCCTTACCTCAAGTTAGAAGCAATCGACCAGCATAAGGTTCTCCACTTCTAGTGTCCGTACCGGTTTTTGTGAAAATCTAAACCTAAACCTAACATGTATAAGGTTTTTATGACTATAATATGTAATTTAAAAAAATATCTTTCGCAAACAAAATTATAATAGATTAACACTTCTCAACAACATAAATAAAAATCATATATTTATAAATTTTAACTTTAAAAAATATTTAAAGAAATAATAGAAATTATTTAGTTTTAGATAATAATATATCAAAAGTTTAAATATAAAAATTTTCTCTCTCTCTCTCTTTCTCTCTCCACCCTCTCTACCTTTATCTCTCCCTCCCTCCATCTCTCACTCTCTTCCTCCCTCTCTCTCCCTCCCTCTCTCTCTCTCCCTCCCTCCCTCCCTCTCTCTCCCCCCTCCCTCCCTCCCTCCCTCCCTTTCTCTCTCTCTCCCTCTCTCTCCCACTCTCCCTCCTTCCCTCTCTCTCCCGCTCTCCCGACCTCCCTCTCTCTCCCGCTCTCCCGACCTCCCTCTCTCTCCCACTCTCTCGAATTCCCTCTCTCCCTCTCTCTCCAGCTCTCCCTCCCTCCCTATCTCTCTCCTGACCTCCCTCCTTCCCTCCCTCTCCCGCTCTCCCTCCCTCCCTCTCTCTCCCGCTCTCCCTCCCTCCCTCTCTCTCCCACTCTCTCGACCTCCCTCTCTCTCCCGCTCTTCCGAACTCCCTCTCTCCCTCTCTCTCCAGCTCTCCCTCCTCCCTCTCTCTCCCGCTCTCCCTCCCTCCCTCTCTCTCTCGCTCTCCCTCCCTCCCTCCCTCCCCCTCCCGACCTCCCTCCCTTCCTCCCTCTCCTGACCTCCATCCCTCCCTCTCTCTCCCTCTCTCCCTCTCTCTCCAGCTCTCCCTCCCTCCCTCTCTCTCTCCCGCTCTCCCTCCCACCCTCCCTCTCTTGCTCTCTCGACCTCCCTCTCTCCCTCTCTCTCCCGCTCTCCCTCCCTCCCTCTCTCTCTCCCGCTCTCCTTGCCCTCCCTCCCCTCTCCTTCTCCCTCTCCCGGCATCCCTCTCTCTCTCTATCGCCCTCCCTCTCTTTCTCTCCCGCCTCTGTCTCTCTCTCTCTCTCTCTCTCTCTCTCTCTCTCTCTCTGTCGATTTATTTTTCTATGATGTGGCTGCTACGTGGATCTCGCTTGGCTTACTTGGCTGCCAACTGGATCGGGAAGAGTCAACAATAGCGGTTGTGCTAGATTTGGATAAAAAACTGAGAGTTGGTGCTAGATTTGGAGAATATGAGAGTTCGTGCTAGATTTGATTTTCAATAAATCATAATAAATCCAATTCTTCTCGAAAAATCATGAATTATATTTAAAAAATTTCCATTTTCTCTATAGCTTCTGAATATATAATTTTCTTAATATTTTACTCTCTTTTTAGTTTCTAATTTTAGAGAAAGTCAACGGTTGGTCATAGTCAACACTTTGACCTTGACTTTTGACTTTTGATTTGTCAATTAATTTTCCAAATTCTTAAAATATCTTCTCTCATATATTTATATCATTTCCATTGATTATACATCACTTTCATTTCTTAAAATTTCTATTTAAACCTAAGTTTGACCAAGTCAACCCTTAGATCAAAGTCAACTGTGTTCTCTGTGGATCGACTCAATCTTTAGATTATACTTGATTTCATATCTTTGTTATTATGAGTTCAGAATTATAAATTTTTTTTGACCGACGTTTGTGTGTTTTAAATAACCGCATAAATATCCACGTCAGACACAAGAGAGGTTAAGATCGATTTTGGAGATTTATGACGACATTGAGTAGCTCATCGAGTTGATGACTTCCATTCAAAGCGGCAAAGAGGTTTGTTAGAATCGGTTTAGGTTTAGATTTTTTTGTTTCTTTTCTTTTCTTCTCTCTCAAATAGAATCAATTCTTCACTGGAACTGTTGATTGAAGTCATTTCTTACAGCATTTATGATTTTTTTTATAATCTTTTGAAGTTCGATTGAAATCAATCTTAGGTGTTCACTTGTTACTTCTTTAATTCTATTAGTGTTTTCTTTTCTTTTCTTTCAAACCGAGTTATTTCTTCACTGGATTTGCTGATTGAAGTTGATTCTTACAACATTTATGATTTGTTTTTAGAATCTTTTAAATTTTGATTCAAATCAATCTTAGGTTTAGATTTTTAGTTCTTTAATTATGTTAGTTTTTTCTTTTCTTTTCTTTTCTTTCAAACCGAATTATTTCTTCACTGGATTTGCTGATTAAAGTCGATTCTTACATCATTTATGATTTGTTTTTAAAATCTTTTGGAGTTAGATTTAAATCAATTTTAGGTTTAGATTGTTAGTTCTTTAATTCAATCAGTGTTATCATTTTCTTTTAGGCAGAAAATGAAAAGAAAATTAAAGAAATAAAATCTCTACTCTATTAATCCATTTCGTATTTGAATTCACTTAGAAAACTTAAGTGACTACTTTGTTTTAGTCAAACTAGATTGGATGTAATTTGAGAAGATTTAAAATAATTATGACTCTCTACTAATTAGCTGTAGTAAGAGGGAAATATGATGTTAAATCATAAAATAACAATTGAAGAAGTTTAGAAAGGATAATAAGGATAAAATAGAATATAGGAGATTAAAAAGGAAATTGAAATCTAGATCTGAATAAAAAGAAAACTCTTAAAGTAAAGAAATTATTAATTTCTCCTTCAAATCTTGATTGAGAAATTAAACTTCCTCTACAAATTCTCTCTTTCTTAAGTCTAATAATATGAAATTACAGTAAACGAAAATAAGGTGAAATCGATACTATTCACTATGAGGTCACATAAGAAGTTGAGTGTAGTTGGTTGATAAGAAGTTCTGAATTAAATAAAAAGAGAAAAGTCGACTTTGCGATAACCTCCCTTGGATCGACCAATTTACTAAGCCTCATTTTTAGATAGTTAGGAGTGTAAAGGGAAAATTTCTTTTATATACATTTTAATTGATTAAGTTTGAATAAAGGCATAACGACATAACTAATTAGGATAATTTGGACTTATCACTCACCTCTTTAGGGTTGTGATAAGGTTATCACCTGTTAGAGAGTGGTCAATCCACTCCCTTAGGAGGTGGTTACAGATGTGACCTATAGATCTAATGTCCACTATTCATTTGGTGGGGCCCAAAAATTATGAAATCTCCATCATTAATCCAAGGGAACGTATAAAGATAACATATAAAAAAATTATTCTTCCTTTTTAAATTATTTTTTGGGTCTCTTTTAGCATCAGGCTACTAAAAGAAGAAGAAGAGGCTTAGGCCCGAGATTGACATTGTTCATTATCCAAGTTTTTTGTGGAGTCAAACTGAAGCGGAGGATCTAGATCGTAACAAGTTTAACATCATTTGGCCGAGGACTATAATAAAAAATATGGTTGTGTGAGGATTTGGATACAATATTTCTTGTAATCCCCTCTATGGATATCGTACGCCCTATTTCCCTTTTTATGTTTTAGATTTGTTTTCTTTTCTCAACCAATCTCTCATCATTACCCAATTTCTCACTCTTTTACCATTCTTCTATCATATTTTGTTCCATCATTCGTTCTAAATGTTTTTCTCATTATTTCTTATAGAGTATAAATATAGATCTATTTTTTAATTTCATTCATACCATATTCCATTTCTTTGTCCTTCCATATTTTTCCAAAATCCCTACTACTATTGTTTTCCCTAAACTAGTGTCTATACTCTCCAAAAGCACTAATCTCATTACATAGGCTCCCAAAGGATTCGACCATTACTTGACCCTATATTAAGTGAGCAAAAATATAAATATTGTTGCATAAATTAAATGCAAAATAATGACAAAAAATAGAGAGAAATTGAGTTCATCATGTGGCTGCAGAGGCTACAAAAGGGCTTGAAAGGCCAGAGGAGGGGTGCAAAATCAGCTAATAGATTCCCCACTCATTTTCATGGCCCAAACTATTCCTCTATGTAGTATGCAAATCTTGAAAGGTACAATGAAATGAGAAAGAGGTAACAAAGCAAAGTAAGGCATGTGTAATAGCACAAATGGATAAGCGGTTTGTACGAAATCTAAGAATGTATAGCACCTACACAAATGGAAGACTAGGAGTAGTGATGGTGGTGCCATGACCTTTGATCAGATTAGGATAGAAAGAGACAGAAAGAGCATGCATACCTGATATGGATGGAGTTTGAAATGATGGAAGGTTGGATGAAGAGGAAGTGTTGATACCACTAGAGCATTGGAGTGTGTGATACAAAGTAGATATTGATGAGATGAATTCGTGCGGTCTTTGAATACACACAAACTCATGTCAAAATTTTTTTAAAACTCACCAATTTAAAGTTATAATAATGAATTAAAGAGTATAGTGGTGAATAAGGGTCGAATCCATGGCGAAATAAAGGAATTTTTTAGGTGTATTTGAAATTTGATCAAATAGGATTATGAATTGACATGAAAAATTAGGGATTTTAGTAGATTTGTAAGAGAACGCCAAGAATAATCCACAAATTAAAAAATCACTCGATTTGGATCAAGATTCGTGAAGAAATCAAGGAGCAAAAATTAGGTAAAAAAATCAATTGTGAGGAGAGAGAAAAACTAAAATTAATCTAAAATTAACTTAATCTACGATTCAAAATTAATATCTAATGCTATAGGAAAAAAGATTTAGAGGAAAAAAATGTAATCTAACCCAAAGTCGCGCGTGAAATGATCCAATTACTCACCGGATTCAAGGCTTTTCATTCAACGATTTCGAAAACAAAGTTCGATGTTCAAGAGGTGATTTCTTCTAATTTTCTTCATCAAATCTTGATTTCAAACCTTTAATGGATACATAAATGATTCAAGAGGAGGAAGAAATCATAAAGATTCAAAGACTGAGTTTTCTAAATTAGTTTGATTTGCTTGAAACATCCAAGAATGAGTTTTTCCATTGAAAAACATGTTTATTTATAGAGGAATTTGGGTGTGACCGTTGGATGCGTCTCTTCATCTTTGATCAATGGCTCAGATCAAACGTTGGTTCATGAATCATCATCATAAGTCACGTCCGTTTGATCGATGATGAAGCGCTTAGATTTTGCCTCATCCCGAGTGAAGAAGAAGCGTCGCTTAACATCCACCGTTTGATCTTCATCGAGAAATTTAGGTGAGTCCATACGTCCATCGGGTGCATTTAATCTTAGCCATTATAAATCCTAATATGAGCGGCTAAGATTAAATCAAATTAAAATGAATCGTCACCTAATCAGATGCAACCACGTACCCCCTCAAATAAGTATAAATTACATGATCGAACGCTTCTCGTTGTGTCACGTCACCTACAAACACAAACAGAGATAAATAGTCCCACATGACAAAAATTAGGTGATTTGACGTGTATATAATGTATGCAAGTATAATGGGTTAGCGAAAATCCATAATGGATGCTTAACCCACTAATTACTCACACGCGCACACACGCGCACATATGTGCACACATGTGCACACATGCACACGCACACATACGCCGCTACGTGGCGTGTTGATAACATGAATATTTAACTTAAATTTTGATCTTATTAAACTAATATTCAAGCTTACTTTATGTGATTATGATGCATGTTATCATAGTTTTTATGAATTTTCTCCATTGGTATGTCATTTTACTAAAGTCCATATTTATGCATTATTTAGGGTTAATTATGTGCTTTATGGATGTTTAATATTTTACAAGGTTAAATAAATAGAAATTAATTACTTTCCTTGATTTACTTTGACTTTAGTAATGATTAGAAGATTTAATTTTGAAGAAGAGAATGTTTGGATAATATAAAATACACTTCTTAAAGGATTATTTACGTTTATTTTTGAATTCATCTTATATTCTTCTTTTAATTTATTTTAGATATTTAAATTTCAAAATAAATAAATTTGAATAAATTTGTGAGCCAATGGAGAAAATTTGAGTAAAAAAGGAGTTGTATTTTTGAAGATATTAATTTTTGAATTTTCTAGTTTTTTCTGGAATTTATTTCGATTTTTAGGAATTTTTCAGAATTTATTTCATTAAAAAATTAGCAAAAAGGGGTGTATTTCTTGCGCAAGACACGTGGAGCTGATGTGGCACGGCGCGGACACGTGGCAGGGGCCATGCAAGCCCACACAAATGCTTAGGTGGCGACTACATGGCATGAAGAGTGACAGGCTGGCAAGTGATGGGCCCACGGGTATAGTGGGCCTAGGTAAGAGTATTGGGGCGGTAAACACAAATGCTAAAGGGAGCCCCACCTTTTATACTCATCTCCTTTCCATTGTTTATCTCTCGTGTGGGACTATGTTCCCTTTTAATTCTAAAATTGCTGGATACGTGGCAGCGTGGAGATCGTCGGATGCGATCGCGTCAACCGAGGCACATCGATCGCATCGACTCGAAGTCCACCGGATCTTCATCAACGCACGTGGTTCATGCGATCCGTCGATTTCATTAATGAAATCAAACAGTCACGATTAATCAGTTACCTGATTAATCGTGGGGCGACACGTGGACTCACCGTGATGCGTCGATGAAGATCGGATGGGCGAAAACGGCGGAGACTTGGGATCATGGCCCACGGATTTGCGAAATCATGGCCGTCTGATCGCTTTCACCAGATCAAACGACCCGCATTCTTCGTGGAAAATTTTCTTTAAAAACTGATGTATTCTCTTCTTTTAAGTAACTCTTGATTGAATTGTGAAGAGATTAAGCAATTTTGGAGCAAAATTTTAAGTTCTTTGTGATCCCCCTGCGTCCTAGCCTCAATTCCGATCAGATTGAGGCATGATTGATCACGAATCCTTGCGAGATTTGATCGATATCTCCCCTTGAATGCCGAACGTACACCGAAGAAGAAATCGATCAAATACACTTCAATCGATGCGATTTGGAGCCCAATCTTCACGTCAATCGGGTTAGTAGTGTGAATCGATCATTCATCTTGCAACAATTGTAATTTAGATTAGATTTAGGTAGTCAATTTCATCCTATCAATATAATTGTTCTTCATTTTCGCCCAAATTGAGTGGGGATTTTTGCTAATTTTGAAACAAGAATTTCTCTCTAATCTTAATTCCAAACCGTTCGATTTTGGTTTCATTGGATTCATTGTTTCATCAACTTTCCGTGGATAGCAAAATCGTAAAATTTTATTATCATTTGACCCTTCGTAAAATTTCATTATCATTCGTAAAATATCTTATTTAGTATATTTATATCATTACCATTAATAAAATATCATTTTCACTTCTTTAAAATCTTAATTAAACCTAAATTTGACTAAGTAAACTCTTCGATCAAAGTTAACCGTGTTCTCTGTGGATCAACCCAATCTTTACACTATACTTGATTTCATATTTTTGTACTTGTGAGTTCGGAATCATAAATTTTGTTTGACCGACGTTTGTGTGTTTTCAACGACCGCATAAATTGTCTTGTCACGTGTACACATGGTGTCACATGGCGACGCTCTGCCACCCCAACACGCGATATCAAAAATATTTGTTTAATTTTAAACTCAAAAAATAAGTTTAAATAAATTCAAAAAAATTCTGAAAAATCCATAAAAATTCGAAAATTCATAACTTTCAAAATACAACTCCAAATGAATCCAATTTTTCTTTTGTTGGATCAGAAATTAAATTATCTATCATTATAAAATGTCAAAATATTTAAATAAAAATAGAATAAATTTTTATTTCAAAAAATACTCATTCCTCTCAGAAAATAAAACAAGAAAAATATATGAGTGTAGATAAAAATATTTTCTCTTCTCATTTAATGATAAAAGCACAATTATGATCTCAAATATAGATGAGAATAAATTAATATTATTGAAATTATGTATAATTATCCCTAAAATGATATATTTTTAGATCATAACATAAAATTAAATGAAATGATAGATATACACTCAAAATATGATAACATGCATAAGAATGTAATATTTTACGTCTTAATTTGTATTAATAATCATGTAAATTCATGTATAAATTGCATGTTATTAGATATGAGAGCCACTAGTAGTCTTCAAAATGGATCACTTGATGGCGATAAGAGAGCAAATTGAGGGATGATGATAACCTATTAGGGAGAAGCAAACATTCTAAATTTTTTCTAGTCGGTGGATGATTTTGCTTTCCACATTATAGATACAGTGGGAAAAATTCCCCTCTTTTCCCACAAGGAATCATCCAATGTTGGTATGGGAAGGCTGTCTATCATCTCAAAATTGAGGAAGGATGACCACCATAACAGATGGGGTAGAGATGCCTCTTGGAGAAAGAGAAGTCTAAGAGGATATGAGTGTACGAGTGGTAACCTAAAGTGCCATCAAGAAGATAGAAGGGAGATTTGATACATGATTATGAGAAAGGATGGATCCATGACTTTTAGCAAAAGATAGATGGATGCAGCCCTGCTAAGATATACTCTAATATAAAACTCCCTTTTGATATTGCTAATGGGTCCAAAGATTTGTAGTAGGAGGCTCGTAGGTATCAACCTCTTGGATGAGTGCTTGAAGATAGTCGAAGTGATCCTAAGGACAGAGATTGTGTTTCTTGCACATGAGGAGACACTCAAAGAGCTACACTATGTGATTGATGTTAGTTTGGTTAGCATATATTGTCTCTAGATTGAGCCAAAGAAGACAAGCAAGTTTTGTGTGGGGATCAAGGTGTGGTGATACTCGATTTTGTGAAGCATCCTTGTGATAACTTTATAGTCAAGTGTCAATTAGGAGGCATAAGAAGTAGCATTGGGGCCTCGAGGGTTGTACATCAAGTGATGAAGAAGGGAATGCAACTGAAGGCAAAGCTCAAATTTGCGGGGCCCACAACAAATAATTGTTACTTTTGAAAGGTGTAGGCTAGCTTAGAGAGTTGTCTCTTGATTAAGTGTCATGTCAAGGGAACAGTTGGAGGAGGAAGCACATTGTTTGACAAAAGCACTAAAGTGAGGGCAGGGAGGATTAGTGGTGGGTGGCAAAGATGACTTTGCGCCTTTAGTAGGAGGTGGTTGTGACTACATAGAATCCTCTAATGAATCCATAGCCATGAGTGCGAGTGTTGGTGAGGGATTTCTTGAGAGAAACACTAGAAAAACATCTTTGGACATGCACAACACAATTTTTTGAGTAATTTCCATAACCCATGCAATCATAACTTATGGCACTTGTTATGTGGCATGGGCTGCCCATGATTTCCAAAAATTTACTCATATGTCTATGATCCTTAATTCCCTATGTAGAACATTTGGGCCGAAAACCATTATCTCTTGGATATTGAGATTTTTACTTCCATCACTACCTTAATTCAAGTTATTTATTTTGAAAAAAAAACAATTTAACATGAATGGTAATCATTCCAAAATTTATCCAAGACATTTGAGGTCGATCAAAAAATCTTCAAACTTGAGATAAGGTGATTTCATTATTTAGGACTTCTATGGGAATCTTTAGGGTATTCTCACAGAGTTAAAAATCTGTTAGCCTTGTACTCTTAACTTTCCCATTTTGCAGCACTATTCAAAGCATCCAGTCATTGATGTCTTCTTAGCTAGACTTGACCTATCCCTCAATCCTCAAATTCTTCGATGAATTTTGAAGGAGGCTATACTACCTATCTTTTGTCTAAAAATTTCAAAAACCCTTTAGATATCCATTAGCCCTAGACTAGTTTGCCTAATTTGACACGTTATCAAATCCTATTGTGTTTGTCATCAACCAAAAAATGAAGTGCCATGGTGACGAAACGATTTTGTATGGTCATTTGAATTCACACGAAATCATGTCAAAACTCTTATAGAAACCCACCAATTTTAAGATTAAATCACGAATTGAATAACATAGTGGTGAATAAGGGTCGAATCCACGAAGAAATAAGGGAATTTTGAGAGATCTTTTAAAATTTTGATCAAATCACACAATGAATTGAGGTGAGAAATTAGGGGTTTTAATAATTTAGAAAGAGAACTCAAAGACGAATCGACAAAATCAACAATCACTCAATTTGGATCAATATTTGCTGATAAATTAAAGAGCGAAATTAGGTAGAAATTTTTGGACGCGAAGAGAGAGAAATCCAAAATTAAAAACAAAATTAACTAAATCTACGATCCTAAACTAAAATTTAATGATACAGGACAAAAGATTAGGAGGAAAAAACATAATTTAACCCGAGATAGCAATCGAAAATGATTGAATTAATTTCCGGATTCAAGGCTTTTCATTCCGCGATTTTGAAGACGATCATTGGTGTTCAAGAGGGGAATTCTCTCTATTCTATCGACGAAATCTCACTTCCAACCACTCCGTCAATGCGGAAATGAGTCTAGAAGCGATTGGAAGCAAGAGATTCAAGGATGGTGGTGTCTAAATAGTTGGATTACTCGAAAACATCCAAGAATGCATTACAATGTGATAGAACATATAAATTTATAGCAAATTTGGGCGAAACCATCGGATGGAGCGTTTAACCTTCGATCAATAGCTCTGATAAAACACAAAGATGCAAATCGTTACAATTAAATCGTGGCCATTGGATAAGAGATGGAACGCCGAGATTTCGACATGTCACGCGTGAAGAAGAAACTCATGAAACGCCATTCGTCCGATCTTGATCTAACGCTCTGGATGCGTTTTCGTCGGTTTAATCTCAGTCGTTATAACTCTTTTGATGAACGGCTGCGATTAAATCATTTTTATAAAAATTCGTCGATGAGTAGAAATGAGCCACATAGCCCCGCCTTTAAGTGACGATCGCAATTTAATCGCGTGATCGGACGCTTCACGTGCTGTCACTTCACCGTTGAGTGACAATCAATGATCACGATTTAATCGCACGATCGGACGCTCCACGTGCAGCCACATCACTTGCGTGAAAAATAAAATTGATTTTCAATTAAATAAATTGATTTTAAATTCAGAAAAATTCAGAAATTTTTTTGAAAAAATCCCTAAAAATTAGAATATTCATAACTTTCAAAATACAATTCCAAATCCAAATTTGTTTCATTGGATCAGAAATTAAATTATCTATCATTATAAAAAGTCATATAATTTAAATAACAAGACAATAAAGTTTAATTTCAAAAATATACTCACTTCTCTTAAAAAAAAACTTAGAAAAATAAATGAGTATATAAAAAATATTTTATCTTATTATTTAGCATTAAAACCCAATTATAAGCTTAAATATATATGAGAATAATCTACTTTCAAAAATATATTCTTAAAATGGCATAATTATCCCTAAAATAGTGCATTTTAGAGATTATAACTTTAAATTTGGATGAAATGAAAGATATGCACTCAAAGTATGATAACATGCATAAAAATGAAATTTTTTATGCCCTAATTTGCATTAATAATCATGTAATTGCATGTTATCATATGGCCTCACATAATAGTCATGGAAACACACATGATGATTCTATTTGGGGTCATAATGATGGTTGTTACTGACACTTTATGAGCACTGCCACTCTTAGTGACTCTCATATGGAGCCAATTTGGGGGAGTATCAATGGTTGACTGATGCACCCATGCATGAGATACTCACATTCATGGGTTTTACATAAAGGAGATGAAGCTTGGATGTAGGAGCACACATGAACATATGAATATGCTTATGGTGGGCATAGCAATCATCCCATCTCCATATCCACATTGCACACAAGCATGAGGCTCCGCCACACAATTCTTCTTTGACACTCTTTCTCTTCCCTCAATTTTATGGTCATCATTCATTACTATCATCCATCGAGCTATCATCTCTTCTTCGACTATATATATTATCACTGTATAATATATATTACATTGTTTTAGCTTTCTATTTTCAAGCCAAGAACGTATCTTTGAGGAAGATGTCACGTGCTGAAATTAGGTCTATCCGAACAGTCAATAGGCGGCCATAAGGACCCCTCCCAGAGCCACGTGGCCTTTCCTGAAGGCTTATAGTCGGTTACCCTTTTGACTGTCCGTTCGATATCTTTTCTTTTGAATTTCGTTGTTGACCGTTGATAAGATGAGCCCGTGGTTCAATTTCTCCAAGGAAATCACAACTGTCCGATACATCACGGACGGCAGATCTTGAGTTCACCCGCATTCGGGCGTGCGAAATGCAAGGGCACTGCATGTTTGGTGGTCCTCTGCTTTAATCTCTCTCTCTCTCTCACCTTTCTTTCTCTCTCTAGTTGACGGAGGGTTTCGAGAGGAGGATTGCGACCGGACTTCCTCGATCCACATCCGCCGTCCTTGTCATTCTCCACTCTCTCGCGGATCGCTCGGATTATCCAGAAGGGATCGCATCAGGTAAACTCTAACCGTCTGGAATCCAGAAGTCCGAGGAATAGTGATGTTACGTACCGTGCGTTGATCTCTGTTAGTTTTTCATCGTCAGCTTGAATTCTAGGGTTAGGTTCTAAGATCAGATGTGCTTTTATTTAGGGACGCAATGGCGCGGAGAGTCGGGGGGTTTAATTCTTTCAGACGGTGCCAGGAAGCCAGATTTCGCTGTTGAGAAAAATAAACCGCGTTCGGCGCTTCAAGAGCATCAATCTGGGGCGTGAAATTGTGCAGAAAGGTGGAATTTCCCTCATTCCTGTCATTCGCGTAGCGGTTTCCTTTGTATGAGAGATAAGGACGAGATTGTGCACCATGGACGTCGAGTCGCCGAGGGACTTCGTATCCCTGGATCCTGATTTGCTGCAGCTTCCGGAAATTTCAACGTTTGCTCTCAAGGAGAGCCCTAGGATTGCCGAAGACCTGTACTTGCAGTGGCTTTCTCTCCCTGAGACTGTTCGATTGGTACTTATTCTTCTCCCCTTGATATTTTTAGTCTTGATTGGATTGATGACGTTTTAACTCCTCGAACTGATTTCTGAGCTGGTATAGTTTTGAATAGCGTGCAGCAGAACATGATGGCTTTCTGGAGAGTGGTTGACTTATGAATCTTTAATTTTAGTTATTTCATCTTTTCTTCCTTCAGTTAATAACCTTAATGTCTTCTTAAGTAAGAGAATGTAACTGAAGGAGACATTATCAAACTTCGGATTTTGGAGTCTCTCTGTTAGTTTGTTTGGGATGTTTTTCATTACTATGGAGAATTTGCAAAACCTTCTCCTTTCAAAAGGTTGAAGAACCAGGGCAATATCTGGCTGTTGTACTGACGTGACCACACTGATGTGACATTCATCATGTTCTTGTCATCTTGGTGTTGAATTCTAAGGATGGCCAGGATGATCCATGGATGCAGGTAAAGTCTTTAATCGATGATGCAAAGGCTGGTGTACCATTACATGTACCCGGAAACTCGTCCAGTCCAAATGCCACAGCATCAAATTCTCTACCTTCAATGTTCCCCGCTGGAAGTGCGCCACCATTATCTCCTAGAAGTTCTTCTGGATCTCCCCGAACTGCAAAAAGGAGTTCTTCTAGTCTCTCAACACTCAGTTCTCCTCTAAAAGTAGTGAGCGCGCCACCAAAAGAATATATACCTCAGGAAAGTGTCTTTCATATTATTTCCTCAGAACTTTATGACTTTCATATTATTTTAGTAATTTATTCCGTGGTTTTTTTAAACACAAGAAGTAAGACTACCTGAGGTTGATGAACTCCATGATGGTTGTAGTTGAATTATTCAGTGGTCTTTCGCTTTATTTTAGTAATTTATTCGGTGGTTGTAATTGAATTATTTGGAAATTGGTGCAGTTTTACTTTCACAACGGACGTCCACCACCTTATGACCTTAAAGAACAGTGTTTATCAAAAGTTGATCAACTTTTTTGTGGACACATGGATGGGCTTCGATTGGAAGGTTATTAGGTGATGCCACATTTTCAATTCATGTGATTTATACTGATTTTACTTTTATTCCATGTTATTAGAGTTTAAGGAAGTTACTAAGGAAATTTGCAAGCTCCCGTCATTCTTCTCTGGCGCTCTATTCAGAAAGATTGACGTTGAGTGCTCAGGAATTGTGACTCGGTATGTTTCTTAAGTTTATCTGTGAAACTCCAGTTTTCAGAGTGGAAGAGGACATTATGCTCATTATATATCACTTAAATTGGTATACTCACTTATGTCTCTGTCAATTTCCTTCCTTTCAGTTGACAGTAGATCATGCAATTTTTATTCTAGAGTGCCGGAATAATTTCTAGCAATGCCATTCAACATTGATTATTGTTTTTAGAAAATTGGAAAATTACCTTCCTTTATGTTGATAAGTTTCCCACTTAATTTTTATTATGTCATTGTGTGTTCAGGGATGCATTTGTAAATTATTGGTTTAAGAGCAACATGCTGACAGTGGATGTAGCTAAGCGAATATTTAATATCTTGAAGCAGCCGAATCAAAATTACCTAACCCAGGTTTCTGAATTTCTGAACGACATCTCTTTAATTTATTGTGTAAATAAATATGTTTACTCTTTCATGTGTTGAAATTTCCATAAACTCAAATGCAGGAAGATTTCAAACCAATTCTCAGAGAACTTTTGGCAACACATCCAGGGTTAGAGTTTCTGCAAAACACCCCTGAGTTTCAAGAAAGATACGGTATGCTCCTATTTTGATTTGGGGATTCTAGGCAGTCAAGATCTAACTGTTCTTGATAATTCTTCATCAGGTTTTTAAAATTTTCTCTGGTTTGCGGTACTAAGTAAAAAAATAGTTGTCTTCTAGAAAGAAGAGCAGGTTCTTGGATACGTTATCACATTATCGGCATATTTTAATTTTCATCACCAAATGGATACTTGCTAGTCTATCTGCTGACCTGGATGTGACAGTTTTTGAATCCTGATTTCGTGCTATCTGCAGCAATTAATTCTTGAAATTATTTTTGTTTTGATTGATGTCCAACCCTCCTTGAAAACTATATGTCAACATTTTAACCTGGATGCATCAGTTGCTGGATTCTAATAATCATCTCACAGGCTGAAACTAGTCTTTTCTTTTCTTTGAATTTGATTACTAAATGGGAAGGGTCATTTTGGTCATCTGGGTGCATCAGCTGTTGGATCCTGCTTATCATGTTATTTTCTGAAACTCGTTTTCATCACTAAAATGCAAGGTGATTAGAAAACCCATTGACCAGGGTGCATCAGCTGATGGATCCTGATTATCATGTCATATGCTGAAACTAATTCTCCTTCATAAAATTTAAATTGATTGGTCAATCTGTTGACCTTTGTGCAGCGGAAACAGTTGTATACCGAATATTCTACTACATGAATAGATCGGGAACTGGCCATCTTACTCTCCGGGAGCTCAAACGTGGAAATCTGATAGCTGCCATGATTCATGCTGACGAAGAAGATGACATCAACAAAGTTTTGAGGTTTTTTGAATTATATATTCTATTGATTCAATTGACTACTATATGTTTGCAAGATAATCTCTGAATTTTGTCAGATACTTCTCTTATGAGCATTTCTATGTCATATACTGTAAATTTTGGGAGCTGGATACGGATCATGACTTCCTTATTGATAAAGAAAACCTGATCCGATATGGGAACCATGCATTGACCTACAGAATTGTTGACCGGATCTTTTCACAGGTTTGTGAGGGTACTTCTCTAATTTCATGATTTGTAAGATTCTTTTGAAAATTTAACTTTTGAATTGATTAGGTTCCGAGGAAGTTCACTAGTAGAGTTGAAGGAAAGATGGGATATGAGGATTTTGTCTACTTCATTCTGGCTGAGGAGGATAAGTCATCCGAACCAAGCCTTGAATATTGGTGAGATATAACTATCTACTTCATTTGAAAGCTATTTAAAGAACATGGTCTAACTTTTCTATGTTTTGATAGGTTCAGATGTATAGATCTGGATGGGAATTCGATTCTCACGCCAAATGAGATGCAATTCTTCTATGATGAACAGCTGAATAGGATGGAATGCATGGCCCAAGAGCCTGTTCTATTTGAAGATATCTTATGTCAGATGGTCGACATGATAAGTCCCGAGGTCCAAATATCTCTTAAAAATATTTAGTTTATAAGTAGATAGTTTTACGAATATTTTTTTTGGGTTTAATTATTGCAGAATGAGGGAGCTATCACTATTCGTGATTTGAAGGGCAGCAAGCTGTCTGGGAACGTTTTTAATATTCTTTTCAATCTTAACAAGTTCATGGCTTTTGAGACTCGGGATCCATTTCTTATCCGCCAGGTGGATAACTCTGGTTACTTTTTGTATCTTTTTCTTAGTGAAAACAAATCAATTGAGATTTCTGATTTTTGTCATTTTTTGCCCTGTTGTAGGAGAGAGAGAATCCGACGTTGACAGAGTGGGATAGGTTTGCCCACAGAGAGTATATTCGACTGTCGATGGAGGAAGATGGTGAAGATGCATCAAATGGAAGTGGGGATGTATGGGATGAATCACTGGAGGCTCCTTTTTGACTGCTTCTCGAGGTCAGCTCTCTCTCTGTATTTCCTTCTCTCACTGCCTTCCTTTTAGTTCACCCTCCTGTTCTTCTCTCTCTCTCTCGTGACTCCCTTATCTTTTCTGGTTGTTATCGTATTTCTCTCTAGAAACTGTCAGACTCACCAGCTTACGATTCACTCATTTCCAAAACCATGTTTTTATTGGGATCGTTTTTTCAAATAGATTAAATAATGATCGGTAAGTTGGATTTGTTGACCCATCTACAATCTTTCCAATGGTTGCAGCCTTATGTGTTTGTTAGCAATCCTTGTGGACATTGATAGAAATCACTGAGAGTTCTTAAACAGCTAATTGGTCTGAGATTTAGCCCTATTCTCGAGACAGTTCTCTACTGCTGTAGTGTTTTAGTTATCTTTTCCAATTTTATTTTTGTTGGAATTAATCCTGTTTAATAAAAAATAGAAGATCATCCATGATTGGTGGAGTCCCTGATAATATTGATACTTATACAGTTATATTTACTCGTGTCTGTACTGACTCCCCCTCTACCTCTCCTCTAACCCGCCATGCTGCACCAACTTGAAATAAACCCCTACTTGAAATAAATAGAAGTCCAATTCCCAAGATTTTAGCACTACTAAAACACTGCATGTATAGATGGTTTCCGGATTTTCCTCGCTTCCTCCCCACTCCCAGCTGTCTTCTGTCCCACTCACAGGTTTCAGATGTAACAAGGACATCTGCATCCCCAAGAGGTCCTCCGCCTTCTGGTCTGACAGGACCCCCCTTCTTGAATGGGGTTCCACGTGTCATCACAACAGTCTCTGACAGTAGCTTCATGTTCTCTCAGAAGGGCAAACAATCTAGGGACCTCATGTAGTGTTCCCCCCATCCAACAAGCCATCCAGCCCATAGCGGAATAGGGAGCCATCTTTTAGCTTGGTGAAAAAAATGTCACAGGCCTTGCCAGAGCACTGATGGCCCATGCACTGGCGCTGTGCGACTTTCCTAATCCAGGCATGTGCCTAATAGTCCTTCAATACTTGATAGCTGGATCCTCTTTGGGACTCATACTGCCCGCCCATCTTGTCAGGAGTGCCAGATTCGTATCTGTATGTGCAACACCCCTAGCCCTCCTGAGTGGAGAGGTATACAAACCACATCCCGTGCAGCCAGTGCCATCCCCTGCCCCTGTTCCTCTCCAGAAAAGCCTCCTCATCAACAGTCTAGCCTCTTACTAACAACATGGGTACATTTTCTTTATTATTTTCTTACACCCATGGGTATCTTAAAAACCGACCGGTAAAATATAGGGATCGCAGAAAAGCACTGACTGTAACAACACCAAACAGCCGTGCTTTGGGCATATTTGCTCTAGAAATGTCTATATTGGAGCTGATCGTATTTCTGATTTTCAAGCTATTTTGGTTGAATGCCACATTTTTTTGTCAAATTTTCTTGAGAGAGTGAGCGAATAGAGTTATAGGGCAGAGAGATTGATTCTAGAGTAAATTGTCGTCACTTTATACAATTTCTGGGCTCTAGTTTTTGTTGATCATCTTTATATCAGCTACTGACTTCATGATCTGTTACAGGTAGAGATCTGTAGAGAGAGGGAATTGATAATAATTCACTTTTTTTTTCTTTATTAGTTTCGGGATAGCTGCCCGACTGTATCTCTTTTCCCTTTGTGATACCTAACCCGGTTTTTGATTTATTTTTCAGGTAATTTCTTTTGAGGAAAGATAAAAAAAAGCCAAAGATAAAGAGAAGAGGTGACGCGGCAGATGCTTCAATGGGCTCTGCAAGTCTCGGAGCCTCTGGCGAACTCATCTCTCTCTCTCTCCCTCTCACCTTCCTCCCCATTTCCATGTATCCATGTGAGAGATTTGGGATCATGCCTGCCGCTGTGTTTTCCCCGTCTTATTTTCCTTTTTTTTTTAATTCATGGTGCAGAGTCGGTAGTTGTGTTGTCTTGTTGAAATGAGAGATGAAAAACATGTTTTTACTGTACTTTGCTATGTAGCTTCATCTTCCCCGACGAACACATGTATAGACAGTACTCTTTCTGCCTTATAATTCACGACTGTTTTCTCATTAACTTTTTGGTAAACCCTAACTGCATGTTGAATCATTTTGAAGTGCGGTTGGATTATTCATCATGCCCAAGGAAGCATCGAAATGCTATGGAAAATAAAAACTTAAAAGTAATCTCAGCAGAAAGACGAAATTTGGTTAAATTAAAAACAGATTTTGGGGGAAGCTTTAGACTCTTTCTGTAAGTAGATGCTTCTAAAAAAATTCATAATTTTTTGACAATTATCAACATGAATATAAAAAGATCAGATTTTTTAATGCAGAAAGCAACATGATCTGGCTGATAAGTTTACATACTATATGATGATCAAATTTTCTTTAAATTCCTAATGTACCAAATGCCAATTCATTCCTGATAAATGGTAATAAAGCTGCGCATTAAATGATTTCATATATCTTTTATTTTACACTCCCAAATTCTGCAAATGGGCCTTGTTTGAAGCCCACTAAAAATCATTTTAACTTTCCACAATTGGATTAGGGATTAGTCTACCCAAAAAAGTTATTGAATGCAAATAAATAGACTAGAGATCTTTCAAAAAAATCAGCATGTTTTGTCTTCTCACCCTCACATGATCAACTAACTAGCCATGATTGATCAAGATTTAAGCTCATCTAGCAATTAGAGGCTATAATAATTTCCATGATGTCATAACATTACCCCTTAACTTTATCAAAATGACAATCCTCTGCCAATTGAGAATAATCCTTTGGAAAATGCAATTTTATTTGGACGTAGAGAAACTCATTGACCAGAAATGATCACCGTCGCTCTTGCTTCCGCTAGCTCAATACACCCTCCTCTTCTTTGCATGGTGATAACGACACCCTCCTCTACATCTATTAGTTTCATAATTAACTATTTGAATGCATAATTATAATGATTATGATGTTGGTTATCCTATCTTATTATAATTATGTTAGAATGTCATTTCACTGTCTGGTCTCCGATTTACATCCATTTAGTGTCAATTATTGTATTAACATTATTAGAGTTTTTTTCGTCTTCAAGGAAACTTGAGATTCATCATATTCTCTTGAGCTATATGGTTGCAGAACCTAAAAATGGTGAATGATGAAGAAGAATAAAGCAAAGGTGAAGTTTTAGACAAAGACAACTCTCTTCTAGATCTAGTTTGACTTTTAAAGTCAAAATAGTAATAATTATTAACTCTCTTAATTCTCTTCTAGTTTATTTTTCTGGTAGCACAAGTAGAAATAAGATCAATATTTGTCATTTAATTGGAAATTTTTTAGTATTAAAGAGTTTTAATTTGATAGAATTGAAAGCTTCTAATATTTATGATTTATTCTTTTTTAAGTATTTGTTTTGAGACCAAAACGAAGAAAAAAGTGGGCCATGAGAGGAGCAGAGTTGGCAGATGTTGAGGTATCATGGAGTGTAGAGGCCGAGCACAACGAGCACCACACAACACTTATTGAGGACAAAAGGGAAATTCTAGAGGACTTCAAACCTTCCCAATCAACCAAATTCATGTACTTCTTTGATGACTTCTTGATTTTCATTATGGGTTAAGAAGGAGCACAACTGATGTATTTCAACAAAATGCATTAGATGGATAGATGTAAGCCAGATTAATACCACAATAGATGTGACATGTTCTGATTTGGTGATATTTAACATTTTTTGCATGACCATCCATAGGGATTGGCATTCGAATTCAAGGTCAGATGAAAGCCTTTACCTTGATCTTGACCTTACACATGTCATGCCATTCATTTTGACCTTCTTCATACATTTGACCTATGACTTGGCCTATGGACCTATTTTTCAGAGAAATTTTCTATGTAAAAAACTTCATATATCTAAAAAACTATAACATATTATTCCTATCATGATTCATGTGATGAGACAATTACCCAAAAAATGACCACAAAAATAAGAGACGGCGGGAACACAAACTAAGCTGATGACCAATGATCCGATGAGTTGGCAATCAAGTACCTCCTTACTTATAATCCAAATTTTGGAAGTTAATAGTAAGATATTGAATTAAAAAATAACATAATCAGTAATAGTGATAAGTCAAAAAATAAAAAAAAACATTGATACTCATTGATGAACTTGATTTTGGGATATTTTTAGCAGTTGTTCTGAATCGATTTCATGAAAAAGTATTTAAATTTGATTTCTAATATATTGATTAAGTGTCAAATACTAAAGGACCCCAAGTAATGAGAATAGATACATATATAGGGTAGATGGATAAGGAAGATGGAGAAATGTGTGTCATTGATATGATGGGTATGATACAGATTTTCCTCTAAATCTACATGTAGATATTTATTTATAAATATGTGTATGTGTATTAAAGAAGCATTGTAATAAAAACGAAAAATGGGAGTGATGATATGGGGAGACAAGAAAGGTGGAATGGTGGTAGTGAGAGTCAATGAGTGACAAACAGATGGACAAGATCTTTTTTTATTTATGAAATGATGGCAACGATGCTTACTAAAGAAGAAAATATGTTCTAAACCATCCATGGAAGGGATTACAAAAAAGTAACAAATATGAGTCCTCAAACCTTGCTTCTAATGATAGTCCTCTACTAGGAGATGCTACACTCCATTCAACCTCGTTCCTTTGCTTGATCTTAACTCAATAGCAAACGTCAATACCAAAAAATACAAATTTTGGGCCTAAGCCTATGTTTTTTCTTCTAGTAGCTTGATGCTAAGGGATAGCCCAAAAAAAAATTTAGGAGAGACAATATGGTGATATTTGAACGGGGAGAATGAGGGCTTTGGGTCATCAACTACCTAACTACCTCATTAATGGTGGTAGTGGGTGACGAATCGAGACCGCGAGGTCGTTGAAAACACACGGTCAAGAGTCAAAATTAATACCAAACTCACCAATTTTATCAAATAATCACGAATTAAGGAGTATACTGGTGAATAAGGGTCAAATCCACGAAGAATTAGGGTAATTTCAAGGATATTTTTGGAAAGAGGACTCGAAGAAGAATCTACGGAATCAAAAATCAATGAATTTGGATCAAGATTTGCGGAGAAATCATCGAATGAACAAGAGAGAAATTTCTGAAAAATAAATCGCGAAAAACCGAAATCGACTCAAATTACGATTAAAAAATGAAATCTAGAGCTATACAAAAGGAAGATTAGGATGAAACATGATTCCTAACCCAAGATTGTGCTCGCATTGATCCAATTAGTTTCCAGATCAAAGGCTTTTAATTCCGAATTTGAAAACACGATTGTTGATGTTTAAGCATCAATTTCTTCCTATTCTCTCAATGAAATCTCACTCTCAAGCACTCCGTGGACGCGGAAATGAGTCTAGAAGAGATTGGAAGTAAGAGATTCAAGAGATTTTGTATCTAAACAGTTCGATTACTCCAATTGCGCTGGAATACTTTATAATGTCGAAGAACATCTCAATTTATAGGGCGAATCGGGCATAACCGTCCGATCGGGCATTTAATCTTCAATTAACGGATTTGCTGAAACGCATGATTGTGAATTGTTACTACTAAGTCGTGGCCATTGGATCTCTGATGGACCGCCGAGATGATGCCACGTTACGTGCGTTATAAGTAACGCATCGAATCACGACCGTTTGATCTCAATCGGACGCTACAGGTGTGTTTTCTCGGTTTTAATCTCAGTCGTTATAACTCCTCAAATCAACGGCTGAGATTAAATCATTTTAAAATGATTTTCTGGCGAATGAGATTGTGCCACGTACCCCCTCCTTTAAGTGACGATCAAGAGTCACAATTAAATGCGTGATCGGATGCTCTAGATTGCGCCACATTACCTATGCACTTATAAAATTAACTTTTAATTAAATAAATCGATGTTAAATTCAGAAAAATCCCAAAAAATTCATTAAAAATTCAGAAAAATATCCCTAAAAGTTAGAAAATTCATAAATTTCAAAATATAACTCCAAATTAATCCAAATTCATTTCATTTGATTAGAAATTAAATTATCTATCATTTTAAAAATTTAAATTTAATCAATAGCAAGAGAATTAATTTCTATTTAAAAAATACACTCATTTATTTTAGATTTAAAAACTTAGAAAAATATATGAGTGTATATAAAATGATTTCTCTTATTATTTAACTTTAAAACTAATTATTTTCTCTAGTAAAGATGAGTTATGAAAATATTATCCTTTAATTCATCATAATTAACCCTAAATTAATACATTTTGACATTATAATGACTTTTTCATAGAATGATAACTAAATACTAAAAAATATGATAACATGAATTAGAATGGACTGATTTATGGCTTAATTTGCATTAATAATCATGTATTGTCATGTTTAATTAGCATGTTATCAGTGGGAACCTCCTTTAAGGGAGTAAGCTTACTTTCTTAAGGGGGGCATCAAATCCCCTGTTCCTTTGGAAGTGAGGCCAAATCCCTCAAAAGGTTTGGGCACCACTATCTAAGTGGTGCCTCTCTCCTTTTAATTAGGATCTGGTCCTAACTAAAAGGATCCCCAAATAAAGAGGGCTTGACCCCACTTTTAAATATAATTAGATCAAATTTTTAAGGGGTGAGTCTCGGGTTGACTCAAGATTCAGAAAAATATGAAAGGTGACTGCCCTTTGACTTTCTAAAAATGTGGATCATCCTAAAAATTAGGATCATCCATCTTATGACTTTAGAAGTTGGTTTGACCACCTTTGACCCTTCATGAAATTTCGTTGACCTTATTTGACCACCCTTGAATCTATGAAAATGAAGGTGGAGAGTTTATTTTCTCCTCTCTCTCATTTATAATATGCATCCATGTTATTCTTTATGTATAATGATGTCCTTGCATAAAAAAACTAAAAAAATAAGTGAGAATTCAACCACTTGGCTTCTTGGGAGTTAAGTGAGATTAGTCTCATAATATTGAAAAAATGTAGATAATGATGCACGTTTGGACTTGTTCATGTCTATACCATATTTAGTCATAAGGAAAAAAAAGTTTTTATTAGCACCTAAATGTGGTATATTATGCATGGATGCACCTATAATTCAAGAGTTATCATTCACTACTCACCTCATGTTTCATTTTTCATTTTTGTTGCTCTTGCAAGAAAATTCCTTATCCTCCTACATTGACCAACAGTTCAAAGCCATTACCATTGATATACTATCTCCATTAGTCTTAATCTCTTTTTTGTCACCATCACTCGTTTGGTAGAAGAAATGCCTTATATTGCTGTAATTATAGTAAGAGTCGAGAGGAATCCCTTTGCAAGGATTGGTAGGCATGGAAATTTTTGGCATCAAACTCTATGCCACTAGTCCAATGCACCAATATCGATACAAGTATCATACAAAAATTGATCAGGCTCTTCTTGAAGGGATTTTAAAAACTCCTTTGAAACCAGTCAACGACGCTTGAGAATGGCTAGGATTTTGCTCTTATCATTGGACTTACTTGATGAAGCTTCTTTTGTTAGTGTTTGGGCATTCATGCTGAATTTACTTATATTAATATTAAAAAATTCTTTAAAATAATGAAGTAAGCTACTACACATAAAATCTCACTCCACGAGTGGAATATAGATGAGCTTGTACTGTGGATTGAACATCTTGATAATAGCATAAGCATGATTTTTTGGAGAATAGTTTCATACTTCACTAAATTCTCTTTCATTGAAATGTATGTGTTTTAAATGCCATTTCTTTTTGTGCAGTTAATCTTGATTTTAGTCCAAAACGAGGAACTTTATACATCCTTTCATTTTGGGAATCCAAACTAACCTTCAATGCACCTTGAATACTAGGCATAGTTGATGCAAGGACATTCTAAAATGTAAATAAGAGTTTGTCATCATCCTTGTAAAGCTCAATACCATCTAACAACTTCATAATTTCCCATTTAGTAGTTGTGATGGAATATTTGTCCTTAAAAAAATCTTGAAAATCAGTCGCCATTTTCTCTTGAACCTTCCTATTTTCACAAAGAATTTGTCATATCATATGTTGAGTTTCATCATGTGAATATATCTATGAGCACTTATTAGGATTAGATTATCCTAATTTTGCACATAAAATCATGTATTAAGAAATTCTTTGGGGATTATTTTTCACCACTTATACTAGTTCTCAAAGTCTAAATAGAAGATTTTCTTTTTTGCTACTTTCATAAATTTTCACAGAGAAAAAATCTTAGCTTCTCTGGCTATGACTTTTTTTAATGAGAGAGTATAAGGTGGAGATTAGAGAGAAGCTGAGAGAGAGAAGAGAAGTGTGATAACATGCAATCTTAACATGTAATTACATGATTATTAATGCAAATTAAGGCATTAAACATTCAATTTTATCCATGTTATCATACTTTGAGTGCATATCAACCATTTCATGCAAATTAAGTTATAATCTCAAAATGTACTAATTTAGGGATAATTATGCATTTTTAAGAATATGTTTTAAAATAGATTATTCCCATTTATATTTGATATTATAATTTGGTTTTAATGCTAAATAATAAGAGAAAATACTTTTCCTATACTCATTTATTTTTCTAAGTTATAATTTTTAAGAGAAGTGAGTATATTTTTTTAATAAAAAATTATTCTCTGGTTATTTAAATAATTTGACTTTTTAGAATAATAGATTTCAATGAAATAAATTTGAATGATAATTTAATTTCTGGTCCAATGAAATAAATTTGGATTATTGGAGTTATATTTTGAAAATTATGAATTTTCTAATTTTAGGTATTATTTCAGATTTTTCAGAATTTTTTTGAATTTAAAATTGATTTATTTGATTTAAATTCATTAAAATAATATTTTTATTTTCACATGCTGATGTGGTAGATTACATGGTGCGAGCGGAAAAAGCGTGCCACATGGCGACTTATGAGATCGTCATGTGTCGCACATGTGTGCATGTGCAAGTGCGCGTGTGTGCACGTGTGTACACGTGTGTGCGTGTGTGCGCACGTGTGTGTGTGTAATTAAGAAGAAAGCACCATGTTAAAGATTTTCACTAACTCCTTAATTACACACACCTTATATACACACGTTTTTGTTTTTTATTTTTCGTCATGTGGG
The DNA here is from genome assembly GCA_024174645.1 of Lemna minuta. NCBI lineage: Eukaryota > Viridiplantae > Streptophyta > Magnoliopsida > Alismatales > Araceae > Lemna > Lemna minuta. The sequence continues at coordinate 1,391,671 of CM044108.1, read as the reverse complement.
ACTTTGTCAGGTGTTTTAAGTGCACAGGTGACGTGGCAGCACGAGGAGCATGCGATACGGGCGTTGAATGTGAATCGTCAATCTTCACTTATGGCGGAGGGTATGCAACGCAATCCTATTCATCGGCGAATAGTTTTTAAGATGATTTAATCTCAGCCATGGATCTAAGGAGTTATAACAATTGAGATTAAAATCGACGAAAACACATCCGAAGCGTTAGATCAAAATCGTACGGATGTCGTTTCATGCGTTTCTTCTTCGTGCGCGACGTGACATGATCTTGGCGGTCCATCTTCGATCCAATGGCCACGACTTAACTGTAACAATTTTCTACATTTCATTAGAGCCGTTGATCATAGATTAAACGCTCCATCCGACGGTTACGCCCAAATTTGCTATAAATTGAGATGTTCTTCGACATTATAATGCACTTTTGGATGTTTTCGAGTAATCGAATTTTTTAGACATCACCATCCTAAAATCTCTTGCTTCCAATTGCTTCTAGATTCATTTCTGCGTCGACGGAGTTATTAGAAGTAAGATTTCATCGATAGAATAGGGAGAATTCACCTCTTGAACGCCGATAATCGTCTTCAAAATCGTGAAATGAAAAGCCTTGAATCCAACAGTTAATTGGATCATTTCAATCGCTATCTCGGGTTAGATTATGTGTTTTCCTCCTAATCTTTGGTCTTGTATCATTAGATTGTAATTTAGGATCAGAGATTTAGTTAATTTCCTTTTTAATTTTTGATTTCTCTCTCTTCTCGTTCAGAAATTTTTACCTAATTTGCTCTTTGATTTCTCCGCAAATCTTGATCCAAATTGAGTGATTTTTGATTCCGCGGATTCATCTTTGAGTTCTCTTTCTAAAACTATCAAAATCCCTAATTTCTCACCTCAATTCATCATCCAATTTGATTGAATTTCAAAAGTTATATAAAAATTCCCTTATTCACCACTATACTCGTTAATTTATGATTATTTGATAAAATTGGTGAGCTTGGTATTAATTTTTACACAAATTGGTTTGCATTCAACGACCGTACCAATTCGGTTTGTCAATATGCTTCACAAAAGAGCAAGCCATCTAAAAAATTTCCTAGTTGTCCACTGATTTGACCCTTATTCACCATTATACTCTTTAAATCTTGATTAAAACTTTAAAATAGTGAGTTTGGAAATTACTTTGATATGCATTCATGTGTATTCAATGACCTCATGAATTCGTCTCATCAAGGAGGTGAGACTCATTCTTTAGAAAAGGGTTGGGCCACCTCATTAAGCGGTAAGATTACTTCTTTGAGGAGGTGATCACACCCTTGGATGTCCTTGGGGTGGTGCATCTCTATCCTTCATCACAAGAGTGAAAGATCTATACACTTGATCACCTAGAACCTTAAAAGACCCTCTCTGTATTAGGCTCTATTTTCTCTCTCCTTTCTTATCTTTTAGGTCTCTCTTAGTATTAGGATACGACAAGGAAGAGGAGGAGGTCAAGGCCCAAAGAGAGCGTTGCTTGATGCTTAATCTTGTAGTGGAGAAGAAATCAAGCGAGGATTGCGATCAGAGCAAATTGAGCATCACCCGGCCTAGGATAATATCTTTCACATCATTGACACTCACAACTCTCTCTCCCTATCTCTGCATGTCGATCCGTCGATCCGACACTACTTCCAACCACTCTTCCCACCTTGCCTTCATCTCACCCCCATTTCATTTATTTTTATATTAATTTATATTTAAATTCTGATTTTTCTTAATTAAAAATTATACTTAAAAATTATCTCCCATATTCATCTATACACATCCCTTCCATGCTCTTGCTTCTTTTCATGCTCTCACCTTTCATTTGAATACTTAATCTCGTTACCTCAGCTCCTTGTGGATTCAACCCTTGCTTACACAATACTAAGTAAGGAAATATAAATTTTATTGCATGAAATCAATACATTACAACAATAGAAAACACACGTAATTGAGTTCATCATGGTACCATTCCATGTCATAAGGCTCATTTGGTTACTCATAGCTTCAACCAAGCATATGACATAGACCACATTGAGATGTTTTCTCCCATCATCCTTCTCAACTCCGTTTGCATGCTCCTCTCTCCACTATTAATCAGGCTTGGTCTCTCCACCAATTAGATGTTTCTAATGCCTTTCTTTATCATGATCTTGAGGAGCATGTCTTTATGGAGAAAACTCATGGGTATGTTGCTCAGGAGGAGTTCTCCAAGCTATATTTTTTGTGACAAGCTATTTATGGGCTCAAGCAGAGTTCACGTGCTTGGTTTGACAAGTTTAGTGGTAGTATCTTTGCCTTTTCGCTTCACATCAGGCACTGCTGATCCTACCGTGCTCACTAAGAAAACTAAGGGTGATATTTTCAATCTTGCATTCTATGTGGATGATATTCTTCTGACTAGTAGTGATGGCACTAGTATTCATGCTATCAAGACTTACTTGTAATAGCACCTCAATATCCGTGACTTTGGGAGTCCTAGATTGTTTATTGAATTGAATTTTGTGCATTAGACCAAGAAGCTTGCTCTAACCCAATATAAGTATGCTCTTGACATGCTTCAGGCCACATGACTTCTTTGGTGCAAATTGAATACCTCACCCATAGAAGCTCACTTTTAGTTTTGCAATACTTTTTCTCCACTCCTTGAGGATGCTAATTGCTATCAAAGATTATTGGGCAAGCTAACATATCTCACTGACACTCACCCATACATCGTGCACACGATTAGTGTCATGAGCCAATTCATGCAGGAACCTCGACAAGTCTATTGGGAGGGAGCTCTATCAATTCTAGCACACATAAAAAGAGCCCTAAGAAGAGGGCTTATCTATCGACAACATGGTCATCTCCGTGTCGAAGCCAACTCTGATGTTGAGTATGTAGGTGACAATAGAGATCCTAAATCTGCTACATGCTATTGCACATATATTGGAGGTAACCTTATTACCTGGCTGTCTTGAAAATAAAAGGTGGTGTCATGCTCTAGTGTAGAGTTTGAGTATGAAGCTATGACTAAGACCACAAGGGAGATGGTATGGCTTCAGTTATTTCTCAAAGAAGTTGGCATCTCATCTCCTTCTCCAATACCCATGCATTGTGATAATCAAGCTGCTATCTTCATTGCTGTCAGCTCCACTTTTCATGAGCATATGAAACACATTGAGATTGACTACTACTATATTTGGGAAAATTTTATGTTCAAAGTCATCTCTACCTTTCATGTGACAACATCTCATCAGCTTATAGATGTCTTCATGAAGAGTCTAGCTAGGATCTCCTATGAGGCCACGTGTACTAAGCCAGGGATTTTTTATTTATATGCTCCAACTTGGGGGGGAGGGTCTAATAGTGATATTGAGCTCTAGGCCCATTTAGGGCCACTCATATTCACTTCTTATATAAGCACCTATGTACTCTCTTTTCCATATGCAATTCTATGATTTCTTTTCTCACCATCAGTAATATGTTTAGCACATGATTAAAAATGAAAGATAATCCAATATTCATAAAAAAATCAAGTAAAGTGGCAAAACTAGTACACATTCATATAGTTTTGTGTTTGAATTCCTTGAAACTTGGATTAATTTCCATAAATTGGAGAATGAATTGTGATAAGAATATAAAGAAGAATATAGAATTAGAAATATGGTGAATTTGAATCTAGAGGACCAAGAACACATAAATCATCTCAAGAATAAGGGTGTAATTGAGGATCCATGTTACGGTACAAAATGTGGGTGGGAGGAAAGAGAAAATCAAGAGCATAAACCTATATCATATGTAATAAAGAAACCTAATTTTCAATCTCAATAGATGCAAAAAATTTCTCTAATTCATGCTAGAGTTGAGGCTTTCATCAAAATCACTCAAATGACATAAATAAATCAAAAAGCCAATTATTCCTAAAATTCTTACATACATGGGATTCTTTTTGTACCTATATGAATGGTCTTCATTCAAGAATGCATCAAGAATCTCTAGGATCACAATATGTTGAAAAATATCAAGAAAACAATGTAATTTTTTCTCAAATCAGTGATAAAATGGCCAAAAACGAAAAAAAAAGAGTTATAGGGCTACTCGTGACAAATTTGGATCATAAGATCATCTATATTTGAGGAAACAATAGCTTCATGTTTCGGCCACATTGCTGTCTAAAGCAAGAAATAGAATAGAGGAAAGAGGAGATAGGTTACAAGTATTGTGGTTCTAGGTGCAAATATCACATACTACAACACGTCTTGGAGATAAATAAGTGGGGGAGGGAAGAGAGAGAGAGAGAGAGTAGTAGTCTCAACTGAACATTTAAAAAACTAAAATATTTAATGCTTGAACTCATGCAGCATGGCATGCCCTCATCCACTTGTGGTTTTTGATAACATACTAATTAAACATGAAACTACATGATTATTAATGCAAATTAAGGCATAAATCAATCCATTCTAATGCATCTTATCATATTTTTTAGTGTTTATTTATCATTCTATGATAAAGTAATTATAATCTCAAAATTCATTAATTTAGGGTTAATTATAATGAATTAAGGATAATATCTTCATAACCCATCTTTACTTGAGATTATAATTAGTATGTAAGGTTAAATAATAAGAGAAATCATTTCATATACACTCATATATTTTTCTAAGTTATTAAATCTAAAAGAAATGAGTGTATTTTTGAAATAGAAATTTATTCTCTTTTTATTTATTAAATTTGACTTTTTAGAATGATATATAATTTAATTTCTGATCAAATGAAACAAATTTGGATTAATTTGAAAGTTATTTTTGGAAAGATATGAATTTTCTAAATTTTAGGGATTTTTTTAGATTTTTCTGAAATTTTAATGAATATTTTGGGATTTTTCTGAATTTTATAAAATTTTGATGAATTTCAAATTGATTTATTTCATTAAAAATAAATTTTATAAGTGTGCAGGTGACGTAGCACAATCTAGAGCGTCTAATTGCGCCTTTAATCGTGACAGTTGATCGTCACTTAAAGGCGGCGGTACGTGGCGCAATCTCATTCCCCGGCGAATCATTTTAAAATAATTTAATCTCAGCCATTTTAAAATGATTTGATATGAAGAGTTATAACGGCTAAATTAAAACCGACCAAACGCATCTGGAGCGTTCAATCGGGATCAAACGTCGACGATTCAATGCTTTACTTATAATGCGCGCAACGTGGCATCATCTCAATAGTCATTGGAGATCCAACTGCCACGACTTAATCGTAACGATTCGCAATCGTGCGTTCATCAGAGCCGTTGATTGAATATTAAATGCTCGATCGGACGGTTACACCCAATTCACCCTATAAATCGAGATGTTCTTCGACATTGTAAAGCATTCTAGGGCAATTCGAGTAATCAAACTGTTTAGACACCAAATCCCTTAAATCAATTGCTTCCAATCGCTTTTAGACTCATTTCCGCATCCACAGAGTGGTTGACGGTGAGATTTCGTTGAAAGAATTGGAAGAAATCGACTCTTGAACATCAACGATCGTGTTTTCGAATTCTGGAATGAAAAGCCTTGAATACGGTGAATAATTGGATCAATTTGAGTGCAATCTTGGGTTAGGGATCATGTTCATTGTAATCTTGCTTCGCATAGCTTTACATTTCAATTTCGAATCATAATTTGAGTCAATTTTAATTTCAATTTTGGTTTTTCAGGATTTTATTTTTTAGAAATTTCTCTCTTGTTCCTTCAATGATTTCTTTGCGAATCTTGATCCAAATGCAGTGATTTTTGATTCTGTGAATTCGTCTTCAAAATCCCTAATTTCTATCCACATTTCATTGTCCAATTGGACCGAATTTTAAAGGATCCCTCAAAATTTCCTTAATTCTCAATTAAGGGTCTGATTTCGACCCTTATTCATCACGATACTCCATAATTCGTGATTATTTGATAAAATTGGTGAGTTTGATAATTGTTTTGACTCTTGATCATATGTTTTCAACGACCTCGTGGTCTCGATTCGTCAATTTTCATATCATGCTTTGCCATGACCCCCATTGGTTTAAGTGAAAATTGGTCATTGAAATTAGATGTCACACAGATTTTTTAACATGCCACAAAGCACCATGATCTCTAGGGCATTTAAGTTAAGATAAACAACACAAATTGAATTAAGGCAAATCAACATGCATATTCGCACTACGTGCATGTATAGGAAATCAACTATTAGGCCCACATTGGTAGAATTCTAGAAATCATTAGGTATATAATAAGAGGATATTTTTTACAAATAGGAAGTTCTATGGGCAAAAATTAAAGTCTCAATCTTAAAAATTGGGCACCTCCTTATGCACAACAAAGCCACCATTTGGACACATGACACCACTTGTGCTCCATGTGGTATCTCTCTTGTGCAAAATTTATGCAAGGCCTATAGAAATGTGTGGGTACCATGCAAGCATGATGGCCCTTGTTACTTGCCAGTTGGCTCAGTGGTGCATTTGCCATTCCAACATGCAAAATATACATTTGAAAATTTCCCCTAAAAATCAAAATTAGTATGAGAAAATTTGGAAAAATTCAAAAGTACGTGAGTTTTTCATTAAAAGCACGACTTGTCAAATCAATCTTTAAGGAATATATCATATTCGCAATGTAAAATTTTGGGAGTTTAGGATCTTATGAAGAGACACCATCATTGATGCCTACTCTGAATCCTAAATATTTATGGTTAGACAAAACACAGCTAGACTTTTACCAATCAAATCACTCTTTGACTTTATGCTTTCCTAAGGTAGACTTTGATGAATTTTTTAAAATCTTAGACCATGACCAGAATTTGGAAAATGAGAGTCAGAAAAATTCAAATTATGATCTCAATTAGATGTTGGAAACTATAATCTTTTCCATGAATGATGAATGGATGAGATTTTTGTGTAAAAACATTGAATGACATTGAATAGAAAGATTTTGATAAAAATGTTGATGATGTGGTGATCCTAATAAATGTCTAATAGATGTTGGCTATTGTTTTCTTGAAAAAAATGAGAATGCAAAAAAAATTATTAGTTTATGCAATAGGTTTGCCCTACTTGATAATATAGACCTTCATTATCTAATTTCTCCAGCAGGCCCCAAAAATAAATACCAAACTCACTTAATTTCAGGTTTAATTAGGATTTAATTCAAATACAGATGAGTAAGAGTCAAATCCATAGAGAATTAGGGTGATTTCTTAAGATATTGTTAAATTCTATCAAATTGGATTATGAACTAAGAGGAGAAATTAGAATAAATTTTATAATTGGAAAGAAGACTCAAAGATCTATCCATGGAATAAAAAATCACTCAATTTAGACTTGTACCCATGGAGAAATCAAAAAACAAAGTAAGAGATAGAAAATTGTTTGTAAGGAGAGAGAAAATGAAAAATGTAACTAATATTAACCTAATCTAAGCTTTCAAATTGAAATATAATGCTAAACTATAAGAGATTAGGAAGAAAACCCAAAATCATTCTTGAAATGACCCAATTAGTCACCAGATTAAGGCTTTTTGTTCCATACTTCTGAAAATAAAAAGTTGGAGTTCAAGTGGTCATTTCTCCCTATTCTCTTGATGAAATCTTGACTTCAAGCATTCCTCGGATGTGAGAATAAGAAAAAACATTATTGAAGCACAAGATTCAAGGATTCATATATCTAAAAGGTTTGATTAATCAAAATATCAAAGAATACATCTTTGGTCAAATAGAATAAAAAATTGGGTGTGACCATTGGATTGCCTCTTTAGATGCAATCGATGGTTCAGATTTATTTGAAAGAGACATATGGTGCCGCTAAGTCCCAACCATTCAATATGCATCAAATCTTCCAAATTTTGTCGCGTCAATGTGTGTAGACCAATCATCGTGTAACAATTGTTGTCCAATGTCGATCAAGTGCTCTAGATTGTGACATGTGTCTTGTAAGAGTCCATTGGTTGCGAAATATCTGGATTGTAATAACTCTTTGATTTGATGGTTCAGATTTGTCAAGGTTTATAAAAAGAATCAACGCCCAATTGCAGCACACCACATACCCTTGGCTTTAAGTGAAAATGAAAGGCTCAAATTAAATCAAGAGATCAAAAGCCCTTCATTGTGCAATGTCACCTGCGACCAAAAACAAATGCACGTGGTCCCACATTGATAAAATTAAGGAGATTGTGTGAGTATATATAGGTTGGTGGCTTTCTTAGTTAATATTGGCTGTTTAAGGACACTAAACACTCTTATCATTCTTGTAACACATGCCATGCCACCATGTGACACTCTCACAGCTCGCCACGTGGTGACACGCAAACATGTTGTACCACGTTAGCTGCCACATCATCCCACACTTACATAAAATCTTTTAAAAACTTTTAAATAAAAAAAATCAGAAAAAGTTGAAAATAAATTCATAAAAATTCTATAAATTCTAGAAACATTAAAAAAATTCATAACTTTCAAAATACAACTCCTTTTTAATCCATTTTTTTCATCAGAAATAAATAATCTATCACTCAATGTATTTTAATTTCAGAAATAAAAAGAGAATAAATTTGTAACTCCAAAATACACTCAAGTTACTGAAGAAAATAAAACTAAACAATCTTAAAGTATATTGAAAATAGTTTTCTCTTGTTATTTTGTATTTATAACTCAAACAAAATCTCAAATAGAATTAGCATAATCTTTTTTTAATTACAAATTTTGATTATGCATCTTAAACCTTAAAATAATACATTTTGAGATTTTTTATAAAAATTGCATAGAATGATGAATATACGCTCATTGCATAGAATGATTGCATAAAAGTGGAATGACTTATGCATTAAAATGTACTAATAATCATGTAATCTTATGTATAAATTGCATGTTTGCAATGGGCCATTCCGTTCTTGGGATTGCCTCATACCCTCTTGTAAGACCTCATTTAGTATGGAGTTTTTAGGAACATCCCTCGGACCACCTCTTACAAGGTTTTTAAATTTATTTTGAGCCTAATTTGGCCATCTTTTACAATGCCCACTTTTGGGAACACTTTTGGGGCCACCTCTTCTAGGGATTTTTCTGATTTTACCTTATTTGGCCTTTTGTTATCATGCCCACTTTGGGGCCTCTCTTGGCTCCCATATAAACCACTGACGAGACTAAATCGTATGGTCGTTGAATGCACACGACTTAGTGTCAAAATAAAGTCCTAATCTTACCAATTTATGATTAATCAAAGTAATTAATTAGTATAATGGTAATTAAGGGTCGAATCCACGGAGAATTAGGGAAATTTGAGAGATATCTTTGAAATTCGGTCAAATCGGATGATGAATTGAGATTAGAAATTGGGCATTTTAGTATATTAAGAAAGATAACTCAATTTTGAATCCACGGAATCAAAAATCAGATGATTTGGATAAGAATTCGAAGAGTAATCGAAGTTTGAAGTTTAAAGAAAAATTCGTTTCGAAAAACGATTAAAAACTGAAAAATTAAACTAAATTAAACTAAATCTACGATGCTCAAAGTAAAATTAACACTAAATGATGAAAGATTAAGATGAAATCACGCAACCTAACCCAAAGTAGCTTTCGAAATGATCCAATTAATCACCGGATGCAAGGCTTTTCATTCCGAATTTTCGAAGACGAAAGTGGCGTCATCGTGTTGATCGCGATTAGATCCAACGTACGATAGGCTCGCCACGTGTCCTAAAATCAAAGAAAACAAGACATTTTAGTCCCACTTGGAGAAAATAGAGAGAAATGTTTAATATATAACATACGACGATTATGTGGGTTTAATAATTTGTCTCCCGAAAATCGGGAGACCTATATACATTATATATACTATATACAATACATATATATAATCAGTCCACGTGTCACATCAGCGCCACGCGTCACCCTCCGTGCCACGTAGGCGCTCGCGCCTGTCCACGTGGCGATAAACCCACATTTTTTTGCATTTTTTTAATTTAATTAAATATTTAAAAAATCAAAATAAAATTCAAATAAATTCAGAAAAGTTCCAGAAAAATTCCTAAAAATTGTAAAATTCATAACTTTCAAAATATAACTCCAAATTAATTCAAATTTTTTTTTGTTGGATTCAGAATTGAATAATCTATCCTTTTCAAAAGGTAAAATTATTAAACTAATAAGAGAATAAATTTATATTAATTTTATACATTTATATATTATATAAAATAAATTTATATAAACACATAAATGTAAATAAAAGTCTTTTCTCTTATATTTTCATCTTTAAAACATGATTATGATCATAAATACAATTAGGATTAAAGATTATAATTTCTAATTATACATAATAAACCATAAATTGATGTATTTTAAGATCATAACATGAATTTACACAAAATGATAGAAATATGCTTAAAAGATGATAACATGCGTATATTTGTAATGATTAATGCATTAATTTGTATTAATAACTATGTAATTACATGCATAAATAGCATGTTATCAACCACCCCTTTAAATTCCCTCATTGTTTCAGCATATTGCAACCTACACTAGCTGCGTTGGTTGGCTTTGTTAAGGTTTTGCTTCTTTTTGTCCCCAAACTTCTGGGTGTATCTCAAATACCTAATTTTGAATATTCGACATCAACCATATTGAACTTGGCAAGACATATGACCATGATAGCATCTTTGAGCCCACTTGGTCTTACTAATTTTGACACATTGCAAGGAATTTTCTCACATGTTCCAAGCCTACCACCATTGATCTCATCAAGGACATGGCCTTTAAGGGTAAAAAAATTGGATCTTGCCAGCCACCATTATGGGGTTCTCCATGCCACCTCTTTTATTTCTACATTGACAATGTCTCCCATGTGTGTCTAGATAGCATCTTATGGGTCCATAATGATATCCTCTTATTGGGATATTTTCACCTTCCAAGTATTTTCTACTTATCATTTTATTAAAAAAACACAAAGCCGATTGAATTGAAAAAAAGACAGCAACCTGGAATTTCTGACTAATAACATGAAATTTCATGTATAAATATCATGCATTTTGATACCTTCTTCTTTAAAATATGATCATTAATGCATGTTATCATCATTTAAAAATTTTATAATAATAATTCTTATGCTTATAAGGATATTCTTGATTGTTTTTCATGAATTGATAAGAATTTTTTAACATCTAGTGACATTGATTCATTAAGAAGATAGCCTTCTTTTTAATTGTGAAATCAAATTTATATTTTTTTCCATTTAGAATGCTTTTAAAATGATAATTTATGAATGTAAGTTATCATAAATTTTATTGAATAACATTATTTCTATGAGGAAGATCAGATTTTTGGATTTTAAAGAATTTTTTTGGGAATTTATAGAGGTTAAAATCATTAAGAAATGAGTTTTTTAATAAGAAAAAAATAATATTTTTTTCCCATTTTTCATGATTATTAATGAATAGGTGACATGGCAGCCCGTGATTGGTCGCCACATTTTCTCTCTTCAAATATCGTAAAAATTATAATAATAATAAAATAATAATAAAGAAAGTGAGGAGAGAGAGAAATTGTTCTCTCTCTCTCTCTCTCTCTCTTGCGACATAAAGAAATTTGTGACACAATGAGAGGCACACTTCCTACTCTTCTCTCATGCCTTCTCCATCTCTATCTTTCGGCTACTGAATTCCTTCCGTCCGCTCCAATGGTTTCCTTTTCCAACAAGCCTCACCTCCTCCTTTTTCTGTCTCTTCTTCCCTTCTTTTCCTTTTCTCCTCTCCTCTTTTCTTCTCATCCCTTCTTCTAGAGCATTCTCTCATTCATGCGCACATGAGGGGGAGAAATTTTTCTCCCCCTGTTTCTCTCTCACATGAAATGAAATTCCTAATGTGCATATCATCTCTGCATCGTCCCTCCAGTAACGTGTCTCTCTCTCTCTCTTTCCTTTGCCGCCTCTTGACCTTCTTCACTCTCGCCACCTCCCCATGTGGCACGCTTTGAATATTTCTCCCCATCATGGAGAGAGAAGAGAAAAAAGAGAAAAGAGAAGAGAGAAGAGAGATGAGAGACGAGAGAGGAGAGAGGAGAGAGGGGAGATTAATTTTTTTTAAGTTTTCAAGTTTGATTGAAGCAATTTGATTAGAGAAATTTGAGGACAATGACTTGTTCCATATTAAAATCATGATATATCATGATCCTAATCGAATTAGGGGCTGACATTTTATGGACATGATCTTCATTTTACGGTCTATAAATCTATTGAGCTGATTCAAATTACGAGAGGAGAAAAGTAAGGTTCTTATTGTTTTATTTTGGGCTTCTAGCATTAGCTAGCTAGGGAGAAAGAAGGCACCGATTGATCATTCTTCGTGTATGGAACATCATTTCTTGTGAGTTTCTTATCTTTTCTATTCATCTGTGTGTTGGATGCAAGACGTTAATTTTAAATAAGATGTACAAGCTCTCAAAGTTTTTTCATTATAAATCTTTAGATTAGATTAATTTGCCATCAATCTTTTACATTTTCTCGATCTTTTCATTTATATTTTTATATTATCAAACCTTAAAATTACTTTTCCACCATCGATCAAGGGTTTTCAATCTTTGAAATGAGTTTGGAAGAGTTTGATCGGTTCATTTCATTTCCCGCGTGCATCTTCTTTTCATCAATCATCTCCACTTTCTCAATCTAAAAATATCAAAAATATTTCTTGATTAAAATCGTTTAACCTTCCTCTCTCTATATATCTGACCTTGTCTTGCTACTATTCTAAATTTCAAAAACTGAATTCGAAGAGGTGAGTAAATTTTTTTATATATAATATTATGTATTTAATGGCCGTATTATTATGTATATCACTAACTAATTTTTTTAAGACTCGTTAGAGTGTAACAGTATGATTTTAAAAATTAACAAAAGAACCTTTCTTTATTAAAAATAGGGTTAATATCATAAAAAAGTCTGAACTTTATCAAATGTACCAGATATGAGTCCAAACTTTTTTTTTGTCAGATATAAGTCCCAACTTTTCAAAGTGTCCAGATATAAGTCCCGCTGCTGACGTGGACAATGCGAATTAGGTAAACATGATATAGTGTCCACCTGGGTGCCACGTTTCGTCCACCTCTCTCTCTCTCTCTCTCTCTCTCTCTCTCTCTCTCTCTCTCCCCCCGCCTCTCTCGCCCGCCCTCCCACCCTCCCTCTCTCCCTCCCCTCCCTCCCTCCCCCGCCTCTCTCGCCCGCCCTCCCTCCCCTTTCTCCCTCCCTCCCTCCCCCGCCTCTCTCGCCCGCCCTCCCTCCCCTTTCTCCCTCCCTCCCTCCCTCCCTCCCTCCGAGTCTATTCCGCGACAGGAGTTCCAGGCGGCGCGCAATATTTCGGGCACCGGCGTCGTCTTAGACTGCGCGCCGCGGGCTGTTGTGTAGGTAACGTGTCCGTGGAGGGTGTCTACGAAGTCGGGGAAGGGAGAACATCGTGCGGGACTGCCGGGGAGGGGAGTGATATCCTTCCCACCTTCCAAACATCGTCGTGGACGTCTTTATCCTCGAATGGGAGTTGATAGGGGAACGAACCCTTCTTCTTGGGGAGCGTCGGCGTCGAGACGAGGAGAAGAAAGAAGGAGACGCCGTCGCCACGAGAAGAGGCCTGCGACGCCCCTCGTGACCATCCCCGGATCCCACCGTAACCTCTGGATGACTTTTCTCTCGTTCTCTTCCTATCTCTCTCTCTCGTCCTCTCCCCTACCTTCATCCCCCCGTCCACCATTCGCCAAGTGCGCTCGCCGATCGACGAGAGAAATTCCGCCCGAACGCGCCGTTGTCTTTAGGTGGATAATCTGCTCAGCGTCGACAAGAAATCGCGAGGGAGAGGCCCCGGGAAGCCGATAGGAAGAGACGCGATGGAGGCGAACGTACTCTCGCGAATCCTCGCCCGCTGATGTTCTCCAGGAAGAAGGGAACAAGTCCCTCCAGCCAGTCCGAGGTAGGGCTCGTCCCTGTGGTCTTCACCGCGATGTTCACCATCCGAGGAGGGGACGTCCAAAATGATGTTCGAAAATAGGAAAGGAGGTCCCCCAGCAGCCGCTGCAGGTCCACACCGTGAGTGGGAGACGTGGAGGAGAATACGCGAGAGAATTCGAAGAGGAGAAAGATTGGAATAAGAATAGAAAAGAAATTTCTTGAATGAGATGTATTTATACTGATTTCGTGGCCAATAGATCCGTTGTAACGGGAGAAGCCGTTGTAACTGGAGTAGCCGTTGTAACTGGAGTAGCCGTTGTAACAGCTAGCGGGCAGTTTCTGGATTGTTCCGCCGACGCCCTCCAGGAAGAAAAGGGAGGGATGACGAGTTCTGGAGAGGGAGAAGGAAGAGAGGAACAGACCTCACCTCGGAAAAAACTTTTCCCGACCTCACCTCGCGCGCCTCTTCTAGTCCACGCGCATCTCGTCTTCGAAGTGGCATCTCCCATCTTCGTGACGCGCATTCCCCGAGTGTCGCCGCGACGTCCCCTCTCTGCGCTAACAGAAGACCGGAGGAAGACAACGAGGTATCCGACCGCTCGCAGACGACAACGGCATCTCGTGACACTCGTCCCGCCGACGCTCCCCAAGAAGAAGGGTTCGTTCCCCTATCAACTCCCATTCGAGGATAAAGACGTCCACGACGATGTCTGGAAGGTGGGAAGGATATCACTCCCCTCCCCGGCAGTCCCGCACGATGTTCTCCCTTCCCCGACTTCGTAGACACCCTCCACGGACACGTTACCTACATAACAGCCCGCGGCGCGCAGTCTAAGACGACGCCGGTGCCCGAAATATTGCGCGCCGCCTGGAACTCCTGTCGCGGAATAGACTCGGAGGGAGGGAGGGAGGGAGGGGAGGGAGATCGGGAGAGTGAGGCGGGGGAGGGAGGGAGGGAGGGAGGGAGGGAGGGAGGGAGAAAGGGGAGGGAGGGCGGGCGAGAGAGGCGGGGGAGGAGGGGTGGACGAAACGTGGCACCCAGGTGGACACTATATCATGTTTACCTAATTCGCATTGTCCACGTCAGCAGCGGGACTTATATCTGGACACTTTGAAAAGTTGGGACTTATATCTGACAAAAAAAAAGTTTGGACTCGTATCTTGTACATTTGATAAAGTTCAGACTTTTTTATGATATTAACCCTTAAAAATACGGTTTCTAAGGTATTTGAGCGCCGGATTTCGGTATTTAATGGAACCCGAGTCCGGTCCGTTGACCACCTTTCAGCCTCTCTCTTTCCGAAGAGAGGAAGCTGCGCTCTCCTCCTCGAAATCGATAGAGCGAGAGCAAAGCATCGTGAACTCAGGAGCAGAGATCCGCCGTCGCACTCCCAATCCCTCTTATCCGCAAAGTTCTCTTCCTTCCGCTCCAATTTCCTCTTCCCCTGACCTCTTCCGCGGAGCAGTTCGTCATCGGCGTCGGATAGAGAACGCTGTCTCTAGAACGAAGGTTTTAGTTTGTATTTTGTGCTTTTCTTTTCTTTTGATTGATTATGTCGAGAGTTCCGAAATGTTCTGGAGGCATTCCTTAGGGATTTGTTATTGGATGGCGCAATGTGGAGGTCTAGGTTGTTTTTAGATGGAGAAGTTTTTTCAGAGCTCTGTGGATTAGTTTTCTGTTAGACCTCTGAAAATTTGTCCAGAATTTTTGTACTTGCCATCTTTAGTTGCTCTTGCTCTGGTTGGATAGATTTGTAAAGCTATCCCTGATGGATAAGATTTTGTTACAATCTCTGAATAACAGACGTGGTAATAATTTCCCCAATCGTCACCGCGAAGAGAAGAACTGATAACTGAAATCGTTATTAATTGAAACGAATCTATTTAACCCTAGCTTATGTTTTACTTAGAACAGTTGGATATTGTATTCAAATTGATGATGCTCGGTGTACTTGAATTCTAAATTTTTATCTTCGTTTAATTGAATAAGTTTCAAGCTTCTGGTGAGTATGTTGTTTGCGTATTGCAGATGAAAATTCCGCGATCCTGACGAGGGATTTGATGGAATGGAACCGGAGACCAAGAAATTTGGGAGAGGTACCTCATTACCAGTATGTTTGTCTCACGTAGATGCATACCACCATGTAGACGTCTATTTGACTTTTTATTTTGGACATTGTACTTCAAAAAAGAGAAATATTTAGGACAGTATTCTGTACTCGAGTATGTATATGTATCGAGAGAGAGTGAGAGCGAAAGAGATAGTTGGCGAGATGAAGGAAGGGCCCTAGGGAGGGAAAAAGAGAGAGAGCGAGAGAGAGAGAGAGAGAGAGAGAGAGAGAGAGAGAGAGAGAGAGAGAGAGAGAGAGAGAGAGAGAGAGAGAGAGACAGAGAGGGAGAGAGAGAGAGAGAGAGAGAGAGAGAGAGAGGGAGGGAGGGAGAAAGAGCGAGAGACAGAGAGAGAGAGACGTAGAAGTTTTTCCTGCTGCCAGCTCCTCACTGCAAACTAATGCAAATAAGGCCTCCAGGGCATGCATTTCTCCATGCATCAATATATACACTCTCACCCTCAAAATATAAACCATTGTCGTGTCATCCGATATCCAGGAGCAAGAGAGCTCAATGGGGCAGTGGATCTGATAAGCCACTACAAGCTAGATCCCCAACACGAATTCTTCTGCAGGAGGCCGTTACCAGGGCCCATCTCAGAGACCCACTACCTCCACAACGTACCTGGTGATACCGAAATTCGGCGGGGTGCAGGCATGGAACTAGACCAGCTTTTCAACCCCAATTTGATCCCTCCTTCTTTCCCCCCTCCAAGCATTCACTCCTTCAACATAGACTCTTTGAGGCATGCATTCTCCTTCCGAGACGCTGCACCAGTCTGTCTGCCTCCTGTGAGTTGCTGCTTTCATTTTCCTTGAATAGAGTTGAACTCAAAATTATCATTTTAGATGCTTAAAAATAATGAAATGTACATTTCCTAATGAAAACAAACGGTTTTAGCTTTATAGTCTTTCTCTTTTAGCCACTTGAAGCTGGGATCATATCATGATTTACTTGTAGTCTGTTTGATATGTTCAGTCTGATGTTGGCTTTCACCATTTTCATCATCATCTTCTTCCTAATCTTAATTATTTTCACGATTGTCATCATTTCTGTTGTCATCATCGTCATGATTTTATCTTCATTTTCATTCTGAAAATCATCAGTTGGATTACGTTCCATGTCGTGATTATTATCATCTTCAGTGTGGTTATCTTCATCATTATTATCATCTTCATCATGACAATCATTATGACCTTCTTTATCATCTCATGATTTTCACTACTTCCATCATTATATTGTCATGATTTTCATTATGATCATCATAATCTTCATCAGGATTATCATCATCTTCACTGTACTCATCATCATAATCTCATAATTTTGGCATGATTATCACCATCAACTTGTAATTATCATCCTTTCGGTTGAGGTTAGGTGGAGAGGGGAGCACCGACGATTAGTGGAAGTGTGAAGCAAGAGCCAAAGGAGAAGAGCTTAAAGCAGAAGAAGCGCAGAGACAAGGAGCAGGAGCACAAAAACAAGGAGCATAAGAAGCACAAACACCGCCACAAAGATCGGAGCAAGGACAGGGACAAGGATAAGGACCGGAAGAGAGATAAAGATAGGGATAAGAAAGACAAGGTCAGTTCTCTGCCCAGTCTCTGATCATTTTTAATTCTAATTCCTCTGATCAATCCAGAAGCGGAAGCGTGACAGCTCCGAGAACTTAGCTGACAGCCGGGAATACAAGAAAAGCAAGGTATTTGTAAAGCTCCCTCTCTCATCATGATGATAGAGTTGCTCAAATTGGTTTTGCAAATGCTGCAGGCAGAATCCATAAAGGGTCAACGATGACTTCAGATCGCTGGCGCCTTTTTGGTGAAAAGTTGCCCAGATATTATTCATTCTTTCTCTAACGTAGACAGTTGAGTCCAATCGCTGTAAATTAATCTCATCAAATAGGCTTCATCAATTCGTTTGGCAGAAAATAAGGGGAGGAAAGGAAGTTTAGCGATAGATTTTTGGAAATCATTCCGCAGACTGCCTGTTTATTCTAGACATAATCCCAGACACGGCTCAGGAGGCCTTAAGGTCATCAAGATCAACGCTCGCCTGCACAGAGAATGTACAAAGATTGTGCAGGTCAATGTGCAGGGATTGAAAGTCAACGAGAGAGAGAGAGAGAGAGAGAGAGAGAGAGAGAGTGTGTGTGTACCAAGAATCTGTGGTTCTCTTCGAGGAGAGGATGGAAGGTGGCACAGAAGGCACGCATGTCCTCTTCGACATCGCCGTTTCCAGCGATCACCTCCATGAACTTCTTCCTGTCCGGTGCCAGCTTCATCGCCAGCTGTTCATTTCTCCCTCCTGAGTTCTCTATCTTTGTGCATACAGATAATATTATATTGAGAGAGATTGTGGACGGGGATCGACCGTGAAGGTGGAGCTGGCGAGCCAGCCATGGAACTTCTTGAGAGTCTTGGCGTATGAGTCCGTGCAGGCCTGGGGCATTGACCAATCCGCGTGCTCCAGCAGGTTCCGGAAAAGCTCCACCAAGAAGTCCATCGCCCTGCTCCTTTCCCTCGCTCATTAGTAGGCCATACAAGTACATCGATACAGAGAAAGAGAGAGAGCTAGATGTTAAGATATAAATGAATATTTTTATTAGATAGATTTAGAGATAGAGAGAGATAGAGAAACAGAGACATAAAGAGAGAGATATAGCTTGATAAGAACACCGAGAGAGAGAGAGAGAGATGAAAATGTAGATAGGAAGGGGAAGATGGAGAGAGGAATGAGCAGATTCATAAATTGAGAAGGGTGAGAGGTTCAGAGAGATGGATAGATAATGATATATTGAGATGGATAGGGATAGATGGATGGATAGAATGAGATGTGGGGTGGGTTCTTGGAGGAACAAATAAGATGGGCTCAGGAAAGAAGATAATCAAAACACAGACACATGGGTGGATGATGCACCTGGTCAGCCATAGAAGGCCATTGGTGCAGCTCGACGAGCCCTTGGCAGTCTTAGCAACTATTTCTTCCTTCACCATACTGTAAAGGAGATCGTACTTTTCCGGATTCGAATTATACTTGGTTTCCAATCTCTACAAAACGAAGATCATGAATTCCTAAATACGTGAAAAAGGAATTTATTAAGTAATTCATCAAAGATTTTAACCGTGATGTTTCCACCGATGTCAGTTTTCACGAGAGCCATGGCAGCCCCAAACTTGTCTGAAAAATAAAATAAATTAAAAAGTCAGCTGTAAAGGTCAATCCCCTCCGCCATGGTCCGCCAACTGATTCTCCTCGTAATGCAATAGTTAATTGAGATAGATAAAGAAATTTTCGAATGTAAAAAGCACGATGATGGTTTAAAATTACCCAGGACAGGGAGAATGAGTTTGCAGACATCCAAGAAATGCTTCGTCAGCATCTCTCCGTCCTCAGATTTAACATGCTTCATGCCCTCCAGAGACGGCGTGAAGATAGTTCCTGCCATGACAAGATCCGGATCCTTCGATCTGTACAAATAACTAACCGAGATAAATTTCGAAGCAACATCGAGGTTAAAAATATGAAACACGGTGAGATTTCCGCAGAAGATTGTATTTCGAGAAAGGAACCGATCAAGAGGAAGAGAAGATGAAAAATCTGGCCAAATGTAGATCTGGAATAAAAAAGCGAGGCTGACCTAGAAAATCCATCCAAATCGACGTCCCAAATCGACAGTGGCATGTAGGCAAGAAATTTTTTGTAAAAAAATTGAATATAAAGGTCGCAGAAAACGCAGGAAATGCTTTGACGAATACGAATTTTACGTCCCGGAGTTCTGTTACAAATCTTCCGCGCTCAACCAAATTAAGAGATAACTAGACGAACTTAGCATATTACCTACCGGTATCGAATTGCAGGAAATTGAACGCTGAAAATCTCTCTCTCCCTTGAATTTATCCGAACAGCTTCACCATTATTAAGAGCAAGGAACATCGAAGAGGAGAGAAAAAGGTGCCAGTTATTTTTGTATCCAAATACTGGATATTCGGAGAACTGGGCCTCTCTTAATTCTAGGCCAAATGGGCCCCTGGTGAGGATTAGGCCCAATATAAATTCGCGGGACTTATGCTGTGCTGCGAGTGAGGATTACGGTTGTGATCTATCAGTTTGATTTGAATTTTTGGTTGCGAAATCAAGAAAACTGGCGATTGATCGATAACACTCGATTTAGCGACGGACGAGTTCTTTGACCGCTCGAGTGAATCGTCAAAATCCAAGGACCCGGCACGAGCCATCCGCCACAGACAGTCGGTAAAATCCATCGACCATCGCGAGCTGCCGGTCACTGATCCGACGGCTCGCGATACTGCTGCAGCCGCAGCCTCTGCCTTCTGCAGCCCCCTCCTGCTGCCACCTTCACCGCCACTGTTTCCGCTGGCTCTCTCTGTCTCGATTTCCATCGGTCTGGATATTTATATGTATATAAAGAGAGAGCGAGAGATATTTAATTCATCAAAGGATTTAACGACAGAGACCATTATTCTTCGATGGGACGACGAGCATCTTCTCTACGGGAGGATTATTTCTGAGAGAAAGAAATAGACTAGGGAACCTCAGAAGCGGGATACTTGACGGCGTTCTTGACCAGCTTCTTGGTGGCGGCCTCTCCGAGATCGATCCCGCAGATATCCGCTAGCCTTATGAGATAAAGGAGAACGTCTGAGAGCTCCTCTCCCAGATGCTCCTTGTCTGATTCTTCCCAGTTGGGCAGCCCTCGAGCTACTTCTCCCCTCCACTGGAATATTTCCGATAACTCCCCCACCTCCCCCACCTGAAAAATCGCCGATCACTGACGAGGTAAGAGAGGATGGTCGAATAGAAGACTTTTCAATGAGATATTTTGGATTTGCGCGAAGAAGAGGATGGAAGAAGGAGCAAAGAGATTGAATAGTTCTTTGTAGAAAATTTTAGTCTACTCTCACAGAGAGCGAAACCGAGGAAGAAGATGGTCTTATTTTAGGAAGTTTGAGTTTGCTTCTATTGAGCAAATACGAGGACGAATGTTAAGGTTCGTTTAATATTGAAAAATGAGCGGGGAAGTAGAAGATCCAAGAGAAAAAATGGCATACATAGTAGGGTTTGCTTGAATCAGGAATACACACGAGAAACCAGAAAAATGCTGTTGAATAATCTACGGTGTTGATAAATCTTGAAGAAAAAGAAGAAAACAGAGGATTTCTGGAAGATTAGAGATATCCTGAATCAAAAACTAGAAATTAAGGATGAAAGATATTCTTCGGAGAAGACGGATGGGAACTACGCAGAAAGATTAGGATTTACTCGAAAGATCAACAAAAACGAAGAAAAAGACCTTTGCAGAAAGATGACGGTTGTGCAGAAAGAGACCTTTGCAGAAAGATGAGGAAGAACATAAAAAATAGATTTTGGCTGAATGATTAGAGAAGATCTGGCCCAAAATATTGTGATGAAGGAAGAGATCTATGAGGCAAGATTAGGATAGAGAAGTTAAGATGTTCTGACCATGGCAAGGAGGAGGTTCCTGGGACTATGGAACTTTTCCCAGTCCCTGGCCTTTGCAAACTCTTCAAGCTTCCGGGAAAGCTCCTTCAAGCTCACCTCCATTTCTCCTTGACCCATGAGCCCCACTGTATTCGCTTTGAAGGAAACGAGGAGGAAGAAGGTCAGCTTTTAAAAAGAAAGAGGGCGAAACGGTCGAGAGAATCGAAAGAGTATCCTTGGAATTTAAAGCCGGAGTGGCCTCCTGAGAGCGTGGACGTTGGGGTTTTTAATGCAGGAGATTCTGTCCAGCTCAACGTCGAGGAGTTAGGGTTTTAGAATTGGAAAGAAATCGTCGTGAATCCCACGTGGCCATTGACTCTCCTTTTTTTCACCTTCTTAACAATCTTCTTCTTCCAGGATTTCCGTGTCATCCTCTTCGTATTCTAGGGTATCTTAATAGGGTTTCCGTTTCTTCATCGTCTTCATCTTCTTCTAGGGTTTCTTTTCTTCTTCCCTTTTCGTCTTCTAGGGTTTCTTAATACGGTTTCTGTTTCTTCTTCATCGTCTTCGTCCTCTTCTAGAATATTTTACTCCTCTCCGCCCTCTGTGGTTTCTTAATAGAGTTCCCGTTTCTTCGTCTTCCTCGAAGCTTTCAGTTTTTTTGTTCTTCTTTTCATTGTTATTCGATGTTTTTTCTTCACCTCCTTCAGGGTTTCTGATCTCTTCCTGGGTTATCTTATTTTTCTTCTAGAGTTTATTCTTCTTCGAGGGTTATCTTTTCCTTCTCCCTCTTCGGCGGTTTCTTTGAGGGTTGATTTGAAGGAGCTCGGCTGGATGCAACGAACAAGCGATAGCCGTCTCGTCAAACGCCGAGACTAAGGGGGCACATGCTCTCTCTCTCTCTCCCGTTGGTTGTCATCGCCGTGTCTCTCTCTACCTCCGATTTGTCTCCTCATCCCTTCATTATTCATTAATCCCTTTATCTTGCTCTAGCTCTCCGCGTTTCCGTATTTCTCTGCACCTCTCTAGCTCAGGTTCTCCCTATAGCTTTTTCTTTGTCTCGCTCTACCTCTCTATATCTTCGTACTCCTCTCTATCTCACTTAGCTATTTTTTCCTCCTCATCGTTGCTCTCGCTCTCTCTGCCTCTTTCGCTCCTCAGCGCGAGGGCTGGGTCCATGCCCATGTCGAGTCAGTCCCCGACACTTATGCCCGCAACCTTTGCGTCTGAACATTTGCTCCGAAAGCCCAGAGAGAGAAATAGAGACAGACATCGACTAGATGTGATGGCGAGAGACGACTGGGATAGGGAGCGGGCGAGTCGAGGAAAGAGAGACAGGCCGTTGAAACTCTGAGCCGGCGGTTTCAAATCGTTCCGGCGGCTTCAAATCCTCCGTTGAAATTCCGGCATTTGAATAAATTTTGGGAAAAGTTGACATTATATTTTTGTACCTCTCAAAATATTTTTTTCAGTTGACAAGTTGCATTATTAACCATCCAATCTCCTTTCCTAATTTCCTCAAGCTCCCTTTGAGCATCATATCTATTTTGGCCTAGGATACTTCATGATTATCCAGAACTTCGATGTGCTCTTCCTTCGTATGTTGAAGGGTATAGCGGCATATGAAGCTCATTTTAACCTCATTGCATTACCAAGATTAATGGCGAGAGAAAGTTAAGGCACATATCATTCTTCTGTGAGTTAGAAGTCAACATTTTAAATTACTCCGAGAGATCTTTCATCATTTTCTCTTTGTTCGAGAGATTTAATGTTCATATTCCACAAACTCGTGGTGAAAGATACGCTTCATATTTAATATTTCAAAGCTACATAAAACACATACTATGAGAAAATCTATTGTATCTTTTCCAGGATTAAGATCTTCACAATTCATTAAAACAATGTCGGACATGCTCTCCCCTTACTGCTTGCCCACAAGATTGACAAATGACATGAAATTTCATCATTAATATTCATTGTAGATCTAGCCCAAGGTAATGCCTAGAATCCCAATAATATTTCATTTTTCAATTATTAGTGCTACCAATAGACATTTAGCCTTTGAGAAATGAATCCTTTTCTCTTTATCTCTCTTCTTCATGGCCTCCCTGAACACCTTTGAGTGAGGATCTCTGAATATAATTTTGTGTACTATTTGTACAATCAAATGAATGACTTGTTATAAGAGGTGCTCCAAGGGTTGTAGCTTATGCTTATAAAGCTTTAGATTTCTTCCTCCATTTGTAGATAATTCTTCAACAATAAGACTTCAAAGTTTTTTTTACTAGTGACACCTCAAGATCATCATGCACTTTTAGATGCATCTTGTTATACTGCCTCAAGAAGATGTTCGTGATTTTTTCATTTTCCTTTTAAGCAACTATATTTTAGGGTTAAGAGTGTTAAATAAATTCTAACATTACTTTTTCCCCTAATTTTTTTAAATAATTGAAGCGCAAGAGACTTTGAAAATCGTGATGTGCTCTATGACGTGATGAATTTCGTGAGGTCATTAAAAACACACGAAGACATATCAAACAATTTCCAAACTCACCAATTTAAATTTTTAATCAAGATTCAAAGAGTATAATGGTAATTAAGGGTCGAATCCACTGAGAATTTGGAAATTTTTTAGGTGTTCTCCAAATTTCAATCAAACTGGACAAGGAATTGATGTGCGAAATTAAAGAATTTGGTATATTTATAAAGAATACTACAAGAAGAATCCAAAAAATCAAAAATCATTTAATTTGGATCAGTATTCACGGAGAAATCAAGGAGCAAAATCTAGGGAAAAATTTGATCACGAAGAGAAAAAAACGGAGAGAAATTAAAAAATTAGACTAATCTAAGCTTCAAAATTAAAATCTAATGATACACGACCAAAGATTATGAGGAAAACACATAATCTAACCTGAAATCGTGCTTGGAATGATCCAATTGATAGCCGAATTGAGGGCTTTTCATTTCAAATTTTTAAAATGAATTTCAACATTCAAGAGGTGAAATCTCCCTCCTCTTTCAATGAAATCTCCTTTTAAACTACTCCTTGGACACGGAAATGAGTCTAGAAGAGGAAGAAAGCACGAGATTCAAGGATTGAGATGTCTAACAATTTGATTACTTAAAACATCCACTAATATATTGTCATTGAAGAGAGAAGAGAGAGTATAAATAGACAAAATTTGGGTGTGACCTTAGATTTGGCATTTCATCTTTGATCAAGGGCTCAGATGAAATGCTAGGATGTGAATCATTGTCATTAAGTTGCGTTTGTCCAATTAGAAATTGATGGAGAATTATTTTGAAAACATGAACACAAGGGTTCTAAGTGAACCTACCCTCCTCCTCCTCCTCCTCCTTTTCTACCACTTTGTGAAATTATCCATTCCTTAAATGGATGAAGAAGACCTCTCTAAATAATTAAAGAGAGAGTAGATCTTAAGGGAATTATCTTCCCTCCTCTTTTATTTTACACTGATCCAAAGATTGACTTGGTCAAAAGAAGTTAGCCTTATCCTTAGATAAATTAGAATCCCTTGAATGGACCAAGTCAACCACCATCTTACTTTGATATAGGGTCCTTAATCTCCAAACCTTATCCACCATATCATAGGTACCTTATATCCTTCTATTTAATGATCTCAAAGAAAAATCAGTAGGAAACCTCTTTGAATTACATCCCTTTATTTCTTTGAAAACCTCCCTTAGAAAGAATTTTAGAAGAGATCTAAATATTATTAAGTATGGAAGAAACTATCTTGGTGACGACTCAAGTCAAAGCTATCATCAATGAAGACAATCACAAGCAGAAATCCCATTTATCTCCCATTTTAACAATACCTTTATGAAAAAGGGTGAAGACATGAAGACCTATTCAAAGTCAAATCATCACCACTTCTAATTAAAGGTGAGCTAGCTACAGGCATTGAATTATGGCAACAGCTGAAGCATGAGCAAAATAGATGAAGATTTCAACAGTGAGACTTACCTCCCATTGCGGTGCAACCGTCACGGTTGGTGAAGAAGATGGAAACTTCTTCACAGGCAGGGATTAACCAGCTCCTCAATCTCATCATCAGCACGTCCAACTACAACAAAAGAGACCTACGGCTTCTAAAAGTCAGAATAGTTGGAATGAAGTATGAAAAGACAAGGGATAATCTGAGTGAAGAGAATCTGAGATCGGTGTGAAGTCTCTATCCCCTCTATTGGTCACCATAGCGGTTTAAAACTACATGAGAATGCAAGTAAAGAAGAGTAAGAAAATCTGAGAAACTCTATGGTCTTGACGAGGACGGGACGCACAAAGTTAAGGCGTCTTCAAGACGACTCCAAAACGGTCAACTCCAGTGACTATTCATGTCGCGCCAGTCCTCAGCGAAGAACTCGAGTTCTTCTTCACCATATACAGTGATCGAAAGACATGAGTTTGTTACTGAGGTGCCTGCAGCTACCATTACAACTACTACGACTACGACGGCAGCAAGGAAGCAAGTGACTACCTCGACGGGCAAGAACTCGGGAAGTCAAGTGCTCTCAAGAAACACCATTTACGACTATCTAAAGATCAGCGAGAGTTTGGTAAAGGAGAACATACCAGCCCGAAGGTATCGGCACCCGCCATGACGTCGTTACCTCTCATCAACAAAAGATTACGACACTCGAAACGGAAGCGAGCGAAATTCGTACATAAAGGAACCCAACGAAAGTTACTCTTACCTGGATGAGTACCCCGATTTCGGTTTTTATACTCCCGCCCTTTTGTCAAAGAAGGTCATACACAATCGGACTGAGGAATCCAAGAACGTCACCTATTAAAGATTTTCCGTCGGGTGGCCTTTTCTAACTGAAAATCCAGCGGACAGTCAACACGGATTCCGTCAACAAATAACTACAATGAAGACGTTGTCCTACATCTTTTCCCGCTGCGAGAGAAACCTGCAACTTCGACGCGTCAACACTTAAATTATCGTCGATTATTTCTTTCACTACAAGCGGCACAACCGCGGGTCAACGCTACGAATGGAACTCCCATCTGCCGGCGCGGACGACGTCTTCCAGACGAGCTTCAATTTTATCTTCTGATCAGTGACGCGAGCATCAAAGAACTCTCCCTGTCCACGGAGAGGATGCATAACCGCCGCAACTGCTCCTCTTTTCCGAAACGACTCTTCGTCCCAACCTTTCTCTACTCTATAAAAGACGATTGTAAGAGAGAAACGAGTAGTTTTTATTGATGACAAAAAATCGGTTCTTTGGTTACGAATTTATCTGTGTTCATTGTTCTTCCTATGTCTCCACCATCCTCCCTTCCGCAAGCCTCTCTCCGATTCTACCTTCCTTTCTGATCTCCCTCCTCTCTGTCGCTTTCATCCACCTCCTGTCAGAGTAGAACTGAGGAAATTTTATGCCGTTTGAAGAGTTCAAGAGCATCGTCTTCATCGTCACCACTCAGGTAACATCCTCAATCGTTGACCGTGAAATAGTTCGGTTCTCACGTATAAGTCCAATATTGAATTCCAAACCTTCCTATTCTCTGTCGCGAGACTGTTATCCGAGACTTCTATTTACTCTCATCTCTTATATCTATGATAACATATAATATAAATAATAATCTCAATCCTTCCGCTCCACCTTTCTCATCTCTAATTTTCTTCACCACCGACGCACTCCTTTCTCTTCATATCCGTCCTTTTATTTCTTTTCAGCCTCTCTTATTCTTTCCCATATAATATATACATTTCTCCTTCCTTATCTACGCTATCCTCCGCTCTGTCGCCTATCTACTTCGTATCTCTTTCTATTTTCCATCTCATCCGAAAATACTATTAACTATTCCCTTATATTAACATTATAATAATTAAATATTATATGCATTTGTCTCTATTCTCTACATCTTATTATAGCCCATCCACGTCTTTTCTATTCTATCTCTTCTACTCCATATTTTCTATTTCTCTATATTATCTTCTCTAATATCCTATCATCTATCTCCACTCTATAAGCATTCTCTATAAATATTGTCTCTTAAGCAAACAATTAATCTCACTGATATCAACTCATAGATCCTCCCCTCATATTGTAGGATTTAGATACCTCTCCTGAAATTATCCTACATCAGAAATGGAGCACCTAGATAAAGCTACGACATCACATGAAGTTTGATCGTCGTGTCACACCTACCGTTTGATCTTCATCGAATGCCTGAGATGTTGCCACTTGTCCATGAAAGTCCATCCAGCGCATTTAATCTCATTTGATATAACTCACATGAACTACTGAGATCAAAATGTTTTTAAAACATGAATCGTCACCCAATCAAAGTGTGTCGTGCACCCATTCGAGTAAGTGAAAATTGATTGCTAAGATTAAATTGAATCTTTTTGCGTCAATCAGACGTTTCTCATTTCGCCACATCACCCACATAAAATAAACAAATAGTCCCCTGTGACAAAAATAACAGGGCAAATCGTGTATAAAGGTAAGGCATGTTTAGTTGGTTAGCTTTGATCCTGAAAAGGATGCTTAACCCACTAATTACACACGTGCACACATGTGCACGCACACGCGCACACTCACACATAGACCCAATCATCTGTGTGCGGCACGTGGTGGGTTCACATGTCACCAAGTGGCAACACGTCACTCGCTTGCCGCGTCAACTGCCACGTCAGCGCAAGATAAAAACTCAAATTTTTTACTTTAAAAAAATTTAAAGAAATAGTAAATATATCTAGAAAAATTCATAAAAATTCTAGAAAAATATCTAAAAATTAGAAAATTCATGAATTTCAAAATATAACTCCGAATTAATCCAATTTTTTTTTGTTGGATTATAAATTAAATAATCTATATTCTAAAAATTCAAATTTAATAAATAATTGGAGAAAAAAATTTATTCAAAAAATACACTCATTTTTCTTAAAAAAAGAAATGAGTGTAAAAATATTTTCTCTTAGTATTTAACATTAAAACCCAATTATAATCTCAAATATAGATAAGAATAGTCTACTCTAATATAATTTTTTTAATTATATATAAATATCCCTAAAAATAATGCGTTTTTGAGATTATAACTTAAAAATATATGAAATGATAGGTATGTACTCAAAGTATGATAACATGCATAAGAATATAATTTTTATGCCTTAATTTTTATTAATAATTTCATAATTACATGTATAAATTGCATGTTATCACTCCACCTAGTGGACCACATCATAATATAGTCACATCATAAAGATAAGGAGGGAAATTAAAATTCATGCTTCAATACCATGTGGATATCATTGGATCATTCATGGCCACCATAAGAACCTACCTCATTCATCTAGGAATATATTCACTTTTCTAAACATAGACAAACCATACGAGGTGATATGAAGAGAGAGGAAGAGTATAGAGAGAATATGATAAGAATATATTCATGGATAAATAGAGAGGAAGAGAGGGAGGGCGAGAGGCGTACAAGAAGAGGGAGAGAGAAATAGAAATATAGAGAGACACAAAGAGAGCAAGAAATGTAAAGGATAAATATTAACTATCGTCAAAGGTTTACCTTATGGTAATCAGGATAATTCTACAATTCATATTCACAACTATATCATTACAACAACACTATAAAGAAATTCCAAGTTTAAGGCTGAAGATAAGATAAAATGAATCAAGAAGAGATTAAAAGTAGGATAGATTAATTGAATCAAGAAGAGATAGGAATTGACAAAACTGAAAATATTTGTATAAATTTTTGCATGTACTTATCAGGAAGATCTTATTTATTCACAACAATTACCTTCATTTTATTCTATAAATTACATAATAATTGGGGAATATTCAATTTCAGATCTATTGATTAAAACATCAATGAAAAATATTTTATATTTTAAAATTTAAGAATTTTCTAAATTTATATCATTTTCCATTTTTTTTAGATTCTTATGGATTTTTTATGACTGATATGATAGAAGGGGTAAGAGCAATGCAATCTAGTACACATCTTTGGGGCATGGATGTCAACGTTGTTAAATAGAGCCCATCAGAATTTGATAACGCGTCACTAATGCATTCATTTTTATCATTATAAAGGGGTTTTAACATATAAGTTTTGCTAGTATAATGCACGTTATCGTGTTTTTATGATATTTTTGCATTCATCATTTCATTCCACACAAATACTCAACTTGCATCTATTAAGTACTAATTTGGTAAAAAAAAATTCCTATCATGCATCATTCTTTTCAATTACTTATTGATAACATGCATTTATAACTTAATTTCTTATCTTAATTAACTCATATTCATGCTTATTTTATGTGAATATGATGCATGTTATCATACTTTTTAAGAATTTTCTCCGTTGGTATGCCATTACACTAAAGTTCATATTTATGCATAAATTAGGGATAATTATATGCTTGATTGATGATGAATCTTCTTGAAATATTAAATTGATATGAAGTATATACTTTCCCTGATATATCTTGACTTTAGTAAATGAATTTTAAAGGTTAATTCTAAGAAGGAAGGTATTGGATGATTTAAAGAGAGAGAGATCTCAATAAATGCTTTTGTGTTATTTTTAATTCATCTATGTTCTTCTTTTGAATTATATTTTTTAAGGAATAATACTAAAAAGAAAAGAAATTTTGATCCAATGGAGAAAATTTGGATTAAAAAGGAGTTGTATATTTAAAGTTATGAATTTCTCAAGTTTATGCCTTTTTCTGATTTTTATCTTATTTTAAATTGATTTTTCCTTATTAAAATCGCAAAAGGGGGTATTTTGGTCCACAGACCCCGTAGCTGATGTGGCGAGGAGCTGACGTGGCACGCGGGACCCGCGCGGATGCAACGCGGCATGCAAGGCCACATGGTAGGGCCGCGCGGGCCCACGTGAGGCGCAGGTGGCGCACAGGGCGCGAACACATGGCAGGAGGCCACATGGGTCCACGCAGATGCCCGTGTAGGGCGCCACGTGGCAGGGGGGGTCGACAAGTGAAGGGCCCATGGGTTAGTGGGCCCTGGTAATATGATTGGGGCAGTAACGCATTAGCGTTAAATCGCCCTAGTATTTAACCTCACCCTTTCTTGTTTTTTATTCCGTGTGGGACTATGTCCTGCAGAATCTCACCTGTGCAAGCGACGTGGACGCGCGATAGGCATAGGATCCAAGCACGAAGCATCGATCGCGTGGACCCGAGTCCACACGATCATCCATCAATGCATGTGCTCAAAATAAGGAGTAAGTGGATTTGATGGAGGGCTTACCTGGTGACGCGTGAAGCAATTAAGCGAATTTGGAGCAAAATCTTAAGTTCTTTGTGATCCCCGCGTTTAGACTCAATTGCGAAGAAATTGGAGCGGGATTGATCGCAAATTCCTCTTTGATTTCATCGAATTTTCCCTTTGAATTTCCAACGTCCACGAGGAAGAAATCGAGCAAATTCGCTTCAATCCACGAGAATTGAAGCCCCATTCTTGTGGCAATCAGGTTAGTCAACCTAGAGATGGAATCTAGATCATTAGGGCCTACACTATGAGGAAAACGTGATCATACATTTATACACTTCACGTTTTTAGTAGTAGGATCAAAGGATGAAAAGACCTAGGGAGATCATATAATAAATTGCTAAGAGACTAGCAACAATTTAAGTTAGGGGGTGTGATAACATGCTACATTAACATAATAAAACATGATTTTTGATGCACATTAAGGTATAAATGGTTTCATTTACATGCATGTTATCATACTTATGTGTATTTTTCTATCATTCTATGAACAAGTCACTATAATCTCAAAAATACTTTAAATTAGGGTTAAATATGATGATTTAAAAGATAAATAATTGATAACCCATCTTTACTTGAGATTATAAAGGTTTTTTAAGTTAAAATAATGAGAGAAAAAGGTTTTTATAAACATTTATTTACTTTTTAAGTTAAAAATCTTTAAATAAATAAATGTATTTTTGAAATAATATTTAAAACTCTCATTATTTATTAATTTTGACTTTTTCGAATGATAGATAATTAAATTTCGGATCAAATGAAAGAAATTTGGATTAATTTTGGAGTTATATATTAAAAGTTATGAATTTCCTATATTTAGGGATTTTTTATGGATTTTTCTGATTAAATTTATGATTTTTTAAATGTTAAAAATAATTTATTGAAGGCAAAAAAGGGGGGATTTTTGCGCGGGTCCCACGTGGATGCGACATGGCACTCAAGGCCACGTGGCAGCGCCAGCACGGGCCCACGCGGCGCCTACGTGACGCGATAATTATTTACTTATATATAGTTTATAATACATATAATATGTTCAACCTTCCATATATCGGAAGGGAATATTAATCCCCTTAAAACACCGCTAGTTATAAACTCGATAACCTTCCTTAATTTTTCCCGTGTGGGACTAAGTCCCACACATTCTTTAAAGTGCAAGTGACATGGCTGCTCACTGTGCATTGGATCGGGCGAGGCACAAAACATGGCGCGTCAAACGCGTGCGCTCGCGATCCACCGGAGATGATCAGCGCACGTGCTTTAATTGGAGCGTTATAACGGCTGTGATGACGTGGCGCGGATCGCATCTCAGCCGTCCCATTGTGATCCAAGAGGCGCTATTCTAAGCGTTTTATAACGCATTCCATCCGAGCTCATCTGGACCGTCAATCGCGATCGGACGGCTACGACTTTTTCGAAACAGTCCATGATGGACCGTTTCATCGTAACTCGTCGATCGTTTCGATCGGACGGTTACGCACAAATGTACTATAAAACTGTGTTCTTCAGTAGAAATGGTAGCTTGAACTCACGAACGCGTTCTTCGGTGTTTTCGTCGATTAATCAGTTTAATCGAGTTAATCCGATCGCTAATCGTGGTTAGTGGAAGCAGTTTTTACTAAGATTTAGTCTATTTAAGTTCAATTTCGATTTAGATTAGGATTTAAGGTTTAATTTTGGTTAATTTTCATTATAAATCGTGATTTCTTCGTCCAAAATTTTCTCTCGACTTCAATCTTTGATTTTTCCATGAAATCAAGTCTAAATTTGATGATTCTTGATTCCGTGGAATCAATTTGAGTTATCTTTCATAATTTTTCCATTTTCCCTAATTTCTATCATCAATTCATCATCCAATTTGATCAATTTTGAAGAATACATCAAGGAATTCCTTATTTCCCTGTGGATTAGACCCTTATTTACCATTATACTCTTCAATTCAATACATTTTCATCAAATTGGTAAGTTTGGAATATTTTTTTACACGAGACCATGTGAAATCGACGACCTCACTGTCTCGTCTCCGCAACCCTATGAGTAGTGGAAAAGGTATAACGAGGTAAGATTACCTAATTTTGCCCATTATTTGATAGTTTTGGTGCAAATTTGGTAGTCTATTTTGTGTTTTTCACCTATTCGAGACGTCGATATTGGTATATCTGAGACTCATTCTCTGTTATCAGTGACTTATTAGTATTATTATCTTTAGTGGTGTGATTTTTTGATAGTGTGTAACTTAATCTATCTTTTGGTGGAGTAAGTGAAGCACTTTTCATTTGGATATCACCCTTTTCATCTCATCCTTTTTCTGACTTTCTTATATATATATATATATATATATATACTTGCTGTTCTGTGACCTTTTTGGATTTAGATATGAATAGGAATCATAGGAACCGAGGAGGACGACAACGTCACCAGAATCCGCGACCCACGAGGTATACAAGGAGTAATCCCTTGTATGATGACCTATTCGACACATCTAGAGCTCCATCAGAGGCCTCTAGTGATTCCCTTCCAGCCATCGCCACACCAGGATGAGGAGAGCCGATAGACGCCCCTCTTCTTGCCGAGATAGTGAGACGACGTCTTAGCGATTACGCAAGACGGTCGTCCAAAGGCAGACTACGCGAGTCAATGCGCCTCTTCAATGAGGTGCGAATTTTAAAATTGACTCACATATTCTTGGCCTTTTGCCCACTTTTCATGGACTACCATCGGAGGACCCATATTGATATGTGGACGAGTTTAGCCAGGTGTGCAAATTCAACCAATTCCACAATGTCCCCTCCGAGACGGCCAAGATGCGCTTCTTCCCCTTCATGCTTAAGGAAAGGGAAAAGGAGTGGGTTTTCACCTTG
Source organism: Lemna minuta (assembly GCA_024174645.1). Taxonomy (NCBI): domain Eukaryota; kingdom Viridiplantae; phylum Streptophyta; class Magnoliopsida; order Alismatales; family Araceae; genus Lemna; species Lemna minuta. The sequence continues at coordinate 1,357,988 of CM044108.1, read as the reverse complement.
GGCCGTGAGTTTGATTCATGGAGAGACATGGAAGACACATTTTTGCGTAAGTACTACTCGGTAGGTAAGACTAGTGTCGTGAGACGCGCCATATGCGAGTTCTCACAAGGGCCGAGTGAGGTTTTCTATGAGGCTTGGGAGAGACTTAGGGATCTCTTGAGACAGTGTCCGCATCATGGTATACCTAAACAAGAGATTACTCAGATTTTGTATGATGGTTTAGGTGCACTTGACAGATATTTGCTCGATGCCTCTAGTGGAGGTACATTCATGAGCAAGTATGAGGATGATGCCCTCGACTTGATCGCGTTGATGGCAGAGAATAGCCATCATCATGCGGCTAAATCCTTTGGAGGACGGAGCGCTCCCGCGAAAGGAGGGATGTTGGAAGCGAAGGCGACAGAGACATGTATGCTTTTATATAAGATTGAGAAACTGACAGAAGCCCAGAACTTGATCATGGACTCGCTTAAGATCCGACTCGGGTTCCAATGGCCTCGCATCAGTTTCACACGTTGATGTCTCGCCATGTTCGCATTGCTCTATTTTTGAGCACGTAGAGCTGGATTGTCCCATGATGGCAATCCAAGGTCCATATTCATTTCGGCCAAACCCTACTACATATCCAGGTTTGAGCTAGGCGGGTAGGTCAAACTACCCGAATCAAGGTTATTCGAGTTTTCATAACCCTATTTATACGTAGCAGCGGAACGGGCAGCACACTCTATATCATCAACCCTACGAATCCGCGTCGTAGCATATGGGGAACCCGAGGCCGACATCTTTCACCCCCGGTATTCCCCGAGCGGTCACACCGCCGAGGCTGTCCCACCTGCAGCACCTTCAGTTGACCCCGTCATGCGTGCATTAGCACAAATGATGAGTAAACTGAATGAGATTAGCCCAATGCTCCGATGCTTCTACCGAGCAAAGGAAGGGTAAGCGTGTTGAATTTCTAGATCAATTACCTTCCCAACCTTTGGCAAATCCCAGGAATGTAGGTCAAGCATCGTCGAGCCGCACCCACAATGTGAACAAAGTTCCCATTGATAGTGCATCAGAGGAGGCACATGCCATATCGGGCCTACGTAGCGGCAAGGTCTTAGTGGATCCTCATACGGACCACAAGCACCGCAAGGACCCGCTTAAGGAGAGGGATGACCGTCCATCTCCCACGATTATTCTGGAGAAGGACTCCGAGGATGAGGAGGCACCCAATGAGGAGAGTAGGCTAGAGCCCAATCCCGAGGTTTACAAACCTGGGGTGCCATATCCTCAGCTATTGAGCCGGCCTAGAGTCCCTACGAGTGATAGTGATGACACATTATTAGAGGCTCTTAGGCAGGTTACTATCACCATCCCATTAGTAGACGCCATCCAGCATATTCCATCCTACGCAAAGTTCCTGAAAAGACTTTGCACCCCTACAAGGAAGCTGAAACGTATCTATATGAGCGAGACCATTAGTTCCATCATGCTCAGTACGCTTCCTCGTAAGCGACGTGATCCGGGAGCCCCCATGATTAGTTGTGAGATAGGGGGTAGGACTTTCACTCGATCTCTTCTCAACATGGGGGCTAGTGTCAGTATTCTCCCGAAGGGAGTATATGACATTTGTCCACTTGGCGAGTTGCAGCCATTATTTATCAAGCTGAGCTTAGCGGATGGATCCGTGAAACGACCTCACGGCGTGGTGGAGGATGTGATAGTTAAGTTTAAAAACTGCTACTTTCCGGTAGACTTTATTATCATGGATATGAAATCCACGAAGGACCTCAGCGACTCTCCCATCATACTAGGGGGACCATTTTTAGCTACCGCGAAAGTGATCACGGATTGGGGCAAGGGGGAAGTTATTTTTCAGGTTGGAGATAGCATGATGAAGGTGAGCATCAACAAGTTGATGCGACATCCTTCACACGAGTTTGATGAGGTAGGCGCCGTCGATATTTAGGAGGATCCGTAGATCTCGAGTTGTATCGAGGAGACGATGGTGGCTATTGAGGACATGAGCTTCGAGGAGCCCGAGGATGATCCTTTTCCCTCCAGCGAGACAGCACCCGAGCTAAAACCGCTACCTTCTACGCTGAAATATGTTTTTCTCGATCATCATAGTGCTAACCCCATTATTATATCCTCGCAACTAGATCAGGACCAAGAGGAAAAATTATTAGCGGTCTTGCGAGCGAGGAAGGAAGCAATCAGATGAAATTTATCAGACCTTGAGGGAATTGATCCCTCTTTGTGCACGCATCGCATTTTCCTAGAGGAGGACTCTCGTCCCTCTAGAGAGGCACAAAGACGGCTAAACCCTAAGGTATGGGATGTCGTTAAGGATGAAATCCTTAAATGGCTTAATGCAGGTATCATATATCCCATCTCCGATAGTCCATAGGTCAGTTCGATGCATGTTGTCCCCAAGAAGGCGGGGATCATCGTGACGACAAATGACAAGGGCGAAGAACTTCAGACGCGTCTTCTGACGAAGGGGAGAGTTTGCATCGACTATCGGAAGCTTAATGCGGCGACGAAAAATGACCATTTCCCCTTGCCATTTATTGACCAAATTCTTGACAAGCTTTCAGGTCAAGGGTTTTATTGCTTCCTAGACGGCTACTCTGGGTATAATGAGTTAGCCATACACCCCGATGATCAGGAGAAGACGACGTTTACATGTCCATTTGGCACATATGCATTTCATCGCATGCCATTTGGACTATGTAATGCCCGTGCCACATTCCAGAGGTGCATGATGGCCATCTTCTCTGATTTTATAGGAGAGAGCATGGAGGTTTTCATGGACGACTTCTCAGTTTTCGGGCCGAATTTTGATGCGTTCTTAAGCACTTAACACAAATCCTCAACGTTTGTGTTAAGAAATGCCTAGTCCTTAGTTGGGGAGAAGTCCCACTTCATGGTACGAGAAGGTATAGTGCTTGGACATTTAGTTTCAAGAAAAGGTTTGGAAGTGGACAAGGCCAAGGTCGAGGTAATCCAAGACCGTGCACTCCCTAAGTCGATAAGGGAACTTAGAAGTTTCCTAGGGCATGTCGATTTTTATCGTCGCTTTATTCAGGATTTTGCTAAAGTTTCAAAACCTCTGACTTCTCTTCTATGCAAGGAAAAAGATTTTATCATTGAGGAAGAAGGGAAGCACGCCTTTATGCAGCTGAAGCAAGCATTAGTGGAAGCGCCTATTTTAAAAAGTCCTAATTAGGGACTTACCTTTTGAGATTATGTGTGATGCTTCTGATTTTGCAGTGGGCGTGGCTTTGGGGCAACGAATAAAAAAAAAGCCGACCGCCTTATGTTACACGAGCAAGACGCTAGCCGACACTCAACTTAAATACACGACTACGAAGAAAGAGTTGTTAGCGGTTGTCTTTGCTTTGGAGAAGTTTAGACCGTACATCTTGGGCAGCAAGATCATTGTCTATATGGATCATGCCACATTGAAGTACTTGCTGTCCAAGAAAGAGGCTAAATCGCGACTGATTAGATGGGTTCTCCCCTTCAAGAATTCGATTTGGAGATCAAAGACAAGAAAGGAAGTGAGAACTCGGTGGCTGATCATCTTTCTCGACTCCACACTACATCTTCAAGTGAGATTTGTAACGCATTTCCCGATGAGCAGCTCCTCGCTTTTGTTACTAAGGTACCTTGGTTTGCACATATTGTTAATTACTTAGTCACAAAATCTGTCCCCGATTATTGGAACACACATCAAAAGAAGAAATTTGCCAATGATGTTAGACATTATTTTTGGGAAGAACCCCAATTGTTCCATGTAGGGGCTGATCAGATTATTCGGCGATGGGTTCCGGAGGAGGAACATGAGCATATTCTAGCGATGTGTCACTCATCTTTATGTGGAGGACATTTTGCATCGAGAAAGACGGGAGCGAAAGTGGTACAAAGTAGCTTCTATTGGCCAACTCTATTGAAGGATGCGATCAAGTATTGCAAGGAGTGTCTAAAGTGCCAATCCGCATTGAAAATCTCAAAGCGAGATGAAATGCCCTTGCAAACCATCCTTGAGGTAGAAATGTTTGATCTTTGGGAGATTGATTTTATGGGGCCATTTCCACCGTCGGAGGGCAAAGAGTATATTCTTGTAGTGGTAGACTATGTGTCGAAATGGGTCGAGGCGATACCGACGAGGACAAACGATCATCAAGTGGTTCATAAGTTTATTGTTAACAATATCTTTTCTCGATTTGGTTGTCCTAGAGCTATTATTAGTGATTGTGGATCTCATTTTACTAGCTCTCATGTCAGGAGTTTACTTAAGAAATATGGAGTTCACCATCGTGTCACAACCCCGTATCACCCCCGAGCAAATGGCCAAGTAGAAGTCAGCAATAGAGAAGTCAATAACATCGTGAAGAAGATCATTCGCACTTATTGGAAGAGATTAGGCAGTAAAGCTACCCGATGCTCTATGGGCCTATCGCACCGCATTGAAGACACCCATCGGGATGTCTCCTTTTAGGCTCATTTATGGCAAACCTTGCCACCTCCCCGTTGAGTTAGAGCATAGAGCATATTGGGCCATTAAAAAGCTCAATCTATCTCTTGATCAAGCTGGAAAAGAAAGACTTCTACAAATTCAAGAGCTCCAAGAACTACGGAATGAGTCGTATCAAAATGCGGAGATTTATAAAGCCAAAAATAAAGCCTTTCATGACAAGCACATTAATAGGAAAACTTTTCATGTTCATGACAACGTATGGCTTTATAATTCTTGTTTTAAACTCTTTCCAGGGAAATTGCACTCAAGGTGGGATGGTCCATATGAGATCCTTGAAGTGTACGACAATGGATCGGTCTTGATTTTAGATCCCAAGACCCAAACTTCTTTCAAGGTAAATGGACATAGGTTGAAGCCATACATTGGTGAAGAAGGACGTCCAGCTCCCCATAGTGAAGAGCTGCAATCCCTTGAGATCTCAGCTACTACAGAGTCGTTAGAATTAGTTACGTCTACCTAAAGACGAAAAACTTAGCACTTGTTGGGAGGCAACCCATCCTTATTTTTCTTTTTGCATTTATTCTCTACTTTTGTTCTTGTTTTAGCATTTATTTTTACTTTTATATTTTTTGTTTGCTTTGATGTTTGCTGTTGCTTCTCTATAAGTTTATTAGGGACTAAGGAAAAGGGAACATCAAAAGAAGAAATTCAGCTCCAAAACAACTCCACAAATGAAGAGAAGAATGCAACCGATGTAAATTCCCGCTAAGTTTTTCTTTTCTCTCCTATGTCTCTTTTGCTTTTTACTGATGTTGCATGCCATCCATATTGATTGTCATCACTTTTTCCATGAGCATGTTAGATTTTATTGAGGTCAATAAAAGGAATGAGCATGGGGGGAGTTTTCTAGAAAACTTAAAATTTTAAAATTTTGGAACGCCATGTATTCCTTCATTTGATATTCTATGCATGATCTGATTTTTAACATGTGAACAACAACATGATCTTTCCAAAACCACATAAAATAGTAAAGCATAGAGTCCATTAACACCTCTACTTGTTTAGAAAATTGTGGGAAGAGCAACCTTAAGTGTATGTTGAGGAGATGGTAGAGTCGATGGGATAATGGATCTAGGTATTCCTTTGGGGAACCATAAAATCCAAACTAAGGAGGTACTCAAGCTCATAGTATGATTTTTCAAAACTTTCTATACTTCTCATCTACTCACTCTTCTTTCTAAATCTTGAGTTAATGACTCCTTGCATGCACATCCTTCTGCTTTCCATAGCAAGTCGTAGCTTGTATCATCCTTTGTTGGCAGTACTATTATTGACATAGTGAACTCCCTAATCCATAGAGATACCAAAATCTCTTCGGGGGAATAAGCTGCATGTCTACTTAGGATGACACATGGGTAGGATGAGCACCATGAAATGAGTTATGTTGTTTTTTTCAATAAAGTTGCATAAAAAGCCTTGTAAATTTCAAATTCTGAATTATCTAATCTCCTTCTTCAAAAAGGCTTGCAGCAAGTAGAATTAGGATGAATAAAGTAGAATTAGAAAGAAGGAAAAGACAAAAAAATAAAATTAGGAGGAAAGAAAGAAAAATAAAAAAAGTATAATTAGAATGGTAAGCTACCTCCCATGTGTTTTAGCCGACTCTATTTTCTAGCCACTATGTATGAAAAGGATGATGCTCATTTCTACTTCTTGTGCCCTTATCATTGATGTCCATAGTGCAAGGAGGAAGCGACGATTGGTTTGGTATGATGAATTTCTTTTAAGTATATATATTTTTATTAGTATGTAGAGCAAGAGCATTCTTAGTTTTTGTGGTAGATTAAAGTGTTTGCCGGAGGAATGCTGTGACCCTAAGTTTCTAATACATTACTTGGTTCTTGGCATCATTTAAGGTAGAACATTCATTTCAGATTCTATCAATGCTTAACCCATGGTTTTCTAAGCTTGTTAGTCCTATTACATACTTTTTCTCTTTCCATTGCTAAGGGACTAGCAATGATTTAAGTTGGGGGGTGTGATAACATGCATTTATAACTGAATTTCTTATCTTAATTAACTCATATTCATGCTTATTTTATATGAATATGATGCATGTTATCATACTTTTTAGGAATTTTCTCCATTGGTATGCATTACACTAAAGTCCATATTTATGCATAAATTAGGGATACTTATATGCTTGATTGATGATGAATCTTCTTGAAAGATTAAATTGATATGAAGTATATACTTTCCCTGATATATCTTGACTTTAGTAAATGATTTTTAAAGGTTAATTCTAAAAAGGAAGGTATTGGATGATTTAAAGAGAGAGATTTCAATAAATACTTTTGTGTTATTTTTAATTCATCCTATGTTCTTCTTTTGAATTATATTTTTTATGGCATAATATTTAAAAGAAAAAAATTGTGATCCAATGGACAAAATTTGGATTAAAAAGGAGTTGCATATTTAAAGTTGTGAATTTCTCAAGTTTATGCCTTTTTCCGATTTTTATCTTATTTTAAATTGATTTTTCCTTATTAAAATCACGAAAAGGGGGGTATTTTGGTCCACAGACCCCGTAGCTGATGTGGCGAGGAGCTGACATGGCACGCGAGACCCGCGCAGATGCGACACGGCACGCAAGGCCACATGGCAGGGCTGTGCGAGCCCACATTAGGCGCAGGTGGCGCACAGGGCGCGGACACGTGGCGGGAGGCCACGCGGGTCCACGCAGATGCCCGTGTGGGGCGCCACGTGGTAGGGGGGGCTGACAAGTGAAGGGCCCACGGGTTAGTGGGCCCTAGTAATATGATTGGGGCAGTAACGCATTAGCGTTAAACCGTCCTAGTATTAAACCTCACCCTTTCTTGTTTTTGATTCCGTATGGGACTATGTCCCACGGAATCTCACCTGTGCAGGCGACGTGGACGCGCGATAGGCGTCGGAGCCAAGCACGAAGTATCGATCACTTGGACTCGAGTCCACGCGATCATCCATCAACGCATGTGCCCATAATAAGGAGTAAGTGGATTTGATGGAGGGCTTACCTGGTGATGCGTGGACACATCGCGATCGCCCGATCTCCATCGGACGGGCGAAACATGGGCTAGGCGTGGATCGTGGGCGACACGTGGAAGCTTTGGGAGCGCTGATATTGATCAACGTCATCGCGGGGCGATCCTGATCAAACGGTAACAATGAACACGGATTTTCCTCTCACTGTGGCGACGCGTGGAGCTTTATGGAGCGTCGGATCCTCATCGAATGGGCGACGAAAAGGCATCAAAACGACACTGAAGCGTGAAATCGGGACTGCCTAACCTACCTGATCAAATTGGATGGCTGACAAAAGAGAAGCAAGAACCACGATCGACACGCGATCATGGCCTGATTTCGGCGCGATCGTGGCCCGATCGTGGCTCGATCATGGCTCCTTTGAGTCCAAAAATTTGCTGATTTTGAAAATAGGATATCGCTTTTATTATAATTTCAAATTACTTGATTTTGATTTCATTAGATTCCTCTTTTCATCAGCTTTCTGTGGATAGCAAATTCGTCGAATTCTGAGTTCAATTGACCCTTCAATTTAACGTTTGACCGAGCACTGTTTCATCTTTCATCGAAGTCAAACGTTGACTGTCGGGGTCAATTACTTTTAATTTACAACTCAAAATTTGATCATTTTGGTCTCTTTATATTCCTCTGGTTCTTAGCTTTCCATTGATAGATAAATAGCAAGATTTGGATTTCATTTGACTAGTCAATTTGAAGGTGTCTTTTGAGGTGCTCATTTCAGGGATTTTCTAATATTTGATTTTGAATAATTCATAGTAAATCCATTTCTTATCCAAAAATAACGAATTTTATATCAATAAATTCTATTTTCTCTCTAGTTTCTGAATATATAATTTTCGTAATCTTTTGACACGTTTCGATTCTCTGATTTTACAGAACACCTACTATTGGTCAAAGTCAATGCTTTGACTTTGACTTTTGACTTTTCTCTGTCAAATCCGAGAATTCAATTCTTAAAACTTCTTATTTAGTCTATTTATATCATTTCTATTTATCACATATTATTTTTACTTCTTTAAAACCTCTTTTAAACCTAAGTTTGACCAAGTCAACTCTGTAATTAAAGTCAACCCTGCTCTCTGTGGATCGACCCGATACTTACACATTACTTGATTTATATCTTATCTTTGTGATTTTGGTTTTATATTTTTTTTTACTTACGTTTGTGTGTTTAACGACCGCACGAAAACGCTACGTCACTTATACTATGAGACTAACCGCATTTGACTCTTTCAAAGTCAAGTGGTCAAATTCTCACATTTTCTATGAGTTATATGAACATAGAGACATAGGTACACAAGTAGGAAAGCATGGATATGAATGACGATAAGAGGGAAGAAGAAAAAACTTTCCACCCAATTTGAACACCAAGACAATCATATTTTTATGAAATAAGTGGTAAATAAGGTTTGGATTTGGTAAATAGATCATCATAAGGTTTTCAAGATGATTCAAAATTAATTTAGAGTGAATATTGGGTCAACCTCCTTATTTTTAAGGTGGTTGGACCAAACTTAATTTTATTAAATGAGACCTTAATTTTTTTCGAATGATTTTAGATATTTTTGGATGAAAAGATAGAGGATTAAATGTTAAAAACTTTAGTTTGCATCTATAATTTATTAGGATAATTAGATGCATTAACAGAAATAAGTTTGTACCTGAGTTCAATCCATGATTCTTTATTTCAAGTTTCTACAGTGGACAGTGATCACTTGAATATCCCCAAGACAGCCTCTTGATCTCTAGAAGAAATGAGAATCTTTCTATAGGGTTATGAACTTTGGGTTACTCAAGTGGACCATGGCCTCCTATTTAAAGAGAGTAGATGAGAGCTTAAGCCTCTAAATCATAATGAGTCAGCCCATTATTGAGTTTTAAATGATTTAATTGCCTCTACACATAAATAACCTCCACACATATAAATGAATATCTTAATCCCCTCATTTAAAATAATTAAATCAATAAATGGGATTAAATGATAGCTGATCCACAATAATACATATTTTGTCCACTTAATTGAGATTAAACCTAACAATTTACCAAATGGATAAACTATGCATGACTGAATATTGTGGATTATCATTGAATGAGCTCAAAATTGTTGCTATCATTTGAAGACATTCTCACTAATCTCATCCATCATCAAATCAGAAATGAACCAAGGGGCTTTTTGACACATTAAACATAACTAAACCCAAACAATGATCACATATATTGATTTAATGAATGACATAGATCATGCGTGGATGTGTAGCATGAAAATTACATGAAATGTGATTTATACATGTACATTTGTAACTTATTCCTCTGAAGTTTGAAGCGACATCAATTGAAATTTTGTTCATAATGGCAAAATTGATAATTAAAGCACATGTTACATAATAAGCACACAAAATATAGAACTCCCACTAAAATTACATATTATCATCTGACATCAGGCTCATATAAGTAGTATGTTCATGGAAGACACTACTCTAGTGAGGGGATCTACTACCATGGAGTTTTTACCGATGTGGTCAATAGACAATCGGTCATTTTGAACTCGTTCTTTAACAACCAGGTACTTGATATCCGTATGTTTAGATGTTGTTAAGCTCCGATTGTTATTGGCAAATATAACAGCTAACTAGTTGTCATAATAAAGCTTAAGTGGTTCACGGAAACGAAATTGTGCGGTCATTGAATACACACAATGTCATGTCAAAACAAAGTCCAAACTTTCTAATTTAAAGATTAATTCACGAATTGAAGGGTATAATGGTAAATAAGGGTCGAATCTACAGAGAATAAGGGAAATTTTTTAGATATCTTTCAAAATTGATCAAATCAGATGACGAATTTGAGATTAGAAATCAGGCAATTCAATATATTAAGAAAGATAACTCAATTTCAAATCCACGGAATAAAAAATCGAGTGATTTGGATTAGAATTCGCAGAGTAATCAAAGTTTGAAATTGAGAGAAAATTCGATCGTGAAATTTGATTAAAAACCAAAATTATATTGAAATTAAACTTAACCTTCGATTGAAAATATAATTCTAATGCTAAATGATGAAAGATTAAGATGAAAACACGCAATCTAACCCAAAGTCAGGCTCAAAATGATCCAATTAATTTCCAAATTCATGACCATTCATTCCGTGATTTCAAAGACGAAGATGGCGTTCAATATGTGATTTCTCCATGCTCCTTCGATCAAATTCTGATTTCAAACACTCCTCGGACGCGGAAATAAGTCAAGAAGCTATAGAAATCAAAAGACTCTCATATCGTGGTGTCTAGACACTTCGATTTGCTAAAAAAATCCAAGAATACATTTCCATCGCGAAGAACATCTCAATTTATAAGAGATTTTGGGCGTAACCGTCGGATGTGTCGGTTCATTGCAATCAATGGTCACGATCAAGCGTCGATTGATAAATTGACACAATTAAGTCGCATTCGTCTAATCTTCGACGGAGCGTCCGGATGCGTCCACGTCACGCGTGAGAGAGAAGGCGTCGCTTCAATTTTTCTGTTGGATCTTCATTCGACGATCGCGATAAGTCGAGGGTGATAACATACTAAATAGACATAATAAAACATGATTATTGATGCATATTAAGGCATAAATGATTTCATTTCCATTCATGTAATCATATTTATGAGTATTTTTCTATCATTTCACGAAAAAGTCATTATCATCTGAAAAATACTTTAAATTAGGGTTAAATATGATGGTTTAAAGATAAATAATTTTATAACCCATCTTTACTTGAGATTGTAGATGTTTTGAAAGTTAAAATAATGAGAGAAATCATTTTATAAACATTTATTTATATTTTCTTAAGTAAAAATCATTAAAGAATAAATGTATTTTTGAAAAGGAAATTAAAACTCTCATTATTTATTAATTTTGATTTTTAGAATGATAGATACTTAAATTTCAGATCAAATAAAACGAAATTTGGATTAATTTGGAGTTATATTTTGAAAGATATGAATTTTCTAATTTTAGGGATTTTGGATTTTTTTTCCGAATTTTATTTCAATTTTTAAGTGATTAAAACAATTAAAAAAAGTGGAAAAGGGGGTCTATTTTTGTGTGGGACCCACGTGGATGCGATGTGACACTCAGGGCCACGTGACAGAGCCACGCGAGCCCACGCGAGCGCCTGCGTGGCGCGGAGGTGACACGTGGCATGCATATTTATATTTACTCGTAATATAGGATTATAGTACATATAAGCATCCGATATTTGGATTACGCTAACCCTCATATTCGTCGCCTATTATATACCCGATGCTTCCCTTTAATTTATTACATGTGGGACTAAGTTCCACACAGAATTTTTAATGCGCAGGACACGTGGCCGAAGGTGGAGCGTTGGATCAAACGGAGAACGATCGAAGCGCATGGATCGTGTGGACTCGTGGTCCACCGGATCTCATCAAGCGCACGTGCTTTAAAGAGGGAGTTATAACAGCTCAGATTAAAATGCGGGGGAGCATCCTGATCGTCAGATCGCGATCAAACGACGATGATCAAATGCGTTATATAACGCTTATCAACGTGGATTAAATCGAAGCCCTCCATCAAGATCAGACACCCACGATTTAAATGAAACAATTCATGGTGAACCATTTCATCTAAACCATTGATTGAAATCCATCAAACGGTTACACCCAAAACCTGTATAAATAGAGATGTTCTTCTGATTTCTAAACCATTCGAGAAAAAATCAATCCAATTGATCTTTTTAGATACTAATACTCTTAAATCTCTCGATCCCATCTTCTTCTACACACATTTCCGCATCTACGGAAGGTTTGAGATCGAGATTTGGCTAAGTAGAGAGGGAGAAATCGACGCTGGAATCTCCACATCGCGGTTTCTTCGATTTTTCGATTATCCATGATTAATCGAGCTAATTGATAACATGCATTTATAACTTAAACTCTTATCCCAATTAACTCATATTCATGCTTATTTTATCTGAATATGATGCATGTTATCATAATTTTTATAAATTTTCTCCATTGGTATGCCATTACACTAAAGTTCATATTTATGCATAAATTAGGGATAATTATGTGCTTTCTTGATGATTAATTGACGAGACTAAATTGTATGGTCGTTGATTACACACAATTTAGTGTCAAAACAAAGTCCTAAACTTACCAATTTATGATTAATCAATATAATTAATTAGTATAAGGTAATTAAGGGTCGAATCCACGGAGAATTAGGGAAATTTGAGATATATCTTTGAAATTTGATCAAATTGGACGATGAATTGAGATTAGAAATTGGGAAATTTCAATATATTAAGAAAGATAACTCAATTGCGATTTCCACGAAATCAAAAATCAGATGATTTGGTTGAGAATTCGCAGAGTAATCAAAGTTTGAAGTTAGAAGAAAAATCGTGTAGCGAAAATGATTAAAAACAGAAATTAAAACAAAATTAAACTTAATCTACTATTTGAAATATAAAATTAACACTAAATGATGAAAGATTAAGATGAAATGACGCAACCTAACCCAAATTAGCCTTCAAAATGATCCAATTAATCGCTGGATGCAAGGCTTTTCATTCCGAATTGAGGAAGACAAAAATTGGAGTTCAAGATGTGATTTCTTCCTTCTCCCTCGATTAAACTATGATTTCATACATTCAATGGGTGCAGAAATGAGTCAAGAGTACAGGGAAACAAACGACGCGTGAAATGGTGGAGTAAACAAGGAGAATTTGGCGAAATTCCACGGGCAATTCTTTCCTTTACGAAGAACTGCATTTAAAGAGAGAAGAATTGGGCGCAGTCGTTGGATGAAGATGTTCATCGCGATCAACCGTCGCGATCACACGTCTTTTGGCAAATCGTCATGATCAATTCCTGGGCGTTCGATCGATGATGGAAGGTCGAGATGTGATTTCATCGCATGAAGAAGAAACCGATTAGCTTTAATCATCCGTTGGATGTTGATCCAATGCTCGTGATGTCTCAAGGAGTCCACCGGCAGCGAGCGATCTCAGCTGTTATAATTCGCTAGATTAATGGCTGAGATGGGCTCACTTAAAAGAGAACTGAGTCATGTGTTTGATCTTCGATCGGGTGGACCTCATGTCCACCGCATCGACGCGCACGATTCATCACGCCGATGATCCGACGCACTGGATGCTGCCACGCATCTTGTAATCAAAACAAAATGAAGTTTAATAGTCCCACACGGGGGAAATTAGTGGATTTAGTCGAGTATATAACGTGCTTTGAAATAGAGGGATTAATAAATTGTCTTTCGATAATCGGAAGACCTATATATATTATATAACACTATATATAATAAATATAAATATCATCATACGTGTCACCTCTGCGCCACACAGGCGCTCGCGCACGTCCACATGGCAGAGTGATAACATGCATTTAGAACTTAAATTCTTTTCCTAATTAACTCATATTCATGCTTATTTTATGTGAATATGATGCATGTTATCATACTTTTTAGGAATTTTCTCCATTGGTATGTCATTTCACTAAAGTCAATATTTATGCATAAATTAGGGATAATTTCATGCTTAATAGATGATTAATCTTTTGTTAATAGAAGTTAATCTCTTTTATTGAATGATTTTGATTTTAGTGCATGTTTTGAAGGATAATTTCAAGATGAATTTATGATTTAGAATATTTATTAAGAAAGGAGTTAAGTAATTTTGAATTCATCTTGATTTCTTCTTTGAAACTATATTTTAAATGATATGATGTTAAAAAGGAAGAAATTTGTGATCCAATGGAGAAAATTTGGATTAAAAATGAGTTCTACAAATCCACGGGTTAGTGGGCCTAGGTAAGATAGTGGGGTCGGTAACGCGGAAGCGTTATAGCGCCCCATAATTTATACTTAACGCTCTTCAAAATTTCTTCCATGTGGAACTATGTCCCACACGTATCTTATCTTATGCAGGACACGTGGCGACACGGTAGGCGTTGGATGCAGTCAGGACATCGGCGATCGCGTGGACCCGAGTCCATGCGATCACTAATCAAAGCACTTGCACAAATTACGGTTTAAGTGATAATGATCGACGATGCATATGCCGACACGTGGAGGCTCCAGGAACATCGGATCGCCATCACGATTTGATCATGGCTTCATCGAACGTGGATTCATCGGACGATCGCGATCTTCATCGTGATGTTCTTCGATCGGACGGCTGTCGGTGGACCCTCCTCACGATCGTGGCATACTGGATCAGGTGAATTGCAATCGTCCACTCACCTGAAGCTCCATCGGACGGCGGAGAAGATTTGCGGAAGAACTCCACGATCGTGGATCTTTCATCATGGAATCAATGCCACGATGCTCAGCGCACGGTTCCAGCTGAAGACTGATAACATGCAATCTTAAGATAATAAATCATGATTATTAATGCAAAATAAGGCATAAAACATTCCATTTATATGCATGTTATCATATTTTGAGTGCATTTCTATCATTCTATGCAATTTTATGTTATAATCTCAAAATGCATTAATTTAGGGTTAATTATGACGAATTAAAGATTAAAGATTTTATAACCCATCTTTACTTGAGATTATAAATGGTTTTTAAAGTTAAATAATAAGAGAAATCATTTTTATAAACATTCATTTAATTTTCTAAAGTTAAAATCTTAAAGAAATGGATGTATTTTTGAAATAAGAATTAAATCTCTTGTTATTTAAATAATTTGAATTTTTAGAATGATAGATAATTAAATTTCAGATCAAATGAAAGAAATTTGGATTAATTTGGAGTTGTATTTTAAAAGATATGATTTTTACAATTTTAGGGATTTTTTCTGGATATTTTTTTTCTGATTTAATTTCGATTTAAATAGATTTAAATAAATAAATAAATAAATAAAAATGCAAAAAGCGCGCGGGTCCCACGCGGACCCGCGCAGCGCCTACGTGGCGTTGTATACATATACATATATATATATATATATATTTATACTATATATAAAAGGGGTCTTTAGCCTGCCCTATATGGGGAGGGTTATTAACCCTATAAACCGTCGGGTGTCATAAACCCGACGGTTTCCTAAATCGTTTTCCGTGTGGGACTAAACGGTAAGCTATTTTATAATGCAGGTGATGTGGCGCGACGAGGAGCGATGGATCGCGATCGGAGGACGCCGATCGGGTGGACACGCGGACCACCTGATTTGATCAAAACACGTGCCAAATAAAGCTATTATAACGGTTGGATCTTATGCGACGTGGCGGCATCACACGTCTCGATCGCGTGGAGGCGTGGACCATCAAGCCTTGATCAAACACGTGCTTAAATGGAGGCGTTATAACGGCCACGATTTAATCTTTGGGGAGCATCTGACGCGTCGGATCAAGATCCAACGGCGTGGATTTAAGGTGTTTTATAACACCTGATTTGAAAGCTTCATCAAGACCGCCGGATCACGATCTAACGGCTATGAATCGATGCGTTTTTAAACGCATACGATCCAAGCCCATCTCACGCGTCAGATCGCGATCGGACAGCTGGGATTTAATTATAACAGTTCGTGATGAACCGTTTCATCAAGACTGTTAATCAAGGAGATCGGACGGTTCTCCCCATTTCGCCCTATAAATAGACGAGTTCTTCGTCGTTGTATGTATTCTCAAGGGATTTCACCTAATTGATTAATGTATACCATTCCTTTCTTGAATCTCTCTCTTGTAATCGCTTCTAGACTCGAAAACGAGTCCACGGAGTGTTTATAAAAGAGATTTCGACGATCGTGCGAGGAGAATTTGTCTCTTGAACACCGATGTTCACGATTGAATTCGCGGAATGAATAGCTGTCGATCCGACGATCAATTGGATCGATTTGATCGTTATCTCGAGTCAGAAAACAAGTTTATCCTCTTATCTATCGTCATGTATCATCAATTTTAGGTTTAGGATTTCAATTTAAGTTTAATTTCATTTTAATTTCAATTTGTGTTCATCGCGATTCGGCAAATTTCCTCCCACTTCCATGTTTGATTTCTCCGTGATTACTAATCTAAATCGAGCAATTTTTTATTCCACGGGTAGGTCTTTGAGTTATCTTTCTAAAAACACCATTTTCCCTAATTTCTCACCTCAATTCATCGTCCAATTTGACCAAATTCCAAAAGATATCTCGAAAATACCTAAATTCCCTGTGGATTCGACCTTATTTACCATTATACCCTTCAATTCACTCTTAATTCCCCAAATTGGTAAGTTTGGATTAATTTTTGACACGAGACCGTGTGAAATCGACGACCTCGCGGTCTCGTCTTGTCAAATGGCGCCACTGCTGGGAAATTTAAGGCATGTTTTTTAGAAAATTCGTCAATTTTGACTTGGTCAACATCGGATTTTTCTTTTTATTTCTTAAATTTAACTCGCATCGATCATAATTTGAGTGACCCGAAGTGAATTCTATCTTCGTGATCCTTTATTCGACGAGAATAAGTGAATTCGACCCCTTCTCTACGGATTACGGGCGATCATTTTTCAAAATCGGGTTAAGAAATTATAAACACTCGTGGATACCGACACCCAGGTATGATCTTTGCCATTATTTGATAATTAGTAGTATATAATTATTTTCATGAAATGTCATTCATTTAGAAAACATGTTCTAATGCCTTCCGAAGATGAAATTTATCTTAAATGATCCCATATTGTATTTACATGGTAAAGATATTTTTCCCATATTGTTCTCCTTCTTTTCACTTTCTTATTCCTCTCTTTCTTTTTCTCCTCATTTTCTTTCCTTCTTTCTTTTTGTCTTCTTCCTTTCTTCATTTCAGATTTTTCTTCTCTTTTTCTTCTTCTTGTATATTGTAACTTTTTAGAGAAGAACAAGATAACTTTCGAAGACTTTACATAAAACAAGGATATGGAAGAGGTCTTGATGTTTGAAGAGAGTATTCACAATTTCTGAAAGTGTAATATGAAGGAATATTTGCTTGTAAAGGAATTATGAAGAAGATGGATGGTGGAAAATGTTTATCACTTGGGAGTGTAATTATAATCAGTGAAGCTGAAATTTGGGTGTCTAATTGACTGGTATGGCAAAGGTAGAAACTAAATGTCTAAAGGATAGAATAGGTGCATCAAAAATTATGGCACATTGCACTCTTTTAAGAGAAAGTTCGGAAGTGAAGAATTCTCACACCAAATAGGTTCAGCTGATGTAAGGTAGGGGATAGGAATTTGCTTGGACTTCACTCAAAATCTCTCCTTTTCAATCCAATAGCACTTCAACCTCTGATTACTCATTTTCCTCGGTGCCTGTTAGATACCTTACCCCGAAGAAGTCAACCACTAAAAAGAATCCATGGTTTCTCTAGATCACTTGGCTTTATTACTCAAAATGTAATCACATGGGCTATGAGGCCCTCACTTCTACATCTCTAGGAATAGGATCTCAAAATGTTAAGACTTCTAAGGTGTTAAAAGTAGTAAAAATTTGACAAAATAGGAGTTTTAAAATAGCAAAAAGTTAAAAAATTTTGAAAATTTTGAAAATTTGAGTTTTTCTAAGTCCTCACCCCCCAACTTAAATCTTTCATTGCCCTCAATGAAATAATTATGTATATAAAAGATGGCAAGCATATCATGCATTACATGAAAAAGATTATAAATTGAAATGAGAAGTAAAAAGGTTTAGAAAAACTCATTGCGCGTGTTTTGACGCTTGTCTCTGGAATTTGTCCAAATTGCTTGTTGTTGTAGGTGGATTCCTCCAACTATGTATGTACATTGATATAAACTACAAAATAAAAACTAAATAAAACAGTAAGATAATCTTGGGGTGCCTCCCAAGAGCGCTAAGTTTAACGTCTTCAGCCAGACGAAACTTAGTGAACTAAGATGATCGATGAGATGAGGGTGTTACCGTTATCACGTCCTCATGTACCTCGGGGAGATGCAGATTTACCTTATTTGCTGGTGTGGGTGGCTCTGCTGTGAGGTAGGGCTTTAGACGATGCCCATTTACCTTGAATTGTTTGCTGGATTTAGGATCGGAAATAATCACTGATCCGTTGTCAAACGATTCCACAACCACGTAAGGACCATCCCATCGTGAGCGTACCTTACGTAGAAAAAGCTTAAGGCGAGAGTTATATAACCAAAACTTTTCATTGACGTTGAAAGTTCTTCTTCTGATGTTCCTGTCATGAAAGGCCTTGGTCTTTTCTTTTTAGATCTCCGCGTTCTCATACACGTCGCGCCTTAACTCCTGTAATTCCTGCAACTAGAGAAGTCTATGTTTACCTGCTTCATCCACAGATAGGTTGAGCTTCTTTATTGCCCAATAGGCTCGATGCTCAAGCTCAACCGGAAGGTGGCACGCCTTCCCAAATATGAGTCGGAACAGAGACATCCCAATGGGTGTCTTGTAAGCCGTCCGATATGCCCATAAAGCATCAGAAAGCTTGTGCGCCCAATCCTTACCGTCTGGCCGAATGATGTTCTTTTGAATATTCTTGACCTCTCAGTTGCTTGATGAGTCACAAATTTTAGTGATTAAACATGCTTTTGTAATGAATTTTCGATGCAATTCTTTATGTTCATTCGCATGTTTTATCTACAATCTAGCATGACATGGTGATTTTTATGAATTTCAGACCTTGCTTTTAACCTATGCATACTTATGTATTTTTAAAAGAATTTGAAGGCTTAGGTGGAGACATGAACCCAAGGAGCTAGGGGAGACAGTCCAAGCAATGTTGGAGCAGCCCATGAAGATGTCAAGAGGGGGCCCATTAAGACCCAGGGGCAAGAGAAGAAGATCCAGATTGCTGAAGTCGGGAGATCCAACAGCCCATGTGTCTTCTCTCTGTCCCGATTTAAAGGCTTAGGGTTTCTGGAGAAGAAGATGTCACCTTGATGCAGTCCAACCCCGTTGGAAGCTTGTGCGCAACTGGATCAGTGTCCCTCTTACCCGAGTAAGAGCCAGGAGGAAGGAGAGCGTCCAGAGCTGCTGGAGAGGAAGAGAAGAAGAGTCCCGAAGACCTTGACGGGTGTGACAAAAGGAGCTCCTCTTCATTCTCTTTCTCGTCCTCTCTTTCCCCCTTTTTCTGCAGGTTATCTGGGTGGCCGATAACCCTCTTGCAGCGCTCCTGATGCCACCGGCTTCCTCCAATACTCGTCCTGCAACTCAAGTTTCAGGAGATATCGAGGTTGGAGTTGCTGCTTCACTACAGCTGCCCGCCGGCAGCAACTTCTTTCCCATAGTTTTGTTTCTAAAAAATAGAAAAAATACTCTTCCCGTTACGATTTAACCCATCTCGATTTTTCTTTTTACTTCCGTCGTACCTTTTTATTATGTTCTTCGCAACTCCTCGGAAATCACTGTATTGTCTGCAGCAATTTCGCTTTCATCAATTTGATTTTCTCCCAAACATACATCTCTCATCACGATAAAGACCATTTCGTCTCCCTTATTTTAGTTTAGTCTTCTGAGTTCTTCACGGCTTGTCGAACCTCAGCAAAAATCGCACGCACTGCTGTCGCCGTCTGCAGCTGAGCTTTTGCTCAAAACCGATCTTCGAGATCGGTTTTGAGTAAATTTTCTTCAAAACAGTTTGCTTCCACAGTTTTTCCATTTCTATTCTCATTTCTGTTCTCGTGCTCACGGGAGTCACAGCTGCTCACGTGCAGATGAGCGTCAGTTCAAACCAGAGATTGAGAATCATCATTGCATCACGGAAAGTCAAAACAATTTTTTGTTTAGAGGTCACGTCGTTATTCGTCGTCTTCGCATCTCACTCTGCATCCCACGCAGTGCCGCTCTTCTGTCGGTAGGTACATTCCTGCCACAAATCAACGTCCGAAATCGGTTTTGAAGAAAAACCGATTTCGTGATAAGCCTTACTTCCAACTCTCTCCTCAGCATTTCATCGAGTTATCCTCTCTCTATCGCTTCATCGTTACTCTAGCTGACCCCTTGCCCAAGACCGATTGCTGAAATCGGTTTTGAGGAAAGTAAATTTTTTTTCCCAAAGTCATCCGTCTCACCGGCCGAACCGCCCCTCAAGGTAGTTGTGTCTCACCCTTTCTTTGCACGTTTCCGCCGCCGACGCTCACCTTCTCGTGTTGTTCTTCCATCAAACCGATTTCACTCACCCCAGCGATTTTCATCCCCACGTCACTGCTTTATTTTATTTCCTTCACGGGAAATAAATTTCCTTTATTTTATTTCATACCAGTCACGTCCAGTTACGGGAGGACTTTCTTTGTGCTATCTGTTCGTAACAGCACCCTCTCCAATCTCATCTAACCTCTCCATTTTAATATTATATTCCTCCTCCTAGGTATTTTTAATATTATAAACTGTTTCTCTCTTTCTCTCCATACGAATCCATACTCTCTCTCTTCGGCGCGATTTCGGATCGCTGTACGCGTTCTCGTATTCTCTCATTGTCCATTTCTCATTCCTCATTCCCATTTTCTTAGTTTCCCTATCTTACTGCCTTATCCTCAAGAACCTCTTTAGAACTTATTCCTCTCATTCATTTCCTTCAACTCTAATACATCTTTTCAGTTTTAAAACCTCCTCACCTTTTAAAAATCCTAAAAATACTGCTTCAGAGCATTAAAATTCACTAGCTCAACACCCGCTCCCTGTGGATCGACCCTTACTTGCCCTAAACTCGTGAGGTTATAAATGTGTTGCGTAAGCTTAAAGACTCACACGACATGACAATTTTCGAGATTATTTCTCAGTAGTTATTATCACATTTTGAGCTTATCAACTGGCGCCGTTGCCGGGGAGCACGGTGATTATCATCTAGTGAGTTATTTCTATTTCAATATTCACTCCTACCCTTACTTTAGACTACAGGACAAGGATAATTTCATTCTTGTAATTTCTATGTTAATTTTCTCTTGAGTTTATGGTCAATACAAGGTCTAGAGCAGCTGAAAGAGAAGAAAACGAGGTAGAGTGTCCTATCACGATTGCTGCTAAAGACAAAGAAGAAGACATTATGGCTGATCAAGAGGAGAGAGAGCTGCCCATGGGAGGAAAAACACTCAGAGATCTTTACAAGCCAGCAAGGAGCAAGGATGTTACAAAAATAGTAGCGCCTTTGGGTAACAATATCACTTTTAAAATTGATCATCCGTTCTTGGCTTCCTTGCCCTCATTTCATGGATTACCTTCTGAAGATGTTTTATCCTACTTAGAAGAATTTTCTGATAAATGTTCAGCATATCAGCTAGTCGGAATTTCTGAAGAGGTAATGAAAATGAAGTATTTTCCATTTACACTAAAGGATAGAGATAAAGAATGGTTCAAGAATTTAGGAATTGCATTTCATACTTGGGAAGATATAGAACATCAATTGTTGAATAAATTCTATTCTATTAGCAGAACCAATAATATTAGAAAATCTATCATGTTATTTTCCCAAGGAGATGAGTCATTTAGTGAATCATGGGATAGATATAAAGATTTAATCCGAAAATGCCCTCATCATGGTCTAACAGAGCCTCAACTAGCTCAAATTTTCTATGAAGGTATTAATGACATAGCTAGAAATAAATTAGACATGACATGTAATGGGAGTTTTCTGGACATACATGAAAATGACTTATTTAAAACTATTGAAAAGGTCTCCGAGAATGACTTGCAGAATAACTTAATTTCTAGACATGGCAGGAACAAACAAGGAGGAATTTTGCAGGTCCACGGTATGGAGCAGCAAATAGAGATGGAAGGGATGAAGAAGAGCCTCGGAAAAATTTTGAAAAAATTTGAAGTCCTAACAGATTTATTGAAGGCTAATTTGCTTAAATCCCCTATGCCTAATCTACAAAACTCTTCATGCCCTGTTTGTTTTAGTGATGAGCATTTTCAGGGAGAATGTCAAGAAGGGGAGACAGAGGAAGTTCAAGCCCTGAACTTCACCCCACAACAACAACCATGGAGTGGTCAGAAGGGCCAGCAAAGCTCTTTCCAACAAGGACAACATTCTTCATTCAAACCGAGGGTTCCTTATCAACAAGGATATCAGGGTCGACCATCTCAAGTTCAGCAGCCGTACCAGCAGCCTTATCAGCAGCTCTACCAGCAGCCTTACCAGCATCTACAGGAAAGTTTTCAACAAGGTAAGGTAAGTAACTTTCAATCTGGAAAAATGCAGGAGCTTGAGGAGCAGAACAAACAGTTGGAAATGCGGATAAAAATGATGGAAGCTCAACAAAGGATGATGCTGGAATCACAAGAAAGAACCAACAAATTTTTAGAGAATCTCCAGCAAGGACAAAGGCAGAACGATTTTGGAGGTAAGGGAGTTGAGCTCAACTCCCGTCAAGGTCGATTTCCAACTCAGCCTTCCATTAATCCTAAAAATCTAATTACATCAAATATGCAGTCTCATTATGATAATGATCTAGATCATGAAAAAATTCATGCTATTTCTAGGTTAAGAAATGGCAAGGAACTTCAAGATCCATATACAAGCAAAGGAAAAGAAAAAATGGAGGCAGAAGAGGATAGGGAAGAGGAAGGGGAGCCATCGCCTTGTGATGGACCTCTGCCCTCAACTTATAAACCTCCTATTCCTTACCCTTCAGCCTTAGAGTCCTCTAAATCTTCAACTGATCATGAAAATAGGCTTTTAGAGAATTTTAGAAAAGCCACTATGACTGTAGCAGTAGAAGATGCAATTAAATGCACACCTACCTTGAAAAAATACCTTAAAGACTCATACACCCATAGGAAGCCTAAGGAGATAGTTAAAATAGCAAAAAGTTAAAAAATTTTGAAAATTTTGAAAATTTGAGTTTTTCTAAGTCCTCACCCCCCAACTTAAATCTTTCATTGCCCTCAATGAAATAATTATGTATATAAAAGATGGCAAGCATATCATGCATTACATGAAAAAGATTATAAATTGAAATGAGAAGTAAAAAGGTTTAGAAAAACTCATTGCGCGTGTTTTGACGCTTGTCTCTGGAATTTGTCCAAATTGCTTGTTGTTGTAGGTGGATTCCTCCAACTATGTATGTACATTGATATAAACTACAAAATAAAAACTAAATAAAACAGTAAGATAATCTTGGGGTGCCTCCCAAGAGCGCTAAGTTTAACGTCTTCAGCCAGACGAAACTTAGTGAACTAAGATGATCGATGAGATGAGGGTGTTACCGTTATCACGTCCTCATGTACCTCGGGGAGATGCAGATTTACCTTATTTGCTGGTGTGGGTGGCTCTGTTGTGAGGTAGGGCTTTAGACGATGCCCATTTACCTTGAATTGTTTGCTGGATTTAGGATCGGAAATAATCACTGATCCGTTGTCAAACGATTCCACAACCACGTAAGGACCATCCCATCGTGAGCGTACCTTACGTAGAAAAAGCTTAAGGCGAGAGTTATATAACCAAAACTTTTCATTGACGTTGAAAGTTCTTCTTCTGATGTTCCTGTCATGAAAGGCCTTGGTCTTTTCTTTTTAGATCTCCGCGTTCTCATACACGTCGCGCCTTAACTCCTGTAATTCCTGCAACTAGAGAAGTCTATGTTTACCTGCTTCATCCACAGATAGGTTGAGCTTCTTTATTGCCCAATAGGCTCGATGCTCAAGCTCAACCGGAAGGTGGCACGCCTTCCCAAATATGAGTCGGAACAGAGACATCCCAATGGGTGTCTTGTAAGCCGTCCGATATGCCCATAAAGCATCAGAAAGCTTGTGCGCCCAATCCTTACCGTCTGGCCGAATGATGTTCTTTTGAATATTCTTGACCTCTCAGTTGCTCACTCCAACTTGCCCATTAGCTTGGGGGTGGTACGGTGTGGTGACGCGATGATGTACTCCATATCTCTTCAATAATGCACAAAAGTGTGTATTGTTGAAGTGTGAGCCTCCGTCACTAATTATGACCCTCGGACAACCATATCGGGAGAAGATATTTCTCGTTACAAACTTGAGTACTTCCCGATGAGTGTTTGTCCTAGTGGGAATAGCTTCTACCCACTTAGACACATAATCAGCCGCTACTAAAATATATTATTTCCCATCAGAAGGTGAAAAAGGTCCCATGAAGTCGATCCCCCATAAATCAAATATCTCCACTTCAAGGATAGGCCTCATTGGCATTTCATCTTGCTTGGAGATGTTTGATGCTGCCTGGCATTGTAAGCATTCCGTATAAAAATGGTGAGCATGCTTGAAGATGGTGGGCCAATAAAAACCGCTTTCTAAAATCTCATCTGCTGTCTTCCGCGCGGCAAAATGTCCTCCACACGCTGATGAGTGACACATTGATAATATGCTTCTTTGTTCTTCTTCCGCTACGCATCGCCGTATAATTTGATCGTATCCTACATGGAATAACAGTGGTTCTTCCCAATAATAATATTTGAGTTCATGAAAGAACTTATCTTTACGATGCCCATTCCAATGCTCTGGGATCGATCCAGTAACAGGAAAATTAACGATATGCGCAAACCAATGAGCGTGACTAGAAACTGCAAGAATATGCTCATCAAGAAAAGAATCACTAATATCTCCCGTACCTGAAACGTGGAAACGAGATAGGTGATCCGCCACCGAGTTTTCGCTGCCCTTCTTATCTCTAATCTCCAAGTCAAACACTTGAAGAAGCAGCACCCATCGTATCAATCGTGGCTTCGTCTCCTTCTTGGAAAACAAGTACTTTAATGATGCATGATCTGTATAAATTATGATCTTGCTTCCCAAGATATAAGGCCTGAACTTCTCTAATGTGTAGACCACCGCTAACAGCTCCTTTTTCATTGTCGTGTAGTTCATCTGAGCTTCAACAAGTGTCTTACTCGCATACCAAATGGCGGTTGGCTTCTTATCTATCCGCTGCCCCAATACCGCTCTAACTGCATAGTCTGAAGCGTCGCACATGATCTCGAACGGTAAGTCCCAATTAGGACTTTGAAGAATTGGTGCTTCCATCAAGGCGAGCTTCAACATCTCAAATGCGCGCTCCCCTTCTTTGTCTATAAAAAAATCTTTATCATTGCAAAGAAGAGTGGTTAGCAGTTTGGAAACTTTAGCAAAGTCTCGTATAAACCTGCGGTAAAAGCCAACGTGTCCTAGAAAACTACGTAAATCTCGTAATGTAGTGGGGAGAGGAAGGTTTTGAATGACCTCAATCTTGGCATTATCATCCTCCAAACCTTTTCCCGAGACGAAATGCCCGAGCACTACTCCCTCTCGCACCATTAAATGAGATTTCTCCCAACTCAATACCAGTCGTTTCCTGACGCAGACCTCAAGGATCTTTGTTAGATGAGCTAGACAGCTGTCGAAATCATATCCAAAGACAGAGAAATCGTCCATGAAGACCTCGAGACTATCGCCAAGGAAATCAGAAAATATCGCCGTCATGCATCTCTGGAATGTCGCAGGGGCGTTACACAACCCGAATGGCATTCGCCTAAAAGCGAACGTGCCAAAGGGACAAGTGAACGTCATCTTTTCTTAGTCATCCGGATGAATCGCAATCTGATTGTAACTTGAGTAACCATCCAAGAAACAAAAAGTAAGTCTGACTTGCTAGTTGATCAAGGATTCGATCCATGAACGGCAACGGGAAGTGATCCTTCTTTGTTGCGGCATTCAACTTCTGGTAGTCGATACAAACTAGCCACTTCTTCGGGAGGCGCGTTTGGATCTCCTCGCCCTTGTTGTTCACGGTCACCATAACTCTTACCTTCTTGGGAAACCACGTGCACGGGACTCACCCACTGGCTATCTGATATGGGATAGATGATCTCTGCATTAAACCACTTTAGAATTTCTTCCTTCATGACTTCTCATACCTTAGGGTTAAGTCGTCGCTGGGCTTTCCTCACGGGTCTGGACTCATCCTCCAAGAATATGCGATGAGTGCACAATGAAGGGTATAATCCCCTCAAATCTGCTAGAGTCCAGTCGATTGCTTGCTCATTCCATCGTAATACGTCGAGTAATCGTTTCTCGTGCTCCTCATTGAGCTGGGAAGAAATGATCACCAGTTTAACCTGCTGAGAGTCAAGAAAAGTGTACTTGAGTGTAGATGGAAGAGGCTTGAACTCCCTTTTCGGCTCGTCCAACGGTAGCTCCTCGAAATTAGCTCCCTCGTTGACCGTCATGACTTCTTCGATGCAAGTCTCTATGTATTGGTCATCAAATAGGTCGATGGCGCCCACATCCTCGAAAGCTTGTGAAGGATACTTCATCAACTTGTTGATGTTGACCTTCACCGTGTGCTCTCCCACCTTAAGAATCACTTCTCCTTTTTCCCAATCTTTAACGGCTTTTGCGGTAGCTAAGAAAGGTCTTCATAGGATAATTGGGGCTTGACTAAGCTCTTTAGTGATCTTCATATCTACAACTAGGAAGTCTTCCGGAAAATAACATCCTTCGATTCTAACAATCACATCTTCTACTATGTCGTGAGGCTTCCTTACCGATCCATCCGCTAAACATAACTCTATAAGGAAAGGCTGGAACTCCCCTACATGATGATGGTCATATACAGCTTTAGGGAGGATATTGATACTAGCTCTGGTATCTAACACGGATCTTGTAAAAGTCATTCCTCCAATCTCACTCGTAATCATGGGAGCTCCTGGATCTCTCTTTTTAATCGGAAGAGAATTCATCATAATCGAACTAATATTCTCACTCA
Organism: Lemna minuta; assembly: GCA_024174645.1. NCBI lineage: Eukaryota > Viridiplantae > Streptophyta > Magnoliopsida > Alismatales > Araceae > Lemna > Lemna minuta. The sequence goes on along the minus strand of CM044108.1, from coordinate 1,330,758 downwards.
ATTGGATCCTCTTGGGGCTTCTATGGGGTGTGCATATGCCTTTAAGAAATTTAGCATAAGAAGGTATATGTCTAATTGCATCTACTAAAGGGATGGTAATGGTTACCTTTTGAAAGGCTTCTAATAAATGATCATCAGTTTCACTAACCTTAGCTTTAGGCTTACTCAATGCTTGAGGATATGACACGGGTGGTTTGTATGTGTCGGGATTCGGCTCCGCTCGCACCCGTTCTTCCTCATCATCAGAACTACTATCTGGCTCTACTAGGACTGTCGGTGTCTCATCATCTATCGAGCTCTTGTGTAAAGGATGGTCCTTATAAGGATCAGGTAAGTCTTTGCCACTCCTAAGGCTCGATATCGCTAGTGCAGCCTCCACTTCCTCCTCATCAACATGCACATGACTCAAATTGTGCGTTTGACTCGATGAGGACCCTTGATTCCTAGGGTTGATAGTGGCTTGCGATGGTAATTGGTCTCAAAAATGAAACTTGCTTACCCTTCTTATTGTCAGTCGAGGTAGGGATGTTCCTCTTGACGAAATCCTGTATCTCGTCCACACGCGAGTTCATCCTGTTGATTTGCTCCATCAACTGAGAGATCGCCCCCAGAATCGGATCTGCATATGGTGCAGTTGGTCATGGAGCTTGATTGTACGATTTTTGTGGTGGGATATACGTCGATTGTCTTGCATTTGCGTAGGCTTGCTGTTGCGAGTTTTGTTGCTGACCGGTGCTATATGGAGGATACATCTGATCCGTGTTCCTCCTAAATCCTTTCTGCTTGTGCTGCATAGGATTGTGATAAACAGGGTTATTAAAATAAGTTGGCTGTGTACCTTGATAGCTCGATCGTCCCTGTTGACTTTGCCCTCCTGGCGAGCATTGTCTATACATGCTCTGCCCTTGAAATTGCCATGATCGAGACAATCCATCTCGACGTGGTTGAGGCGTGAGCAATGGGCGCATGGCGACTGTTTCTTTGTAGAGCGACGGGTGCAAGTCCTTCAAATCCGTTTCGGATGTGGAACCAATCTAATAAAAGATTATGAACCTCCGCCATCTTGTCGATCTTCTCTAGGAGCATGCCCGTCTCTACCAACTTTGCGCCGATTAATCCTCCCTTCAGCGTTGCACCTCTTCTGAATGGTTTTTCCGCGTTGTGGTGGCTATTTTCCACCACAGTATCGATCAATTCCATTGCTTCATCTTCAAACTTGCTCATGAAGGTGCCACCGCTAGCTGAATCCAAAGGATATCTATCTTGTGGGCCTAACCCATCATAAAATATCTGTGTAAGCTCATGGTTAGACACTCCATGGTGAGGGCACTCTCTAGTGAGGTCTCTAAGTCTCTCCCAAGCTTCGTGAAATGTTTCACTCGGTCCTTGGGTAAACTCACGCATCACCTTCCTAACAGAGGCGGTCTTTCCTACGGAATAGTACTTCCTAGGAAATTCCTCCTCCATCTCGGTCCAAGAAGTGAACTCCTTTCCTAACTTAAGAAACCAATCGTTAGCTCTATCTCTAAGGGTGGCGGGAAAGAGTTTCATCTTCATTACATCTGCCGACACATTATGAATCTGATTGATCTCACATACTTGACTAAGCTCGTCGACATGTCTATAAGGATGTTTGGAAGGTTTACCATGGAAGATAGGTAACATACTCATCACATGCAAATCTATCCTAAAATTTGCACTTCTAGCTAAAGGTGCATGAATACGAGTAACGGGTCTTTGAAGAACAGGCCTAGCATAATCACTAAGGCATCTCCTAACATTTTCCTCATCATTCAAGGCCATATCTAAGGTCGATGATGACGTGGAAGATGAAAGTGATTGCGAGGAACGTTCCAAAAGATCTAAGTGTAAAGGATTATCCCTCGTTCTCCAATTAGACTCTCGTCTTATAAATATGCACTAATATACTAATATTTATAATAATAATAATAAGAGATACTATAAAATTATTCAACAATGACAAATTAATCGTACCTGATTGTCGCTATTCGTGAGAGTTACGCTCTCCCAATTCGAGTATGACGCGATGATCGTCCGTCATCCGTAGAGAGGGACTAATCACTTAATATCGTCGAAATTGATTATCTAAACGATGTATTTCTGATACAAATAGCTTAGTGTAGGATCAATTTGAATTAAAATCAGAGAAGAATAAAAAAATCAGAGTTGACCGAGTCAAAATCGATGATTTTTCTCAAAAATATGCCTTAATTCCCAAGCAACGACACCATTTGACAAGACTAAACTGTATGGTCATTGGTTACACAATATTTAGTGTCAAAACAAAGTCCTAAACTTACCGATTTATGATTAATCAATATAATTAATTTGTATAATGGTAATTAAGGGTCGAATCCACGGAGAATTAGGGAAATTTGAGATATATCTTTGAAATTCGATCAAATCAGACGATGAATTGAGATTAGAAACTGGGAAATTTAATATATTAAGAAAGACAACTCAATTGCAATTCCACGGAATCAAAAATCAGATGATTTGGTTGAGAATTCGCAGAGTAATCAAAGTTTTAAGTTAGATGAAAAATAGAAATTAAAACAAAATTAAACTTAATCTACTATTCGAAATATAAAATTAACACTAAATGATGAAAGATTAAGATGAAATCATGCAACCTAACCCAAATTAGCCTTTGAAATGATCCAATTAATCGCCGGATGCAAGGCTTTTCCTTCCGAATAGACGAAGACAAAAATTGGAGTTCAAGATGTGATTTCTTCCTTCTCCCTCGATTAAACTATGATTTCATACATTCAATGGGTGCGGAAATGAGTCAGGAGTACATGGAAACAAACGGCGTGTGAAATGGTGGAGTAAACAAGGAGAATTTGGCGAAATTCCACGGGCAATTCTTTCCTTTACGAAGAACAACATTTAAAGAGAGAAGAATTGGGCGCAGTCGTTGGATGAAGATGTTCATCGTGATCAACCATCGCAATCACACGTCTTTTGTGAATCGTCGCGATCAATTCCTGGGCGTTCGATCGATGATGGAAGGTCGAGATGTGATTTCATCGCATGAAGAAGAAAGCCGATTAGCTTTAATCATCCGATTGGATGTTGATCCAATGCTCGTGATGTCTCAAGGAGTCCACCGGCAGCGAGCAATCTCAGCCGTTATAATTCTTTAGATTAATGGCTGAGATGGGTTCACTTAAATGAGAATTGAGTCACGTGTTTAATCTTCGATCGGGTGGACCTCGTGTTCACCGCATCGACGCGCACGATTCATCACGCCGACGATCCGACACACCGATGACACTGACACGCGTCTTGTAATCAAAACAAAATGAAGTTTAATAGTCTCACACGGGGGAAATTAGTAGATTTAGTCGAGTATATAACGTGCTTTGAAATAGAGGGATTAATAAATTGTCTTTCGATAATGAGAAGACCTATATATATTATATAACACTATATATAATAAATATAAATATCATCCTATGTGTCACCTTCGCGCCATGCAGGCGCTCGCGCGCGTCCACGTGGCAGAGCTACGTGGCCTTCATGCCACGTCGCGTCCACGTGGGCTCGCGCAAAATATACCCCCTTTTTGTATTTATTTTAATTGTTTTAATTAAATAAAAATCGAAAATAAATCTAGATAAATTGAGAAAAATTCCAAAAAAATTCCTATAAATTGTAAAAATGATAACTTTCAAAATACAACTCCAAATTAAGTCAAATTTTTTTGTTGGATCATAAATTGAATAATCTATCATTATAAAAAGTCAAATTATTAAAATAATAAGAGAATAAATTTTAATTAATTTAATATATTTATGTATTTTATAAAATAACTTTATAAAAATACAAAAATGTAAATAAATATCTTTTCTCTTATATTTTCATTCTCAAAACATGATTATGATCTCAATTATAATTAGGATTAAATATTATAATGTTTAATTATGTATGATAATCCATAAATAGTTATATTTCAAGATCATAATAGGAAATAATACAAAACGATAGAAATATGCTTAAAATATGATAACATGCATATAATTAGAATGATAAATGCCTTTAATTTCATTAATACTCATATAAATTAATGTAAAAATAGCATGTTATCATTAATCTTTTTGCAAGGTTAAATTAGTTTGAATTAAGTTCTTTCCCGACTTATTTTTGACTTTAGTAAATGATTTTAATGGTTAATTATAAGAAGGAAATTATTTGATGATTAAAAGAGAGAAATCTTAATGAATACCTTTATGTTATTTTTAATTCATTCTATTTTCTTATTTTAAAATTATATTTTTAATGGCATGATATTAAAAAGAAAAGAAATTGAGATCCAATGGAGAAAATTTGGTATAAAAAGGAGTTGTATTTCTCAAGTGATGATTTTATGAAGTTTTTTAGATTTTTTTGGATTTTTACTGATATTTATTTTAATTATTTATTACCTAAAATCGCGGAAAAGAGGGTTTTTATTCCACAGACCCCGCGGAGCTGATGTGGCACGGACGCTGACGTGGCGCATAGAGCTGACGTGGACCGTGGGACCAGCGCGGATGCGACACGGCACTGAGGCAATGTGGCAGGGCCAGCGAATTGCCCATGCAGGCGTAGGTGGCGCGGGTGGCGCGGACACGTGGCCGGAGGCCACGCGGGTCCACGCGAGTCTACGCGGACGCCCGTGAGGGGCGCCACGTGGCGAGGGGGCTGGCGAGTGAAGGGCCCACAAGTTAGTGGGCCTTGGTGAGAGTATTGGGGCGATAACGCAAATGCGTTACGCCCTTCTAGCTTGTATACTCACCTTCTTCCAAAATTTCTTCCGTGTGGGACTATGTTCCCGCGCGTTTCTTCTATGCAGGACACGTGGCGACATCGAGGGGGGTCAGCGGCGATCGCAAGGCGTCGATCGTGTGGACCCGAGTCCACGCGATCATTGATTGAGCACGTGCGCTAAATCTGGTTTAAGTGACATGATCGATGGGCGACACGTGGCTTCGTGAGGAGGCGTCAATCTTCACTGGACGGTCGCGATCCATCGCGATTTCGGCACATCAAAAGGCAACACGTGGATTCATCTCAACAGGCGATGGAGATCAAACGGCAGCGATGAATCGTGGCTCATTATCGTGGCTCACGATCGCAGCTAAATTGTGGCCCTGATCGCCACGCGATGGTGGCCCAATGGCCACACGATCATGGCCAATTCACCGTGCGATTCAGGCCATGATCACCTCTAACTTATGGACCACGATTGGCCATCAAATCCATCTCCTGACCGGATCCAATGGTCACTAAAAATCGCGCGGAAATTTCCCTTTAAAAACCAATGTACTCCCTTGTTTTCTTCTCAACTCTTGATTGATTCGTGAAGCAATTAAGCAAATTTGGAGCAAAATCTTGAGTTCATCATGATTCCCTTGCGTTTAGACTCAATCGTGATCCGATTGGAGTAGGATTCATCGGGATTCATCATCAGATTTCATCAAATTTTCCCCTTGAATTCCGAACATCCGCGAGGAAAAAATCAAGCAAAATCCACTTCAATCCGAGTGAATTGAAAGCCCCATCATTGTGGCAATCGGGTTAGTAGTGAGATTTGATTGATTATCAGATAGTAATTTGAGTTTTAATTAGATTTAGATCGTTAATTTTTAGTTTTAGTTCTTAGTGTTCTTCAATTTTGCCTAATTTATAGTCTGAAATTTTTCTAATTTTGAAAAAAGGATATCTCTTTGATTCTAATTCGAATCACTTGATTCTGGTTTCACTGTATTTCTTATTTCATCAGCTTTCCGTGGATTGCAAATTCATCAAATTCTGAGATGATTTGAGCCCTCAATTTGACGTTTGACCGAGCACTATTCATTTTCAATCCGAATTTGAATGTTGAATTTTGGGGTCAATTACTGTCAAAATATAAATCAGAATTTGACAATTTTGGTCTCTTTGGAAATTTGGATATCATTTGACTAGTCAATTTGAAGATTTTCTCTGAAGTGTTCATTTTAGGAATTCTCTGATCTTTGATTTTCAATAATTCATCGTAAATCCATTTCTTATCGAAAAATCATGAATTTATATCAATAAATTCCATTTTCTATATAGATGCTGAATATACAATTTTTGTAATCTTCTAACATCTTTTAGTTCTCTGATTTTACAGAACTTTGACTGTTGAGTCAAAGTGAATGCTTTGACTTTGGCTTTTGACTTTTCTCTGTCAAAACCAAGATTTTAAATCTTAAAATTGCTTATTTAGTATATTTATATCATTTATATTCATAAGATCTTATTTTAACTTCGTTAAAACCTCTTTTAAACCTAAGTTTGACGAAGTCAACTCTGCAATAAAAGTCAACCTTGTTATCTATGGACCGTCCCAATACTTACACTTGATTTTATATATTTGTCATTGTGATCTCGGATTTATAAATTTTGGTTGATCGACGTTTGTGTGTTTTAACGACCGAACAAAACACTTCGTCACTAATCCAATCGCAATTTGGGATTAGTGGCGACGGTTTTTGCTAATCTATCTTCCATTCATGTTTAATTTCGATTTAGATTAGGAATTGAAGTTTAATTTTATTTAATTCTTTTTTAAGTCGTGATTTACAATTTTGGAAAATTCTCCCCACTTCAATCTTCAATTTCTCCATGAAATCAAAGTCACATTCGATGGTTTTTGATTCCGTGGAAACTGGTGGCGTACGACCCCGGTCGCCACCAAGACACGATACCACGGCGCCGGAGGAGCCCTTTTGCGCGCGCGGATCTATCCGCTTATCTTTACTTCTTTATTTCTTTATTATGGATCTTTTGACCCGCACGTGTTTAAGCGGGTCCTCGTTTATTTCTCTCTCTCTTTAGGCCTTTGGGTGGGTTTCCCTTTGTTTCGGGACCCTAGCCTAAGGCCCTTTCCCTTTTTGTGAACCTTATTTCTATTTCTATGAGTATGGGTGTGGGTTGTGGGCCTCAAGTGGGCCCTTTTCCTCTCTTGGCCCAACTAGGGCTCTATAAGAGGGAAGGGACCCCCACAAACCCTAGCCGTCATTTGAGAGAGAAGGAAGATCCTCTTCTCGAGTGACTCGCTCATGGAAAGCTAGGAAGGAGTCCAACCGCCGACGCCGCCGCCGCCGCGCGCATCCGCCGCCACTCCTTGCTCTATCTCCGGGTGTGCAGAACGCCGCCGCCGCCGCCGCTCCAAGCCGCCATCGCTGCCGCCGAAGCTCCGCCACCGCGCCGCCGTCGCTGACCCAGCGCCGCCGCCATCGCCGCCCAAAGCCGCGCCACGCCGCCGCGCAAAGCCGCCAGCCTCGTCCCACGGACGCCGCCGCGATCCGCCGCCGCCTCAGCGCCGCCGCCGCCAAGCCGCCGCCTCCATCCTCATCGCCCGCCGTCCCCGCCGCCGCCGCACGCCCCGTACGCCCCTCCTCCCGCTCCGGGGACGCCGCCCAAACCGCCCGACCACCGCCGCGCGCGCTCCGCCCGCTCTGCCGCGGACCTAGAACGAAGAATCGTCGGGACGATTCCCGCTGAGCCGACTCAGCGGGAATCTCCCGCCTCCCGGCTCGCCCCCACCGAGCCGCCCGGGGTCCACTCGCCGCGCCCGGCTCAGAGTCCGCCGAGCCGACCTGAGCTCCCCGCAACCAGGGCTCGGCCGCCCGGCACCGAGCCGGCCCGAACCCGCTGAGCCGACTCCGCTCCTGCGACTCGGGTCGCTGCCCAGCCCAGTCGCCCGCTGGGTCCCGGACCAGGGTCACCACGACCCGCGACCGGTCCGAGCCGACCCGGCGGCCCAGACCGGCCGACCGGCCCAGACCGTCCGCTGCCCAAACCGGTCCCGGTCGCAGAGCCGGCCTAGACCGATCTAGACCGGCCCAGACCAGACCAGACCGGTCCAAACCGGTCCACAGCGGTCCAGACCGGCCCAGTGACGCCCGGGAAGGCCCAGACCGTTCCGACCCACCCCGGCTCGACCCCGGACGCCGTCTACCATCCCCGTGTGTTCGCTGCGATCGTTCTACTTGCCTCGTCTCATCACCACAACGCCTCACGCCGACCGCCATCCGCGTTCCGTCGCCGACTCGCCCGCTGTTCGACATCGCTGCCGCGCCCGACGACTTCCCTCGCCCCGACCGACCGGGCTCGCGCCCCGCAGGTTAGGCACTCATCCCCCTTACCTTACTTTGAAGTCTATATTTCCTTCAGTACTTCCCGCATTTGTCTCCACCGCCCTCGGGCCTAGTTAGGTTGAGTGACGTCAGGGTTCGGGATTGGGATCGTGGATCCGGTCGCCGGGTTGACGATCGAGCTGCTCCGACGACCCGAGGCTGCTCTCTCCCCTGCGTCGACGGATCTGGGAGGACTCCCGCTCCATCCTACTCGGCGTACCCCCAGGATCGCCGTGACGACGCCTTGGTCGGTTGACTGCTTGTGGAGACCTTAGATATCATTGCATCACTTAGAGCACATAGATCATCCCATCCTTAGTTTCCCCTTAGAGGACATCAGCGCCGGACCGATTCACCCCGTCGGTCCTGCATCAGAAACGATTTGAAGTTATCTTTCATAATTTACCATTTTCCCCAATTTCTATCATTAATTCATCGTCCGATTTGATCAAATTCAAAGTTTGATCATCATAAATTTCCTTATTTCCCTCTGGATTCGACCCTTATTTACCATTATACCCCTCAATTTGAGATGTTTTCATCAAATTGGTAAGTTTGGACTTTGTTTTGACACAAGACCATGTGAAATTGATGACCTCGCGGCCTCCACTCTTCAAATGGCGC
>CM044108.1:1196006-1321457 GCA_024174645.1 Lemna minuta | reverse complement strand
ATTTCATAGAATTTCATCAAAAATCACGATTTCAACATCCGAAAATTTCTCTCCACTTCAAATTTCGATTTCTCCGCGAAATTAAGTCCAAATTCATCGATTCTTGATTCCGTTGAATCGATTTGAAGTTATCTTTCTAAATCTACCATTTTCCCCAATTTCTCACCTCAATTCATCGTCCAATTTGACCAAATTCCAAAAGATATCTCGAAAATACCTAAATTCCCTGTGGATTCGACCCGTATTTACCATTATACCCCTCAATTATCTCTTAATTCCCCAAAGTGGTAAGTTCGGTATTATTTTTGACACGAGACCGTGTGAAATCGACGACCTCGCGGTCTCGTCTCGTCATATGCTTACCTTGATTATAATTAAGAATTAGACTTGAGCATTAGCCGATGAGCACTACCCGATGAGCACTACCCTAACATGCACTAAAGAAGTCAACCTAGAGATGGAATCTAGATCATTATGGCCTACACTATGAGGAAAACGTGATCATACATTTATACACTTCACCTTTCTAAGTAGTAGGATCAAAAAATGACAAGCCCTTCTAGGGAGATTGTATCGTAAATTGCTAAGAGACTAGCAATAATTTAAGCTAGGGGGTGTGATAACATGCTAAATAGACATAATAAAATATGATTATTAATGCACATTAAGGCATAAATGATTTCATTTTCATTCATGTTATCATATTTATGAGTATTTTTCTATCATTTCACGAAAAAGTCATTATAATCTCAAAAATACTTTAAATTACGGGTTAAATATGATGATTTAAAGATAAATAATTTTATAACCCATCTTTAATTGAGATTATAGATGTTTTATAAAGATAAAATAATCAGAGAAATCATTTTATAAACATTTATTTATATTTTCTTAAGTTAAATCTTTAGAGAATAAATATATTTTTGAAATGGAAATTAAAACTCTCATTATTTATTAATTTTGACTTTTTAGAATGATAGATAATTAAATTTTGGATCAAATAAAAGAAATTTGGATTAATTTGGAGATATATTTTGAAAGAAATGAATTTTATACTTTTACGGATTTTTTCGGATTTTTTTTCTGAATTTTATTTCAATTTTTAAGTGATTAAAGACAATTTAAAAAAGTGGAAAAGGGGGTATATTTTCGTGCGGGACCCACGTGGATGCGATGTGGCACTCAGGGCCACGTGGTAGAGCCACGCGAGCCCACGCGAGCGCTTGCCATCGGACGGTTACGCCAAAAAATCTGTATAAATAGAGATGTTCATCTCATTTCTAAACCATTCGAGAGCAAATCAATCCAATTGATCTGTTTAGACACCAATACTCTTGAATCTCTTGATCTTATCTTCTTCTACACACATTTCCGGATCTACGGAGGGTTTGAGATCGAGATTTGGCTGAGTAGAGAGGGACAAATCGACGCTTGAAGTTTCACATCGCGGTTTTTTCATATTTTCAATTATCCACGATTAATCGAGCTAATCCAATCGTAATTTGGGATTAGTGGAGGCAGTTTTTGCTAATCCATCATCCATTCAAGTTTAATTTCGATTTAGATTAAGAATTGAAGTTTTATTTTGTTTAATTTTTGTTAAATTCGCGATTTATGATTTTGGAAAATTCTTCCCACTTCGATCTTCAATTTCTCCGCGAAATCAAAGTCAAATTCGATGATTTTTGATTCCGTGGAAACGATTTGAAGTTATCTTTCATAATTTACCATTTTCCCAAATTTCTATCATCAATTCATTGTCCGATTTGATCAAATTCGAATAGATCATCATAAATTTCCTTATTTCCTTGTGGATTCGACCCTTATTTACCATTATACCCCTCAATTCGAGATATTTTCATCAAATTGGTAAGTTTGAACTTTGTTTTGACACGAGATCGTGTGAAATCGATGACCTCGCGGTCTCCGCTCGTTAGAGGGGTCCATTGATCGTGATTAATTATGACTATTATAACTCCCTTGATGGACCGCTAAGATTAAATGATGTTTAATCGAATCAATGTCTTATATGGTGTTGCCACGTACCCCTTGAGTAAGTGACATCTGATGCACATGATTAAATCACGCGATTAGATGTCTCACGCGTCGCCACATCACCTAAAATAAAACATAAATAGAATAGTCCCACACTGGATAAATTAGAGTATTTTATCGGGTTTTTAACATACGCAGATTTAAGGGGTTAGCTTAAATCCGATTACGGATGCTCCTAACCCATTTATAAATTCCGCGCACACGTGTCACGCACACACGCACACACGTGTGTCCACGTGTCAGATGGTCAGACGTCCGCACGTCGCTACGTGGCGACACTCTGCCACATCAGCGCGTGATAATAAAATCATTTTTTTATTCTTTTAATCATTTTAAAATAAAAAATATAGTTAAATAAATTCATAAAAATTCCAGAAAATTCCTAGAAATTAGAAAAATCATAGCTTTCAAAATACAACTCCAAATTAATTCAAATTTGTTTTGTTGGATCAGAAATTATATTATCTATCATTATAAAAAGTCATAATGTTAAAATAACAAGAGAATGAATTTAAATTAAATAAATATAATCATGTATCTTATAAAATAACTTTAGAAAAATACATGAATATAAATAAAGATATTTTCTCTTATATTTCTAATCATGTAAACATAATTATGATCGCAGATATAATTAGGATTAGAATCATAATGTTTAATTATGTATGATTATCCATAAATTGATGTATTTTTAGATCATAACATGCTATTACATACAATGACAGAAATGTACATAATATATGATAATATGCATATAAATGGAACAATTAATGCTTTTATTTGCATTAATAATCTTGTAAATTCATGTATAAATTGCATGTTATCAGTGGTCTTCCACTTCCTTAGACTTTTCGATAAAATATTTCATCCAACCGCTATGATTTGATGCTTGATAGCATTCTATATATTCTCCTACCATAGTGGAAGATGCTATGAGTGCTTGGTTAAACACTTTTTCAAGAGATAGCTCCTTGATAACATGCAATATTAACATGCAAATACATGATTATTAATGCAACTTACGCCATAAAACATTCTATTTTCATGCATTTTATCATACTTTGAGTGCATATCTCTCATTTCATGCAAATTTAAGTTATAATCTCAAAATGCACTATTTTAGAGATAATAATGCATTTTTAAGAATATATTTTAAAAATACATTATTCTCATCTATATTTGAGATTATAATTGGGCTTTAATGTTAAATAATAAGATAAAATACTTTTTATGTACTCATTTATTTTTCTGAGTCTTAATTTTTAAGAGAAATGAGTGTATTTTTTAAATAAAAATTTATTCTCTAGTTATTTAAATAATTTTACTTTTCATAATGATGGATAATTTAATTTTTGATCCAATGAAACAAATTTTGATTAATTTGGAGTTCTATTTTAGAAAGTTATGAATTTTCTAATTTTTAGGGATTGTTTTGGAATTTTTATGAATTTAAAATCAATTTATTTAATTTCAATTCAATTTTATTTTCATGCAGGTGACGTGGCAGCATGTGGAGCGTCCGATCACAATTATCCATCATTACTTAAAGATGGCATGACAGCACATGGAGCGTCTGATCGCGTGATTAAATTGTGATCGTTGATCATCACTTAAAGGCGGCGAGTACGTGGCACATTCTTACTTGTCGGTGAATCATTTTTTATATGATTTAATCTTAGCCAATGATCTGAGGAGTTATAATGGCTGAGATTAAAAGCTGACGAAACGCATTCGATCGTCAGATCAAGATCTAATGGATGGCATTTGATGTGTTACTTATAATGCACGTGACGTGGCAACATCTCGGCAATCCATCTCCGATCTAACAGCCATGAATTAATGTAACGATTCGCATCTCTGCATTTCATTAGAGCCGTTGATCAAAGATTAAACACTCAATCCGACTGTTATGCCCAAATTTACTATAAATTGAGATGTTCTTCGACATTGTAATGAATTCTTGGATGTTTTTGAGTAATCGAACTGTTTAGACAGCACCATCCTTGAATCTCTTGCTTCCAATCACTTCTAGACTCATTTCCACGTCAATAGAGTGGTTCGAAGTAAGATTTCGTTGATTGAATAGGGACAATTTGCCTCTTGAACACCAATGATCTTCTTCAAAATTGCAGAGTGAAACGCCTTGAATATGAGAATTAGTTGGAACATTTCAATCGCTATTTCAGGTTAGATTATGTCTTTTCCTCCTAATCTTTGATCTTTTATCATTAGATTGTAGTTTAGGATTGTAGATTTAGTTAATTTTGTCTTTAATTTTGGATTTCTCTATCTTTGCGTTCAGAAATTTCTACCTAATTTGCTATTTGATTTCTCCACCAATCTTAATCCAAATCAAGTGATTTTTTATTCTGTGGATTTGTCTTTGAGTTCTCTTTCCAAAAATATCAATTTTACCTAATTTCTCACCTCAATTCATCATTTGATTTAATCAAAATTTTAAAGATCTCTCAAAATTCCCTTATTTTTACGTGGATTCGACCCTTATTCACCACTATACTATTCACTTCGTGATTATTGGATAAAATTGGTGAGTTTGGTATTAATTTTGACACAAATTTATGTGTAATCAATGACCACACCCATTCGATCGGTCACTCCTCTAGCTAGTAAATAAATATACCATGAAGTTGATTTTTTTGTTATCAAGGCATCTAGCAAAATTAGAATCAAAATACCCAATGATCTCTAGTTCTTCTGATTTTCTATAAGTGAGCATATAATTCTTTGTCCTTTGTAAATAGCTCAAGACTCTTTTGTCTGCCTTCCAATGTGTCACACCTGGGTTACTCATGTATCGACCCAAAAACACCCAACTCTATAAGCAATATCTAGTCGTGAACAAACTTGGGCATACATAAGACTCCCAACAACTTAACCATACGAGAATTTTTGCATCTCTTGAATTTCTAATGTATTCTTTGGACATTGGTTGAGGCTTAGTTTTTCTCCTTTAGAAATTGGGATATCTAATGGTTTATAATCTTTCTTGCCATATCTTTGAAGAAGCTTTTTCATTATAACCTTTTTGTGACAACCCTAAGATATTTTTAGAACAATGTTGAATGCCTAAAAAATAAGAGGCATTACAAAGGTCCTTTCATCTTAAAGTTGCTTGATAGAAACTTTATGGTATCACGTAGTAAGATGTCATCTACTTATAATACTAGAAAAATATACTTGCTCCCACTAAACTAATGATATATACATTCATCATCAAGATTTATCACAAAACTGAATAAATTGATGATTCTATGAAATTTTTGATACCATTGATGAGGAGATAGCTTCAGTCCATAGAGAGATTTCTTTAATTCGCAGACCATGGACTATGGATCTTCAATTAGAAAATTTCAGTTGTTCCATATAAATGGTTTCATCGATTTCTTCATTTAGAAATGTGTCTTTTACATCCATTTGATGTAACTCAAGATCAAAATGAGCGACAAGTGCCATTATGATTCTAGATGAATCCTTTGAAGATATTGGATAAAATGTTTTATTATAATCAATGCCTTCACATTGAGTAACTCATTTTGCAACAATACACGCCTTATATCTTTCTGTATTACCTTTTGAACCCCTCTTGGTTTTGAATATCTATTTATAACCAATAGGTTTCAATCCTTCAAGTAATTGAACAAGATCCCAAACGTCATTGTCATCATGGATTTTATCATAAATTCACTTTGTGAGCATTGAAACTCTGCAAGGCTTACCATAAATTAATTGGATCATTTTCCTCTATCTCAAGGTCAGCCTCATGTTCTTAAAGATATATATGAATTTTTTTTAAAATTATACTTCCCTTGATTATTTAATTGTAGATTCTCTTGATCGCAGTTCTTCTTGAGGATATGAAATTTGATTATATGAAGTAGAGGGACATGAAATATTTTCCTGAACACTTGAAAGAATTAAATTATCTTCTGCATTAAAACTATCATTGTGTTCTTCCTTAAAGTCTGTGTTTATAAACTTTATTCCCCCTGAAAAATTCAATATTCTCAAAGAAATGTACATTTCGAGTTTTAAAGATATTTCTAGTTCTAGGATCGTAAAATTTAAAACCCCAATATTTTTTATGAATATCCAACAAAATAGTAACTTATTATTTGGGAGTCTAGTTTTCTTTCCTTAGGAATATAAGGTCGTGCTTGAGGTGGACAATCTCATATATGGAGATGCTTCAAAGTGGGTTTTCTTCCTGTCCATAGTTCATATGGTGTCTTTATAGTTGCTTTTGTTAGAACTCTATTTAATAAGTATATGGTTATTTTTTATGTCTCACCTTATAAACTCATGTGAGGCAATGACTCAACCATTATACTTCTCACCATATCTTGAAGTATCTGATTCTTCAGCTCAACTATGCCATTCATATTAGGAGTGCCACGAATAGTATACTGAGGGACAATTCCTGATTGCTAAAGATATTGGGCAAAACTTCTAAGACATTGTTCACCAGATTTGTCATTTCTTCCATAGAACTCTCCACCATTATTTGATCTAACACTCTCAAGTTTTTGTTGAGTTGATTTTCTACCTCTGCTTTCATATATCTGGAATGTATAAAACGATTCTAATTCTTCATGAATGAGATAAATGCAGCCATATCATGAATAGTCATTAGTAAAGGATCTGGTCGATAAATAATAAAGGGCAGTGATCATTCTTAGTTGTGGCATTCAGGTTTCTGATAGTCGATGAAAACTAGCAGCTTTGTCGGAAGCGTGTTTGAATCTCCTCACTCTTCTTATTCACAGTTATCGTGACTACGACTTTTTTGGGAACAGTGTGCACCAGTACTAGCCTATTGGCTATCACATACGGGGTAGATGATTTCTGTGTTTAGCCTTTTAAGAATTTCTTCATTTCACTACCTCTCATACCTTGGGGCTTAGTCTTCTCTAGGCCTCCATGATAGGTCTGGAATCATCCTTAAAAAAAGATATAATGGGAGCATAGTGAGGGATCTAATCGCTTTAATCTCGATAGGATCCAACCGATTGCTTGCTCATTCTATCACAATACATCGAGTAACCCTTTTCCTGCTCCTAATCAAGCTAGAAGGAAATGATTATTGGCTTTGCCTGTTGCATATCAAGAAAAGTATACTTAAGTGAAGATGGTAGAGGCTTGAGCTTCAATGTAAGCTCGACCAATTATAGCTCCTCAAGATCACCCTCCTCATTGAATGCCCTAAACTTTGTCTTTGCAAGATTCAATCTCCTCATCATCACAAAGGTCAATGGCACTCAAATTCTTGGAAACTTGTAATGGTTACTTCATTAGCTTGTTGATGTTGACCTTCACAGTGTGCTCTCCCACCTTTAGTATTACCTAGACTTTCCCCTAATCTTTGATGTCTTTCACGGTAGCTAGAAAAGGTGATCAGGGCTTGACTAAGCTTCCTAATGAATTTTCATATCTATGACTTAGAAGTCTACTGGTAAAAAACAATCTTCTATCCTTACGATCACATCTTCTACTATGTCATGGGGTTTCCTCAATGATCCATCTGCTAAGCATAATTCTACAAGAAAAAGCTACAACTCTCCTACATGATGATGAGCAAATACTACTTTACGGAGGCTACTAATACTAGTTTCAGTGTCTAATAAGGATCTAATAAAAGTCATTCATCTTATTTTTCTAGTGATCATGGGTGCTTCGAGATCTCTCTTTTTTTCTCAATAGGGAATTTATCATAGTTGAACTCACGGTTTCGCTCGATTGGATCCTTTTGAGGCTCTTATGGGGTGCGCATATGCCGTTAAGGAATTTTGCATATGAGGGAATAGGTTTAATGACATCTATATGGGGATGGTGATGGTAAACTTTTGGAAGGCTTCTAGTAGATGATCATTTAGTTTGTGGAAAATGAAAATGAGATAATTATTTAGGTTGAAGAAAAGAAGAGAGGAGAAGAGATACATATATGGGAGAGGAGAGAGAGTAGTAAATCTAGAATTACAAAAGTACCATTATGGGCCATATACACTCACACTCCCCCTTAAGTTAGAGCGTAGAGATCAAAAAAGCCCAGCTTGTGAGAAATGGAGTTGTAGGCGGCCATGCTTACTCCTTTTGTTAGAATGTCCTCCAGCTGATGGGCAGAGCAGAAAGAAGGAGTGGTAATAAACCCATCAAGTACCCGATGGCGAATAGTAGGGCAATCAATCTCGATATGCTTGGTACATTCATGAAAAGTGTGATTGTTGGCACGAAAGATTGTAGCTTGGTTATGACAATACATGGGCATGACACCGTGTACTAGAAAACCAAGCTCCTTGATAACATGCATTTATAACTTGAATTCTTATCCTAATTAACTCATATTCATGCTTATTTTATGAGAATATGATGCATGTTGTCATACTTTTTAGGAATTTTCTCCATTTGGCATGTCATTTCACTAAAGTTGATATTCAGGCTTAATAGATGATTAATCTTTTGTGTAAATTAATATAAGTTAATCTCTGTTATTGAATTATTTTTGACTTTAGTAAATGTTTGGAAAGATAATTTCAAGATGAATTTATGATTTAAAATGTTTAATGAGAAATGATTTAAGTAAATTTTAATTCATCTTGATTTCTTCTTTCAAAATATATTTTAAATGACATGATATTAAAAAGAAAAGAATTTGTGATCCAATGGAGATAATTTGGATTAAAAAGGAATAGTATATTTCAAGATATGATTTTTGGAAGTTTGTAGCCTTTTTCTGATTTTTATTTCATTTTTCTAAATTGAATTTTTATTTAAAAATTCACAAAAAGGGGGGTATTTACCTCCACGCGTTGACGTGGCGAGAGGGGAAAGGCGGCGAGCTGACACGTGGCGCGCGGGACCACCGCGCGGATGCGACGCGACTCTGAGGCCACGTGGCAGGGTCGTGGGTGGCCCACGCGAGGCGAGCGAGGCGCAAAGTGGCGCGGCCACGTGGCAGGGATGCCACGCGACCACGCGGGTCCATGTGGGCGCCCGTGTGGGACGCCACGAGTGACTGGTAATAGAGGGTAGCGGTAACGCAATTAATAGACGATTGCATTCCGCTATTTAAGCGCACCGTATCCCGTCATTTTTTTCCGTGTGGGACTATGTCCCACATGTCTTACCTTTTGCAGGTGACATGGACGCGCGGCAGGCGTCGGATTTTATCAACACAGTGGAGATCGCGTGGACCCGAGTCCACGCGATCATCAAATCAACATGTGCGTTAATATCACTTTAAGTGGACGTGATCGGAGCGCTTACCTGACGCCACGTGGTGACACGAGAAGCGTCGGATCGTCATCAAATTAGGATACCGCTTTAATTGCGATCGGGCCGTCCACTCTCTTGACGCTCCATCGGACGGTGCAGACGTTTCGTGGAAGAAATCCACGATTGCGGTCCGATCGAACCGCGATCACGGTGCGATCGAACCGCGATCGCGGCGCGATCAAACCGCGATCGCGGCGCGATCGAACACCGATCGCGGCGCGATCGAACACCGATCGCGGCGCGATCGAGCCGCGATCGTGAAGCTTTTCTCGTGGAATCACTCCCACAAGATCAGAAGGCGGCCGACCGAGATCTAGGATCACGATCGATGCACGATCGTGGCCTAATTTCAAGCTAATTTGAGGCCGATGCACCACTAAATCCGGTCAAAAGCGTCGCGGAATTGAAGCCACGATTATCGCCAAGTGAAATCGACCCCATGACGCCACGAATCCGTGCCCACGACCGGATCAAACGGCCGGAATTCTCGGGCCAATTTCCTCTTTAAAACCAATGTATTCCTCCCTTTGTTCTTTAACTTTTGATCGATTTATGAAGGAATTAAGCAAATTTCGAGGAAGATCTCTAGTTCATCGTGATCCCCCCGCGTTTAGACTCGATTGCGAAGGAGTTAGAGCGGGATTGATCGCGAATTTCTCCTTCATTTCATCGAATTTTCCGCTTGAACTCCGAACGTCCGCGAGGAAGAATCCGAGCAAATTTGCTTCAATCCACGAGAATTGAATCCCCATTCTTGCGGCAATCGGGTTAGTAGTGAGATTCGATCGATTATCAGGAGGTAATTTATTAGATTTAGAAGTTTAATTTTGCAAATTAGTTCATAGTGTTATTCATTTTGGTTATAATTCCAAATCATTTATTTTGGTTTCATTGGAATCCTCTTTTCATCAGCTTTCCGTGGATAGCAAATTCATCAAATTCCGAGTTCATTTGACCCTCCAATTTGATGTTTGACCAAGGACTGTTCATCTTTCACCAGAAGTCAAATGTTGACTTTTGGCATGAATTACTTTTGATTTATAAATTAGAATTTGATAATTTCAGTCTTGTTAGATTCCTCTGGATCTTAGCTTTCCATTGACATAGAAATTCCAAAATTTGGATTTCATTTTGTCATTCAATTTGAAGATTTCCTCCGAGGTGTTAATTTCGGGGATTTTCTGATAGTGGATTTTCAATAATTCATAATAAATACATTTCTTATCCAAAAATCACGAAATATATATCAATAAATTCAATTTTCCCTCTAGTTTTCAAATATCTAATTTTCATAATCTTCTGACTCTGTTTGATTCTCTGATTTTGCAAAACACCCACTATTGGTCAAAGTCAATGCTTTGACTTTGACTTTTGACTTTTCTCTGTCAAATCCGAGATTTCAATTCTTAAAACTTCTTATTTAGCTTATTTATATCATTTCCATTCCTTACATATTATTTTCTCTTATTTAAAACTCCTTTTAAACCTAGGTTTGACCAAGTCAACTCTACGATTAAAGTCAACTCTGCTCTCTGTGGATCGACCCGATACTTACACAATGCTCAAATATTATATCTTATCTTTGTGAGTTTGGTTTTATAAAAAAAATTTGACCATCATCTTTGTGTTTTAACGACGCACGAAAAACGATCCGTCACTCCTCAAGAGAAGAACGTACCCAAAGCATCTCACAGGAAGCATGCATCATAGCACGATATTCAGCTTCAGCACTGGGGAGAGAGACAATGTGTTGTTTTTTACTCTGCCACATGAAAAAGTTCCTGCCAACGAATGTGCAGTACCTAGAAATATATTTTCAATCACCATGATCGCTTGCTTATTTAGAGTTAGAGTAGGCCTCCACGCGAAAATGACCATGTTGTAGGAAGAGAAGACCACGTCTTGGAGCATGCTCGAGATAGGCGAGAACACGAAGAGCTACTTGCCAACGCATAAAGTGGCTAAGGAGACCCACCATATAAGTGATGTCAGGACGTGTAACAGTCAAAGTGAATAAGCTTCCCCATAAGTCAGCAATAGGCATGAACATTGACGATTAGTGGAGAGGTAGAGTCCAAAAAGTTAGGCTTACTATTAATGGGCGATGCGCGGGGCTTACACCCTAGAAGTCCAACCTCTGTAAGTATATCAAAGACATATTTACGTTGGTTAAGAACCAACTTTAATGGCCGATAAGCAAACTCAATGCTCAAGAAATACTTCAGAGTGTCGAGATCCCGAATAGTAAGATATCGATGTAAATAACCCATATCTCAAGTAATGTCAATGATGTCGCTCCAAGTGATGAGGATATCATCAATATATACAGCCAATATGATGCATCTAACAGAACTAGAGGTATGGAAGACAGTAGGGTGACAAGACGAGACCACGAGGTCGTCAATTTCACACGGTCTCATGTCAAAAATTAATCCGAACTTACCAATTTCGGGAATTAAGAGTGAATTGAAGGGTATAATGGTAAATAAGGGTCGAATCCACAAGGGAATTAAGATATTTTCGAGATATATTTTGGAATTTGGTCAAATTGGACGATGAATTGAGGTGAGAAATTAGGGAAAATGGTGGATTCAGAAAGATAACTTCAAAACAAATCCACGAAATCAAGAATCATTGAATTTGGACTTGATTTCGCGGAGAAATCGAAATTTGAAGTGAAGAGAAATTTTCGGACGTTAAAATCGTAATTTTGAGCTAAATTAAATGAAATTAAAATCTAAAACCTAATCTAAACGAAAATTAAACATAATAGGAAGATAATCTAGGGAAAACCGCTTCCACTAAACCCGTTTAGCGATCAAATCGTCGCGATTAAACCAATTAATCGCAAAAATTGCCAAGAACGTCACGATGGGCTTCAAGCTGCAATTTCTCCTTCGATTCTCCACCAAATCTTGATTTCAACCCCTCCATGGATGCGGAAATGAAAGAGGAAGAGGATGGAATGAAGAGAAACAAGTGGAATGGTGTCTAGATAATTCAATTTGATCGAAATCCAACTCGAATACATACAACGACGAAGAACATTTCGTTTTATAACAATTTTGGGCGTAACCGTCCAATCGTTTCGATCGACGGTTACGATGAAACGGTCGATCGTGGACCGTTTCGATTAAGTTGTGGCCATCGGATCGTGATGGACGGCCACGATTTGATGCGTAGATAAACGTTATAAAACGCCTTGGATGTCGCCCCTTGGATTGCGATTGGAAGGCTGAGATGCGATCCGCGCCGAAGCATCTCAACCGTTATAATGCCTTTAAAACGCCACGTGCGTTTTGATTGATCCGGTGGTCCACTCTCCACCCGATCGACGCGTGAGATCGACGCGTCGTCCCGATCCAACGCCTCTCCTCGCTCCACGTGGCCTGCGGTTAAAACAAATGTGTGGGACTTTAGTCCCACACGGAAAACGTTAATGAAATCCGTCGGGTTTATAAGGCCTGACGGATTAAAGGGTTTGAATACCCTTTCGGGCTACGAAAGGCTGAATACCCCTTATTATATAAAGTATAAATAAATATATATGTATAATGCGCCACGTAGGCGCTGCGCGGGCCCGCGTGGCTCTGCCACGTGGCCTTGCGTGCCACGTCGCACCCGCGTGGGACCCGCGCGATTTTTGCAATTTTTTATTTATTTATTTTAAACGTTTTTAAATAGAAAATAAAATCAAAAAAATCCCTAAAAATTGTAAAAATCATATCTTTTAAAATACAACTCCAAATTAATCCAAATTGCTTTCATTTGATCTGAAATTTAAT
The DNA here is from genome assembly GCA_024174645.1 of Lemna minuta. Taxonomy (NCBI): domain Eukaryota; kingdom Viridiplantae; phylum Streptophyta; class Magnoliopsida; order Alismatales; family Araceae; genus Lemna; species Lemna minuta. Next base: position 1,308,327 of record CM044108.1, on the reverse strand, counting down.
TATCTATCATTCTAAAAAGTCAAATTATTTAAATAACAAGAGATTTAATTCTTATTTTAAAAATACATTCATTTCTATAAGATTTTAACTTTAGAAAATTAAATGAATGTTTATAAAAATGATTTCTCTTATTATTTAACTTTAAAAACCACTTATAATCTCAAGTAAAGATGGGTTATAAAATCTTTAATCTTTAATTTATTATAATTAACCCTAAATTAACGCATTTTGAGATTATAACATAAAATTGCATAGAATGATAGAAATGCACTCAAAGTATGATAACATGCACATAAATGTAATGTTTTATGCCTTAATGTGCATTAATAATCATGTTTTATCATGTTAAGATTGCATGTTATCATAGGGTCCATGATAACACACAATATTAACATGCAATTGCATGATTATTAATACAAATTAAGGCATAAAACATTCCATTTTTATGCATGTTATCATACTTTGAGTGCAGATCTATCATTTCATATAATTTTAAGTGATAATCTCAAAATGCACTATTTTAGGGATAATATGCATTTTTCAGAATATATTTTAAAAATTAGATTATTCTCATCTATATTTGAGATTATAATTGAGTTTTAATGTTAAATAATAAGAGAAAATACTTTTTATATACTCATTTATTTTTCTAAAGTTCTAATTTCTAAGAGAAATGAGTGTATATTTTTAAAATAAAAATTTATTCTCAAGTTATTTAAATTTAAATTTTTATAATGATAGATAATTCAATTTCTGATCCAATGAAATAAATTTGGATTAATTTGGAGTTGTATTTTGAAAGTTATGTTATTTTTTTAGGGATTTTTTTGAATTTAAAATCAATTTATTTGAATAAAATTCATTAAAATAACATTTTATTTTTGCGTGCTGATGTGGCAGCTGACATGGCATGAGCAGAAAAAAATAAGCGCTCCACATGGTGACATATGAGACCGCCACATGGTGTACACATGTACATTTGCACGTGTGTGCGAGTGCGCGTGTGTGCGCCTCTACACATGTGTGTTAAGGATTTTTGCTAACTCCTTAATTACACACACCTTATATACATATATTTTTCTCTTCAATTTTTGCCATGTGGGACTATGTTTTCATGTTTTAAATTCGTAGGGGCCATGGCAGCATGTGGAGCGTTCGATCGCGTGATTAAATCGCGATCGTCGATCATCACTTAAGGTTGGGGGTACCTTGCGCATTTCTACTTGTCGACGAATCATTTTAAAAATGATTTAATCTCAGCCGTTAATCAAAAGACTTATAATGGCTGAGATTAAAACTAACGAAAACATATCCGGAGCATTAGATCAAGAACAAATGTATTTCATGCATTTCTTCTTCACGTTCGACGTAGCGAAATCTCAGCGGACCATTTCCGATCCAACGGTCAAGACTTAACCTTAACGATTCACATCTCTACGTTTCATCAGAGCCATTGATCAAAGATTCAACGCTCGAGCCCGACGGTTACGCCCAAATTTGATATAAATTGAGATGTTCTTTCGACATTATAAATCATTATTGGATGTTTTCGAGTAATCAAACTGTCTAGACACCACCATCCTTGAATCTCTTACTTCCAATTGCTTCTAGACTCATTTCCGCATTGACAGAGTGGTTGGATGTGAGATTTTATCGATAGAATAGGGAGAATTTCCCTCTTGAACGCCGCTGATCGTCTTCGAAATCGCGGAACGAAAATCCTTGAATCCTTGGATCATTGGATCATGAAAATCCTTGGATCATTTTGATCACTATCTTGGGTTAGATTATGTGTTTTCCTCCTAATCTTTTGTCATGTATCATTAAATTTTAATTTAGGATCATAGATTTAGTTTAATGTCATTTTTAATTTTGGATTTCTTTCTCTTCGCGTTCAGAAATTTCTATCTAATTCGCTCTTTGATTTCTCCGCGAATCTTGATCCAAATCGAGTGATTTTTTTATTCTATGGTTTCATCTTTGAGTTCTCTTTACAAATCTATCCAAATATCTAATTTCTCACCTCAATTCATCATCCAATTTGACCAAATTTCAAAAGATATCTCAAAATTTCTCTTATTTCTCCGTGAATTTGACCAATATTCACCACTATACTCCTTAATTCTTGATTATTTGATAAAATTGGTGAGTTTGGTAATTATTTTGACACGAATTGGTGTGTAATCAATGACCGCATCAATTCAGTTTGTCAGTTCACTTCACAAGGATTGAAATCCTTAAGAAAGAATAAGCTGACTGAAGTCCGTAAACCATGCACGTGAGGTCTACTTCAAACCATAGATAGCACGATGGAGATGACATACCTGGGTAGTCTCCCCCTGAAAAACATACCCAGGTGGTTTCTCAATAAAGACACGTTCCACAAGATCACCATAGAGGAAGGCATTGGACACATTGAGTTGAAGAAGAGACCACCCCTAATTCACCGCCAAAGAGAGAATAATACACACTGAGTTAAGGCGGACCACAGGGGAGAATGTCTCCTTATAGTCAATCTTGTAGGTCTAAGAGAACCCATAGGCAACTTGACAAGCTTTGTGTCAATGAATCGTCCCATCAAGATTATTCTTGAGTGTAAAAACCCATTTGCAAGTAATAACTTTAGTGTTGGCCGGTGATGGAGAATTACCTCATCACATGAATACAAGGGTTCCAAGTGAACCTAGATATGACTTAAGGAAGAAAAATCATTCTCAACAGCAACAAAATGGCATACTCCTCCTTATTCATAAGTTTGAGAAACTCACCATTCATGAAATGAATGAAGAAGACCTCTCTAAAACATTGAAAGAGAGTGTAGATAAAAAGGGAATTATCTTCCCTCCTCCTCCAATTATATATTGATCCAAAGATTGACTTGGTCAAAAGAAATTAAACTTTCATCCTTAAATACTTAGAATTCTTTAAATAGACCAAGTCAACCACCTCTTACCTTGATATAGGTTCCTAATTATCCAAACCATAACCACTATATCATAGGTACCTTGTATAAATCAATGATCTCAAAAAATCAGTAGAAAACATCTTCTTTTAAACTCCCTTATTCTTTGAAAACCACCCCTAAGTAGAAATTTTAGAAGAGATCTATATGTGATAACTTATGGAAGAAAACTATCTTCTTGTTCTAATTCAAGACAAAGCCTTTTGCATGAATAAACCCATGCATGTATGAAGATCAAACAACATGAAGTTCATTTCCATGATGATGATTATGCTAAGAGAGCTACTACCAAAAAGGACTAACTCCCACCTAAACAAAGCCTTCACGACTGATGAGGAAGAAGAAACTCAGTCTGCAAGCTTCATAAATAGGGATTATCAAGATCATGATTTATTTAAGAAGACTATGAAGATAGCTGCTTCAAAAGGTCCTCACGACCTCTACAGGACATCAAGGCCTCCAAGAACATCAGGAGAACAATAAAGACACATGAAGCCAAATTATGAAGATCCTAATTTGGATCTTGATAATCCAAGCAATGAGGACTTCCTACCACTTGATCCATACCTCAACAGTTAAAGAAGATGACTAAAGTCTACTCTGAAGAGTTGAAAGAAGACTGCCACGTGAAGCTAATCCCATAACAGAAGATACAATGGGCTATTGCTAAAGATAATAATCACAAGAATCAATCTCACCCTCTGTCCTTGAGCCACCTCTCCACGGTTGAAGAAGAAGATGGACATCTATCGCCTTGCCATCACACGAGCAATAGAAGTATCTAAAACCAGCTAAGAAGAAGCTTAAAGAAAGCTTCCAACACCGACACATCTTACCCACGAGAGCAGTTTCTCCACGGTCCCCACTGTGGACTACCCCGTCGGGCTGATTGCTACTGACCGACCCTATATTACCTTCATGATATTATAACTGCCAAAGACCGTCATCAATTTCAGAATATTCCACGCCAACCTCATCTTACTGTCGTGGAACAAGGTGAGCGCCTTGAAGATACGAGAGGACTTCTGCGAAAAGAATCTCTCTTCGTCTACTGATCAGAGAGCAAAACTCCCGTTCAACGACATACACAGGATCTAAAAGGAAATAACGAAGACTTCCCGATTCCCGTAACCGTCGTACGCAAAAACTGCCTTCTCATCACCTCAATCAAGTGTGTTTTAAAAAAGATACGAGGACCGGTCAACCCAGCCATCCACGATCCTTACACCACGGCGTTGACTATCTACTCACGGCTACCGTCAACTGAACGCTCGTGCAAAAGAGAAGAACGGAAGATCTCAACCGATCCGATACGGAATTACTCTGCGGCTCACAGTATTACCAATATCGGAATAAGGAGAAGACAAGAGACCGTCCACGAATAGGATGCATAACCGCCGTAACTTCCTCTCTCTCCCGAGGCATCTCTTCGTCCCAACCTCTCTATCTTTCTCTACTCTATAAAAGAAACGATTTTAAGGGAGAAAAGAATTTGTTGTTGTTGAATGAAATTGTTCTCCTTTTGGAAAACATGTGTTTTTGTGCTTTCCCGTGTCTCCTCCATTCCCTCTTCCGAAACTTCTCTCCGAGTTTCTATCTTCCTATCTTTTCTCCCTCCCGTTCTGTCATCTTTCATTCATTTCAAAGTAAGAAGCGACTGAGGGAGTATCTCGATCGTGAGGTGATCGCAGAGGCATCCACTTCGTGATGCATGCAGGTATCATCCTCTTCTTTCTTACCGTGAAAATAGTTCTTCTCTCAAATCTTAAGTCCAAACGTTGACTTTCTGAATTCTATCTATTCTCCGTCGCGTGACAATTATCCGAGAATCCCATTATATATTCTCTATTTTATATCTCTATTCTATATTATATATTCTCTATTTTATATCTCTATTCTATATTATATATTCTCTATTTTATATCTCTATTCTATATTATATATTCTTTATTTTATATCTCTATTCTATATTCTATATTTTCCATTCTCTATTTCATATATCTGCTATCCGAAATTCATACTATATTAAATAATCCCCAATCTCAGTAGTATCCATTCTAAATATTCTCCATGTTAATCATCCTATCCATAATATAAATTATTTAATCACTTATCCACACTTACTCTTCCCGCAAACACATTCATTATCATTCATTCACCTTTTTGCATCCTTCTTCCTCTATATACTCACTAATATATAATTCTAAAATTTCTTATTATCAATAATATTTCCTCTCCACATTACATAATTAATATAGAAACCATTCTTATTCATTAAAATATAAAAATCATCTTCTAATACCCTATCTTCTCCATGCATTCATAACCATCGTCATCACTGTTATCCTCCTATTTCTGAATTATTCTACACTATAACCTCACTGATGTATAACTCCTATTCATAGTGATATCATTCATAGGTCCTCCATAAGATTGTAGGAATATTTCACAATTAAAATCAGTAGATATTCATATCTATTTCACTCACTTTTCCATCACATTTCAATCATTACATCATCATCCTCATATACATTCTCATTTCTAAAATATCCTACATCAGCCGGTCAAGGTGCTAATACGCATGTTCATCTCTTGACTAGAGCCTCATACTCTTAAGTCCATTGCTGCCTTCTAGTTAGGTAGCTTTACTGCTTCTAAGTGTGACTTGGGTATTGACTCAGTAGTAAGAGAAAGGGAGAAGGCATGATAGGTAGGGTGCAAGAGAGCTTACCTCTGCGAAGAGTGATAGGTAAGTAGATATCATCTTATGGCAATGCAATGGGCGTCGGATCTGAGCATGAGGTCGAGGAGTTGGTGATCGAAAGTGCGGAGACTGGAGTAGAGATCGGAATTGGCGATGTCGTGGGTGGCATGAGTTGTGGAGAAGCAATAGAGTCAGGTAGTGGGGTAGGAGATGATGGTGGAGATAGTGATAAGAGAGGAGCAGGATCAATCATAGTAGATAGATGAGATGCATTCGCTGGAGAGGACAAAGAGGATGAGGTAGGTATATGACAAAGCGAGACCACGAGATCGTCAATTGCACACGGTCTCATGTCTAAAATCCCCAAAAAATTAGAAAATTTATAAATTTTAAAATACAACTCCAAATTAATAAAAATTCATTTTTTTGAATCAGAAATAAAATTGCCTATTATTCTAAAAAGTCAAATTTAATAAATAACAAGAGAATGATTTTTTTTAAAAAAAATATACTCATTTCTTTTTAGAATTTAAAACTTTGAAAAATAAATGAGTGTATAAGTATTTTATCCTATTATTTAATATTAAAACCTAATTATAATCTCAAATAAAAATGGGGATAATCTAATGTAAAAAGTATTTGTTTTAATTTATCATAATTATCCCTAAATTAGTGCATTTTGAGATTATAACTTAATTTTCATATAATGATAGATAAATATTAAAAACATGATAACATGCATTAGAATGGAATGTTTTATGCCTTAATTTTTATTAATAATCATATATTTTTATGTTTAATTTGCATGTTATCAAAGTCTACAAGTGTTGGTATAATAGTCTTGAAGGCGATGTCCTGACTGCTTTGCCTTGAATAATTGCTCATATACCTCAATGATTCAAGAGATATTAGACTCATAGCCATACATGGAAGCCCATTCGTCCTAGATAGCTTTGGTCGATGTAATGAGCTGCATAGGCTCACTAATAAAAGGAATCACCAACTTGAGCAGCCATGTCGTGACAGCTTGATCCTCAATGAACCATGTTGTACAACTAGGATCCCCAAATGGGGGAGGGTTGTTTGTGAGAAAAGAGAGACGACCATGAATATGTTGAAAATATCAAAAGCTAGCAGACCAAGTGACATAGCTTGTCCCATCGAAGATAGTACAAGGACTCTGAAGATGGTGGACAAATGTGTTCATCAAAGAAGATAAGGAAGCAACAATTGGTTGCAATGCTTCACCAAGAGTAGAGATTGGCGGTAACACTGAAGTAGGGGGCAATGTTGGTTGTATTACTGGAGTAGAAGTAGGGACCATCTAGTTTTCTGGGGGCGGCATGATAGTAAAAGAGGGAGGAATGGGTAAAGATGTTTATGGAGACTCCTCATTTGCCATAATCATAAGCTAGAGACCGACTAAGAAATCAATAAATATGTATTGTGATGTGTCCTAAAAGATAGGCGGATAAATCATTTGTTTCTCCCTTATGCAGTCCTCAGATCAAAAAAATTTATGCCTTAGAAAAGTTTTAGCCTTAAATCTTGGGGTGCAAGATGATCATCTACATTGATCATGAAGCATTAAAGTACTTGCTATCTAAGAAGGAGGCAAAACCATGACTAGTACAATGGGTTCTGCTTCTTCAAGAGTTTGACACAAAGATTAAAGATAAGAAGGGCAGTGAAAATTGGGTGGCGAATCACCTCTTACGTCTGCATATTCTAGGAACATGACACATCAGTGACACACTTTGTGACAAGCATCTCCTTGCGATATCTCATTGCGCTCCCTAGTTTGCACACATCACCAACATCCTCGTGACTGGATTGATCTTGGAGCATTGGAGTCGACATCAAAAGAATAAGTTCTTCCATGAACTTAAGTAATAATTTTGGGAAGAACCACTTTTTGTTCTATCTTGAATACGACCAGGTCATTCGGCGATACATACAAGAGGAGCAAGGAGACATTTTACAAATGTGTCACTCATCATAGTGTGGAGGACACTTTGCCGCATGGAGACTATAAATTAGATCTTACAAAGCCATTTTTATTGGCCCACCATCTTCTCAAGGACACCTACCTTTTTCTACACAAAGCGCGTAAAGTGCCAAGCAGCATTAAAAATCTCCAAGCGAGATGAGATACCACTCAGGCCTATCCTTGAGGTGGAGATATTCAATCTATAGGGGACTGACTTTATGGGACCTTTCCTACCTTAAGATGGGGAAAGAGTATTCTTGTGGCGGTGTAATATGTGTCCAAGTGGGTTGAGGCTATCCCCACTAGGGTAAACAACCATTGAGAGGTGCTCAGATTTGTCACGAGGTACATCTTCACCCGATATGAATGTCTAAGGGCCATCATCATCAACGGAGCCTCACACTTCAATAATGCACACTTTCATGCATTATTGAAGACGTATGGAGTACATCATCACGTCACCATAGTATACCACCCCCAAGCAAATGGGCAAGTCAAAGTGAGCTATAGAGAAGTCAAGATTATATTGAAGATAATTATTTCAGCCAAACGGGAAAGATTGGGCACACAAGCTTTTCAGATGCATAATGGGCATATCATATGGCTTACCCTCGCTCAATCGATTTGTCGTGAGCTCCATTAGGTTTTATTGCACTAAATACGTTAAACTTAGTGCTTCTTGGGAGGCACCCCAAGATTTTCTTAACTTACTTTTTCTTCTGCTTTTTGTGTTTTGTTCTTCTTTTTTGTAGCCGCTGAAAAAGCAACTACATTTGTAGAAGGGCACGGGCAAGAAAAATCCCTTGGATAAGCATCACAAATGCCTAAATAAGTTTTTCTAGACCCTTTCTTCTCACCAAATTTGTTATCTTTTTCATGCCATGCATGATATTCTTACCATCTTTTCATGAGCATGATAATTTCACTGAGGGCAATGAAAAGTTTAAGTTGGGGGTGAGGACTTAGAAAAACTCAACAATTTCTTTCCCTGACATTGGGACAATTTAACGAAATAAACTTGTGCGATCGTTGAAAACAAACGAATTCGTGTCAAACTAAATACCAAACTCACCAATTTTAATATTTAATCAACAATCAACTAATCTAGTGATGAATGAGGGTCAAATCCACATAGATTTAGGGTCTTTTTTGAAATTTTCTTGAAAATTCGATCCAATCTGATGACTAATTGAGTTAAGAAATTTAGGATTTTTTTGTTTTTTTGAAATAACACTCCAAAAAATTAATGAAGTCAAAATCGCTCGATTTAGATCTCTATTTGCGAAGAAATCATGGAGCAAAATTAAATTAGAAAAACCACTTGTGAAGAGAAAGAAAATGTTAAAAAGTCATTAAATTTGACTAAGCTACTGTTTGAAATTGAAATCTAATGATATAGGAAGAAACATTAGGAAGAAATCATGCAATCAAATTTATTGCCAAATCAAGGCTTTTCATTACGCATTTCGAAAAACAAAAAAATCCAAAGTTCAAATAGCAAATTCTCCCTATTCTCTCAACAAAATCTTGATTTCAAACACTCCCCAAACGTAGAAATGAGTCTCGAGGAGGAAGAAGACAAAGAGATTCAAGAATTGAGATGTTCAAACGGATCGATTAAGTGAAACACGCAAGAATGGTTTACATAGTCGAAGAAGGAGCGTATAAATGCGCAAAATTAGGGATGACCGTTTGATCTGGAAATTTATCTACGATTAATTGATCTATGATTGAGAAATTGACCCCAATGAAACATTTGGTGTCAAATCATCATCTTTAAGTCGTGCGTTAGATCTTCATCGACCTGTCCAATTTTTTCCACATTATCTCGTGTACACGAATCGTTGTGTAAACAACATTGTTTGATCTTCATTGCATGCTTTGGATGCGTACACATGTCCACAGGAGTCTATGAGGCGCGATTAATGCTAGTTGTTATAACTCTTTAGATGAACGGTTGAGATTGCATGCATTAAATTAGATGATTCAAGGACGAATTGTTATGCATCACGTACCCTCTAACTTAAATGAAGATCAACAGCGCTAATTAAGTTCATGAATCAAACACCTCACCTTACACCACATCACCTATGAGAAAATAAAGAAATAGATCGCCCCACATGGGAAAAATGATAGTGGATATCGAGTATAAATATGGGAGCGTATTACCTGTTTAGTTTATATCCTTAAAAAGAATGATTAACCACTTATTATATGCACACACATGTACACGCGTACGTCACGTGGCGCGCACATATGCTACTATTCAGGCATGCAGCCACGTCAGTGTGATAAAAATATAATATTCAATTTTTTAAATATCAGTAAATTCAAAATAAATCCAAAGAAATTCAAAAAAATTTATATAAAAATCCCTCAAAATTAGAAAATACATGACTTTTAAATTATATCTCCTATTTTTAATCCAATTTTTTTATTTCATGTTAAGTTAAGTTATCTATCATTCTAAAAAGTCAAATTTAATAAATAATAGAGAATAAATTTTTATCTAAAAAATACACTCATTTATTATGGAAAATAAAATTATAAAAATAAACAAGTATATAAAAAAATATTTTATATTATTACTTGACATTAAAACTTAATTATAATCTCAAATATAAATTGGGAATTATCTAATCTCAAATATCTCTCTTTAAGTTTTTACGATTATCCCGAAAAATTGTGCATGTTACTTTGAATTTCGTTGAGTGATAGGTATGCTCTCAAAGTATGATAAAATGCATAAGAATGGAATGTTTTTTTCTTAATTTGCATTAATAAATTTTATGTTATCAATTAGCCCTAGCGAACTTGCTTTCTTTAATCTTGTTCCCTATGATTGACCCTTACTCCTCCTATGCTTGTAAGGAAATGATGGAGAATTATCTCAAAACATGAACACAAGGGTTCCAAGTGAACCTAGATATAACTTAAGGAAGATATCTCAGTCTCAACAGAAACAAGACACTATCCTCCTCCTTGTTCACAAATTTGAGAAACTATCCATTCATTAAATGAATGGAGAAGACCTCTCTAAAACATTGAAAGAGAGTGTAGATCCTAATAGAATTATCTTCCCTCCTCCTCCAATTATATACTGATCCAAAGATTAACTTGGTCAAAAGAAATTAAACCCTTATCCTTAGATACTTAGAATTCCTTGAATGGACCAAGTCAACCACCCTTACCTTGGTATAGGTTCCTTAATTTCCAAACCACATCCACTATATCATAGGTACCTTGTGTAATTAATGATCTCAAGAAATAAAATCAGTAGTAACATCTTTGTTTTATACTCTCCTCTTTCCTTGAAGACCCACCCTTAGATAGAAATTCTAGGAGAGATCTATGTAATTTTGCTTAAGAAGACTTGTCGTCGAAACCCACCTCAAGACAAGCATTTTCCAGGGCAAACCATACACTTATGTGATGGTAAACAGCATGAGGAATCTGTTATCAAAGAAATAAGATATGAAGACCACTCTCCTAACTAATGAAAAGCTCCAAGATCATCATGAAAGCATGCAAGAAGCCTCATATATGCAGAATGTCAAGCCCCGACTCACTCAAATGACTATGAAGGCAACTATATTATAGTATATCATGGTTTCTAGAGTTCATGAAAATAATTATCTGCTGATATCCCATCTAAAGGAAAGCATCATTGAGGAAGATAATCACAAGACTAGGTCATCACCATCTCCCATTTGAAAATACCTTCACAGTTAAAGGCAAAGATGACACGTGAACTTCTATCTGTCCAAGACCCTTCCTCTTAACTGCTCAAGATTTCCAAGCTTATCTCAGAGCCAATGAGATTATAAATCTCCCCTTATCCATCAAGAGAATATTGAAGACACATGTAGCCTCCACGAAAGAAGAAGACTTACTCTGAAAGTCCACCAAATGGCCATCCTCATTTCTAATGAAGCTGCTAAAATTATCTAAAGATTGACGATTTTATATATGTCATCCTTCGACCATTATGGAGCATTGAACGCACATGAAGCCTTCCACAGTAATGAAGACATTGCAACCACATAAATTCAAGTCTCCTAATTACAAAATATCAAGGTCATGGCTTATTAAAAGTGAATATATTAACAATTGCATCAAAGAGAGGCTCACGGCTTTGACAAACATAACGGTTTAGTCTGAGTTCTCTCCAATGAATCAATGACATCTCCAACAACCAAACAACTAATTACATCTGCAATGATCACAACTGCCCCAACCGTCAAGAGAGCAACAACATTCCACGTCCTCCCTCCCTATTGATGTGAAAATTGTGAAGAGAACAAAAGGCTTCCACGAAAAGGTGCCTCAACCATCCATAACCGCCACCCCTACTTGCAGTTCAAGTCCTCACATCTCTTCATCCTAACTTCCCATTCTCTCTTCTCTATAAGAGGAACGATTGTAAGAGAAGAAAGACATGTTGTTATTGATTAATGAGTTACTCTTATTTAGTGTTAATTCATTGTGTTCATGTGTTCTATGTTCTCTCCCGTACATCTCCTCTCCAAGTTCTATCTCTCTTTCTTTTCTCCCCCACTGCTGTCCTCTTTCATCCGTATCCAAGCAAGAAGTATTTTGAGGATATCCTTGATCGTGTGGTGATTCCAAGGGCTTCTAATTCACATCTGAAAGGTACTCATCCTCTCTTCTTAAACCGTGAATGATAGTTCTTATCTTAGATCCGTAAGTCCAACGTTGACTCTATCATTCTTATACATTCTCTATTTCTTATAACTAGTATCCGAAATCATCTTAAGATAATCCCCAATCATAGTTCTCTCCACCCTAATTACTCTCCACATCCTTCTCCTATTATTAAGTAAACCGTATCACCCTCTCATCCAATAACTCCTTTCATCGCATCTACCACATTTCATCATTCATTCATTCACCTATCCGATTTATCATTCCTCTATATATTCACTAAAATATAACCCTAATATTTCATATTATCAATATTATTTCCTCTCCACACTACATAATTAACATAATAATAAATCCTATCCATTAAATATTATAATATATTTACTGATCAAACCTATTCTCTTCACATTCACCTCATCCTCTTTACTATTATTATCTTCTATCTTCCTATTTACCGAATTCTTCTCTACCATATCTTCTCTGAATTTATAAACTTATTACGCACTGATATCATTCATAGGTCCTTCATAACTAGTAGGAATATTTCATAAATAATAAGTAGATATTCATATCATAATTCATTCATCCTTTCATAACATATTCACATTCACATTCTCATCTTCATACATATCATCATTTTGAAATATCCTACATCAGGAAAACAATATCATTGATTGACCAAAGATCCTTATGTACTCAAACTTCAAACTTTGATCTGATTAGCAACCCACATGGCACATTGCTACCCACAGGGCACATTGCTGAAGGGAAGACTACCCAAATTTGACTTTTATGTCATGCTATATATGGCCCAAAAAAGTTAATTAGTGCATTTTAAAACTGATTCATACATTCTCGATGCATATTGTCATACTTTGAGTGCACTTTCATCATTTTATACATTTTATGTCAAAAATCTCAAGATTCATCATTCTAAAGGATAAATTGTATATAAATCATGAACTTAAATTTTGAGGAGATTGGTCCAATTTGATTTGAGATTTATTTGAGTTTTAAATGCAATATAATAAGAGAAACATATTTCTATATACACTCTAAATCATTTACTTTTATTTTTCAAAGTGAACTTAGAGAAAGTTGGAGTTAAATATTTATTCTCTTATTGTTTCTTAAATTATATCGCATAGAATAATAGATTATTCCATTTTTAAAAAAATAGATTAAAAAGGAGTTGGATTTTAAAAGACACAAATTTTCTAATTGTTAGGGATTTTCAAAGAATTTTTTGAATTTATTTTATTTAAAATATGAGGAAAAATTATTTTTAAGTGCAAGCTTACGTGGCTGGTGACATGGAAGAAGTGCCTACATGGTTACATGTGGTGACATCTATGGGCACCATGTGGCTCATTTTAGGGGAGTGTTTTTAGCATTAAGTTCACTTAATGTGGCAATTTATTTAATTAAAATGTCACTCTATTTATAGCCCAAATTTCCTTAAATATTTTTAATGTGGGACTATACTAAAGGGTGTTTTATGTTTTAGGTGATGGAGCGTGAGAGGCATCTGATCTCCCTAAATCAAAATCATTAATTTTTACTTAAAGATGGTGGGTACGTGATATGCTTTAATTGGGTAGCAATTCGCTTTTATAAGTGATGAACTAGATCGCGTGCATTTTTTTCGTTGTCGTGCGTCAATTTCATGCGATAAAAAAAATTTCCTTAGTATAGTGTCAGCAAGGGTTTGAATCCAAAGGCAGCTAAAGTAATGAGGTTATGTGTTCAAAAGAAAGATGGGGGCATAGGAACATGTGCGAGTTGAAATGAAGCACGTGAAGATGAGTATGAGAGATAATTTTGAGTTTCTCTTTGAATTAAGATAGAAATTAGAAAACAAATGAAATAATTAGATTAATAGAGATGAAAACTTTGATAATATGATGAAAAGATGAGAAGAATAGATTGCAGTAGTAATGGATAAATGCACAGCGAGGGTGAGAGTGAGAGATGCACCCAGAGATGATGTCAAAGCTACTATATAAAAATAAAAATAAAACACATATCTACTATATATCAAGATGTTCACAAAACAATATCTAATCTAGATCTTTGCACAAACCCCGTTGGTTTGCCCGTCCTAGGCCAGGTGATGCTCGATACACTCCAATCACGATCCTTGCTTGCTCCCTTCTCCACTACAAGATTGAGCATCAAAAAATGCTCCTCCTTGGGCCTTGATCTCCTCTCTCTTTCATTTTGATAGCTTGATATTAAGAGAGAGCCAAAAATTCAAGGAGAGAGAAAATGAAAGCTTTTATAGGTGGGTTCCTAGGGTTTGAGTGTAAAAAGGGATAAAAGAGTCTAATCATTAAAATTATTTTTTTCCTAGCTCGATTCTTTGATCCAAGAGTATAAATAGATAGAGGGTTAAAGATGAGTCTAGCCATAAAATTTCAGCTCAAAACTCTATCTAGATCATGAGATATCATGATTTTAATTTCTAGAAATATTAGCCAGTGATTCAGATTGTGTACTAAGAGCGTGTCATGTAGCACCCTCTTATTGCACCCAAAAAAGTTTTGTCAGCCTTTATAAGTGCTGAGGGACTTTGTGTAAATTTCTACTTAAAAAATCATATGGGATATTTTTGTCAAAATGCTAAAACGTTGAAAAAAGTCCCTAAAAAATTTAGAAAAAATTCTTTACAATTTCATAAAAATTCATAAACTTAGAAATTAAATATCTCACAAAATAAAACTCCTTTTTCCATGAAATTTTCTCTATTTAATAAAGAAACTTAATTATCTATATTTTCATCTTTCTAAAATTATGATAAAAAATGAAGTTTGGTCTAACCTCCTTAAAAAAAGGAGGTTGACCCAATATTCACTCTAAATCAATTTTGAATCATCCTAAAAACCTTATGATAACCCCTTTACCAAATCTAAACCTCATTTACCACTTATTTAATAAAAATATGGTTGACTTAGTATTCAAATTTGGTTGAGAGTTGTTTCCTCTTCCAGCTTATCGTCATTTATATCCATGCTTTCCTACTTGCTTACCTATGTCCCTACATCCATATCACTTAAAGAAAATGTGAGAATTCAACAACTTGACTTTGAAAGAGTCAAATAAGATTAATCTCATAGTATAAGTAATTGAAAAGAATGATGCATGATAGGACTTTTTTTTACCAAATTAGCACTAAATAGATGCAAGTTGAGTATATGAGTGGAATGAAATGATGAATGCAAAAATTTAATAAAAAAATATGATAAAATTTATTTTATTAATAAGAATTATGTGTTTAAACCCCTTTATAATGATGAAAATGAATGCATCAATGAAATGTTATCAATAAGCATTGAACAATCATTGGAGTTAAAATAACTAGGATCAAATGCACCCAATAGACTCCCATGGACGTGTAGCATCATCTCGAGGATTCGGTGGTAATCAAATGACACTTGTTGTTTGATATTTAGTCTTCATGAGATGATGTGGCTTAATTATGGCGGCCCATCTTATATTCGATGTGGGTGACTTAACGATGACAATTTGCCTCTAGCCATTTAATCTTAGCCATTGATCGAAGATGAAGAAATGATCCAATGACCATGCCCAATTCGAAGTTTTTATATTGATAACATGCAATATACACATAAAATTATATGAATATTAATGCAAATTAAGGCATAAAATATTTCATTCTTATGCATGTTATTATGTTTTGAGTGTATATCTATCATTCTATAACAATTTAAGTTGTAATCTCAAAATGCACTATTTAAGGGATATTCATGAATAATTAAAGAGACATATTTAAGATTAGATTATTCTCATTTTATATTTGATATTATAATTGAGTTTTAATAATTAATAATAAGAGAAAAATATTTTTATATGCGCTCATAAATATTACGCTTCCACGGGTACCCTTGACCTCTATACAGGGTTCGATAGTCTCAATTATAGCTTACAATAGTTTGGTGATGGTTACGCTTCAACATGATAGAACGAGAGGAGATTGATAAATGAGTTGTTTTTATATATTTTTAGTAAGCTATATAAAGGGTTATTTTTAATCTATTTTTATCAGCTAATATAAAGTGCTATTTTTTAATGAGATAATAGAAAGGGTTATTTTTTAATTGAATTTCTAGAAGCTAATATAAAGGGTACACGATTTGAGAAGGGCTTGGAAGACTCTTCAATCACAATATTCCTTATAGAGGATTAAGCCCAAACTTCTTCTGAAAAATAGCTCAAATCCAACGGCTTCTTGCTCAGGATTTTAGAGAAAAACAAACAGAAACACCAAACAGGGCAAACCCTAAGTAAATCTTATTCATCGGGGATGTTATCACCCACCCTATTATTTATAGCCATAGTACCCATTGAATATGGGCCGGATCTTATTACAAAGGCCAAACGATTATATTCCATCATTCATTGGGGATCTTATTACAAAGGTCAACGATTATATCACCTTCTTTTAAGTTTATCCAAACTGCAACACCTCGAATATTATTTTTTTCAAAATGAAAGTCAACGATTTGCCTTCAAATGTATTTAGATGAGAATGGATTCTCATGTCGATTCTGGCATGGCTTAAATCATCATAAACAGGCTTATCCGATCGATCTTCCACATAAATAAATATTTATTTATTTCTGATTTTTCATAGAGACGCCGGATTATTCACGGATGTATGCGCTGGACGCGATATCCGAGAGCTTCTAGAAGAAAGAAATGGGGAGGACCACCTTAAGTTCATTTACACTAGTCAACAACATGACGATATCGAACCGATAGAACTGCTTGAAGTTTGATGCGACTGCCACATAAGCACCAAAAGACAAAAAAAAACATTCTTTTGACCTCTTCACTGACTTACCTGTATAGAAATAAAATAGTGGTAGAGAGTTATAGAAATTTATTCTCCTTATTTTTAGAGAGAGTCTTTCTCTCTCTCTCTCTCTCTTTCTTTCTCTCTCATATTTTAGCCTATATGTGTGTGATCCCTTGATGATATCCATGAGTCGCATCTGGCCTTCAAAACCTACAAGAACTCGCATCTGCCCTTCTCGTTGAATAGTCTTTGCCCGAATCTCATGAATTGGCTTTGCTTAAATTCTCCTGAATAGTTATCCATGACTTAAATACAGATGTTATATTTATGACCTTCAAGGGATCACACACATAAATACTATTTATTTGTTTTTAACTTTGCGTAGATACGCGGGATTCTTTGCTTAGGCGTCATCGATGACGCGGTTTACCAGGTTAAATTATTATTCTATCCATGACTTAAATACAGAGGTTAGGCAGCTGCGGAATGCGATGTCCCTAGACTTATTTATATGGGGAATCGATATCCGAGAGCTTCCTTGTAGAAGGAATAATGGGGAGGACCACCTTGTTGCTCGCCCTTTGTCTCGGTTCCGTCCTGTTCGACGGCACAACGGCGGAGCAATGTGGAAGCCAAGCCGGGGGTGCACTGTGCCCCGGAAACTTGTGTTGCAGTCAGTGGGGTTGGTGCGGAAGCACCGCCGCTTACTGCGATCTCGCGCAAGGATGTCAGAGTAAATGTTGGGAGGGAGGGTCAACGCCCACCGGTGGCGTGGGTTCGATCGTGAGCGAGGCCTTGTTCAACCAGATGCTGCTCCACCGCAATGATGCCGCTTGCCCCGCGAGGAATTTCTACACCTACAACGCCTTCATCACCGCGGCCAGCTCATTCCCCGCCTTCGGAAACACCGGGGACCTCGCCACGAGGAAGAAGGAGGTCGCTGCTTTCTTCGGGCAGACCTCGCACGAGACCACCGGTGAGTCCGAGGAAAAACCTACGGGTTGAAGACGGAACGTTGTCACGATTTTCGGCTCCTTACGATTGCTGCAGGTGGATGGCCAACAGCGCCGGACGGCCCCTACGCGTGGGGATACTGCTTCATAGTGGAGCAAGGAAACCCGGGAGCCTACTGTACCCCCAGCTCGCAGTGGCCTTGCGCTCCAGGAAAGTCCTACTATGGCAGGGGACCGATTCAAATCACCCAGTATTATATTGCCTTGAACTTTCTTTCTGTTGTTCATCCTTTGATCGGGTGTTTTTACTGTGTTTTCTCTTAACTTTTACCGCTGATGCCGCGTTTCAGCAACTACAACTACGGCCCAGCGGGACAGGCAATCGGTGCAGCTCTTCTGACCAACCCTGACTTGGTTACCTCCGACGCCGTAATCTCCTTCAAGACAGCCCTCTGGTTCTGGATGACCTCGCAGCCGCCCAAGCCGTCGGCCCACGATGTCATCATCGGAGCTTGGACGCCTTCTGCCGCAGACATCGCAGCCGGACGACTGCCCGGCTACGGGGTGATCACCAACATCATCAACGGGGGGCTGGAGTGCGGCCACGGAGCCGACAGCCGCGTCGCGGACCGCATCGGATTCTACAACAGATACTGCGGCATCTTCGGGGTGAGCCCCGGCCCTAATCTGGACTGCGGCACCCAAGCGCCTTTCTGATGACAACACAGCTCGTACGTCTCCATGAATGAATAACATACTGTATCATAAAAATAAGTGCTGTGGTCTCCATGAAAGTAATAAGAGATATTTTATGTCTTTCATGATAGTTAGCCTTGAGGTGAAAGACAGATGTTCTGAAAAATTGGGGAGAACATGAGGTCGGTTCATGAGAAACTCTAAGGAACTCGAGGTCAAGTCCACATCGAATAGGAAACAAAGTGAGAAATGAGACGGCGAGTAAAAGCTCGTGTACCCTTGCAAAGGGCAATGTGAAGGTGAAGATCATCGGGAGGGGTGTGGGAAGCGGGGTTGAGGGATGACAAGCTCATAGTGGAAGAGGGGGACAACGTCTCTATATCTAGAGAAGAGGAGACAGGTGGAATTGAGGAGACATGAGGAGAAGGAAAGGAGAGAGGAAGCGGAGAAGAGGGAATCAAAGGAGGGGATCAAGAATGACCACGAGGGGAGATAAGCTAGGCGTAGGAGATGCAGTGACAGAAATCGGAGAAAGCGAGAGAGAGGAGAAGAAGGGAGAGTCCTCATGGAAAGTGACATTGGCAGAAGTCACAAAATGATGAGTGTCAAGAAAGTACACCTGGTAGCCTTTTTGTGTCCTAGAGTAGTCAAAAAATATGTCTTTGAAAGCACGAGGGGCAAGCTTAGAGAAGGAAGGAGAGTTATCTTGGACAAAGCAGTACATTCAAAGGCTTGAGGAGGAAGGGATAAGAGAGGCAAGATGGGCAAGAGACGATGAAGGGGAATAGCATCAACAAGTTGAGCAGAGGGGAGTCAATTCAGGAGATATGTGATAGTCATGAGGGTGTTAGACCAAAGTTAAGATAGGACATTCATCTCAATCAAAAGTGTGCTAGTGATAGCAAGGAGCTGATGGTGTTTCCGCTCAACGACACCATTGTGCTAGTGATATCAAGCGAGGTGTGAGGAAAATTTTTTTGGTAGATAAGGCCACGGTCAGCACAAAAGGTATAGAGAGATGTTTGGACAAACTCGAGAGTGTTACTGGTAAAAAAAATCGTAGGCGTAGTGGAATATTGAGTGACAACCTCTGTGATGAAGTGGGTGACCATAGTAACAACCTTAAAACGGTTGTAGAGAAGGTAGAGTTGACTCACACGAGTGTAATCATCAACAAACACGATTTAATATCAATGACTTAAAACAGAGGGGGTATGAGAGGGATCACAAACATCACAGTGAAGAAGATCAAAAGGTACATAAGAGGGCTATTGTGACTAAAGTAAGAAGATCAATGATGTTTGCCTAACTGACATGACTCGCACATGAACTAAGTAGAGAAAGCCATAGTAGGGTCTTCTTAAGTTTATCAAAATATGGATGGCCTAAACGGTGATGCAACAAAAGGGAAGAAGATATTATAGATGTAACAAAAGAGTTTGAAGACCGAAGCAGGGTTCATCATAAACTTGCTCATAGATGCCTCGCCTATTCTCATGGCCCAAACCAATCCTCCATTCAGTGTATAGATCCTTAAAAATTTAATGAAAATAAAAGAAAGTGACTGTACAAGGAAGATCACAAATAATAGCACTAATGGAAAGAAGGTTCAAAAGGAAAATGGGAACGTAAAGGATTTGGTAAAGAGAAAGGGAATTAGTGACACGAGAAGTACCACGGCCTTGGACTGGACAAGGTCAACCGTCAGTAATGATAATAAGAGGATGGGAGGGGATAAGGTGATAGGACGATTGACAAATCAAGAGTTAAAAATAATATCCCAACTCACCAATTTTACGAAATAAACACAAATTGAGGGGTATATTGGTAAATAAGGGTCAAATCCACAAGGAATTAAGGTAATTTCTGATGATCTCTTTGAAATTGATCAAATCGAACAATAAAATGGTGATAGAAATTAAGAAATTTGATATTTTTGGAAAGAGGACTTGAAGACGAATCCACGGAATCAAAAATCACTCAATTTGGATCTAATTTCGCGGAGAAATCATCGAATGAACAAGAGAGAAATTTCCAAAATTAAAATTAGACAAAAATTGAAATTCAAATTGACTCAAATTATGATTCGAAAATGAAATCTAAAGTTATAAAAGATAGATTAGGATGAAACATGACCCTAACCCAAGATTGCGCTTGAATTGATCCAATTACTCACCAAAATCAAGTTTATTCATCAAAATTCAGAAAGCGCGATCGTCAGAGTTTAAGCGTCAATTTCTTCCTGTCAATCATCAAAATCTCACTCTCAAGCACTCTGTGAATGTGAAAATGAGTGTGGAAGCGATTGGGAGCAAGAGATTCAAGGGATTTGGTGTCTAAACATTTGATTAAGTCGAATTGCCCTCGAATACTTTACATCGTTCAAGAACACCTCAATTTATAGGGCAATTTGGGTGTAACCGTCCGATCTGAATTTATTCTTTGATCAACTGCTCTAATGAAATGCACCCTTGCGAATCGTTATGATTAAGTCGTGGTCATTGGATCTTTAATCAACGATCGAGATGATGCCACATCGCGTGCATTATAAATAACGCATCAAACGCCCGCCGTTTGATCTTGATCGGACGTTTCAGATGTGTTTTCGTCGGTTTTAATCTCAGCCACTATAAATCCTTTAATCAACGGCTAAGATTAAATCATTTTAAAATGATTCGCCAACTAATCACTTCACGCCACATACCCCACGCCTTAAGTGAAGATCGACGATCGCGATTTAATCGCGCGATTAGACACTCCACGTTGTGCCACGTCATCTCTCGCTTTTTGATTGTCGATCGCGATTGATCAGATGCTCCAAATTGCGTCACGTCACCTGCGCACTTATAAATATCCAATAAATTGATTTTTATTAAAAAAAACTGATTTTTAATTCTGAAAAATCTTGAAAATTCATTAAAAATTCAGAAAAATCCCTAAAAATTAGAAAATTCATAAATTTCAAAATATTACTCCAAATTAATCCAAATTTATTTCATTTGATCATAAATTAAATTATCTATCATTCTCAAAAATTCAAATTTTAATAAATAACAAGAGATTTAATTTCAATTTCAAAAATATACTCATTTCATGTATGATTTTAAAACTTAGAAATTTATATGAGTGTATATAAAATAATTTCTCTCATTATTTAACATTAAAAACTAATTTTTATCTCAAGAAAATATGGGTTATTAAATTATTTATCTTTAATTCATCATAATTAACCCTAAATTAATGTATTTTGATATTATAATGACTTCTTCATAGAATGATAGATAAACACTCATAAATATGATAACATGCATAGGAATGGAATCTTTTATGCCTTAATATGCATAAATGATCATGTATTATCATGTCTAATTGGCATGTTATCAACGATAAGATCTAGGAAGTCCAAATCATATGAGAGGAAGCCCTTAAATCAATAATACACGATGGTGAAGAGGAAGCAAGGAGAGTAGATGTACCTCACATGGAGGGAGCCACAAGTGAAGCAAGGCTAGATAAAGAAGAGGCGTCGGTACTCCTAGAGTGGCGAAGCATGCCATACTCAACTAACGTCAAGGTCACATGATAGTGTGGAGTAGCAATACTGGGCGAAGTTCGAGAAAGGGTAGTTGAAGAAGTCATAACTGTTTGGACAATAGGAGGCTTGCCAAATTGGTTCCAACATTAGTTTTCAGGACAATCTTTCTTGCCATAGTAAGGACATGGCGGAAAAGAGTTGTGGTCACACCCACGAGAAGGGCGATCCCATCAGAGTAGGGAGGGAGACCATCATTGCGAGCCCGAAGAGTCGAGACAACCGTAGCTTGAGGAGGAGTCGTATCACTTGGAGCAGAAGAGAGAGGGGAGGAAGGCATACCAATCGTGATGCAAACAGCGATAGAGAAATTAGTAGTGAGGCTAGGTAGATGATCACCAAAGATAAGAGAGCCTTGAATCTAGTATGCGATGGAGGGACTAAACCCACTCAAGTACATGCCAAGATAAAGCTCCTTGTGATAACTCTTCAACGTCACTGGGTTTGTAATGGGTGGCTTAAAAAGGTCAACCTCTTGAAGTAAGGCCTGCAACCAAGCAAGGTAGGCCTGAAGAGAGATATCGCCCTGCTTGTAGATGAGAAGGGACTCAAAGATCTCGACCACATGACTAATTTTTCTAGTTGGCATACTTGGTCTGAAGAGTTTTCCAAAGGGAGCGTGTCAACTTGATGTGTTGGGTTCTGATCTCGATAAACTTTCGAAAGTTTGATCAAAACATCGAATGCAACGGAAACATTGAAGCGGATATTTCAAAACACCAAGCCACCAAGAACAGATGATCCTATCATCTAGTATGAATGAGAAAACATACTTAAGGGTTTCCTTAAAGGAGTTCTTCAAGCTATTCAAGTGTCTAGCCTCTAGCGGTATCCACACGGTCTCCGGATGGTTGGATCTCCTCTTCAAAGCTCTTCACCAAGAGAGAAAGAGAATAAAGGAGAAAATTCTCACAAGGCTTACAGGGGCACCTTGAGTTGTGATTGTTCTCCCCCTATTTATAGATATTCATAAAAACCCTCATAATTATATCTATATCCACCAACATCCCAAAACCTCATGTGTGTGACCCTCTAAGTCCATATATCTCACTAGTTAATAACTCTATAGACCAAATAACACCTTATTGGTCAACCTTAATTAATTATCTACATCCACATATAGATTAATTAATCAAGGATCGATTTAACCCAATCTATAGGTTGAGTTTCTAGCCTGTTGGGTGCCAAGCTACACCACGTACACTAGGAGATGTGGAGTATGTAAGAACTCACTTATAGAACCTTCCCGTCATCGACTACCATGTATGTATAATCCTTCATCCACATTAAACTCATGAATAACTTAGGGTATGGTCAACTATCAAACCCTAATCGGTCACTCAAATTAGTACTGATGCGTGTAGAAATCATCGGGAACTCCTTCTCCAATATTTCTACTACCTTGGCCAAAGATTGCATTGCATCTCATTCCTTGAGTCAATCTCCTCAAATACCAAGGGTAGATGATCTCATCTTGATCACACAATCATCTTCGTGGACTTCATGTCATATCCAATATATGATGTTTTAGATATCTCGTGGCTAGGGATTCGTAAGTTATAATCAAAACATGATCATCCATCCACAAGATGTCTTTGGTATCTCAAGTCAAAGGTGTTGGGATCTGAGGTCGATAACTTTCCGAAATTTTGATCAAAACATCAAATGCAGCGGAAAAACATTGAATCGGATATTCAAAATATCGAGCCACCAAGAACAGATGATCCTATCATCTAGTATGTATGAGAAAACATACTTACAGGGATTCCTTGAAGGAGTTCTTTAAGCTATTCAAGTGTCTAGCCTCTAGCGGTATCCACACGGTCTCCGGATGGTTGGATCTCCTCTTCAAAGCTCTTCACCAAGAGAGAAAGAGAAGAAAGGAGAGAATTCCCACAAGGCTTGCATGGGCACCTTCAGTTGTGGTCGTCCTCCCCTTATTTATAGACATTTGGAATGAGGTTTTTTCATAAAAACCCTCATAATTATGTCTATATCCACCAACATCCATAAACCTTATGTGTGTGACCCTCTAGGTCCATATATCTCACTAATTAATAACTCTATAGACCAAATAACACCTTATTGGTCAACCTTAATTAATTATCCACATCCACATATAGATTAATTAATCAAGGATCGATTTAACCCAATCGATAGGTTGAGTTGCCAGCCCGTTGGGTGCCAAGCTACACCACGTACTCTAGGAGATATGGAGTATGTAAGAACTCACTTATGGAACCTTCCCGTCATTGATTACCATGTATGTATAATCGTTCATCCACATTAGACTCATGAATGACTTAGGGTATGGTCAACTGTCAAACCCTAATCGATCACTCAAGTTAGTACTGATGCGTGTAGAAATCATCAAGAACTCCTTCGATATTTCTACTACCTTGGCCAAGGATTTCATCGCATCTCATTCCTTTGAGTCAATCTCCTCAAATACCGAGGATGGATGATCCCATCTTGACCACACAATCATCTTCGTGAACTTCATGTCGTATCCAATATATGACGTTTTAGATATCCCGTGACTAGGGATTCGTAATCATAATCAAAACACGATCATCCATCCACAAGATGTCTTTGGTGTCTCAAGTCAAAGGACCACATACACAATCATGACATGAATCAACCTGATTGACAGTTAGGTATAATACCATTCAGGGATTCATACGGATCAATTCAGTGAACTCTTTCTCCAAAGAGCACCCACTATCTATCCTTAGTGTCTCCACACCGATGGCTATAGGATCGGCCATACTCATCATATGAGATGGATCAGATAGTGCTATTATTTCCGGATAATTCGATGTCCTTCTCGAATATCCCACGAATAGGAATATTTAGAACATATGTTTAAAGACTAGTGATCACTATATTATGATCTCATCATAATTCACATAGTCATTGCACATGCTCATGGACTTCATTGCAAACATCACACAAGAATGACAATGAATGAATTTCATTTCAATGAACATAAACAAGATACATGAAAGTGTGATTGGCTTATAGGCCACATAATATCCATCAAAAGGACCATATACACAACCATGACATGAATCAACCTGATTGACAGTTAGGTATAATACCATTCAGGGATTCATACGGATCAATTCAGTGAACTCTTTCTCCAAAGAGCACCCACTATCTACCCTTAGTGTCTCCACACATATGGTTGTAGGATCACCCATACTCATCATATGAGTTGGATTAGATAGTGATAATCCTTCCATATAATTTGATGTCCTTCTCGAATATCCCACGAATAGGAATGTTTAGAACAATTGTTTAAAGACTAGTGATCACTATAATATGATCTGATCATAATTCACTTAGTCATTGCACATGCTCATGGACTTCATTGCAAACATCACACAAGAATGACAATAAATAAATATCATTTCAATGAACATAAACAAGATACATGAAAGTGTGATTGGCTTATAAACCACATAATGTCCATCATGATGTGCGTGAGAGACTCAATGATGCTTTGCTCAATGCTATAAAGTATCCAAGTGATGATGGCTAAGTTTGATTAGGACCAAGAAGCATCAGATGGTTCGCGATGCAATGGAGGGCCGTCTGTGAAATGATGAAGAAGACTATGAAACTCAAGCAAGAGCTCAAAACCAGAAGGCAACGTTGTGTAATTATGTCCAGTAAAATTATAAGCAGAATGAGTAAGTTGTGCCATGATCAAAAGATGAGGCATAAAAGTCTATAGAGTAGGAAGCACTGTAAGTGGAAGAATCACTGGAGTGCCACTTGAGGTGCTAGGACGGGTGGTAATGAAGTATCAAAACCCATACCTGAAGAGGCTAGAGAGAACATATAATCCATAAATGATGCCATAGAGTATTGGTGGAGACCAGGTAATATTTTGGGATGATGGATGTAGGCATCACCAAGTGCACCATCTGGAGCGAAGCGACAAATGATGCGCAAAGATGGGCAGCTGCTACACAGTGGACAGATCAGAGCACCAAAAAATCAGAGCATTGAGCTACGTGAAGCGTTACACGCTGCAAAGCAACTGACGGCACCCGCGAGGTAGATGACAGAGAAGCTTCACTGCAAGAATAGCTAGAGATGATGATGGAGAAGAGAGCAAGCCGGAGTGGGAAGAGGCGGTGCACCGAGAATGATGATTGCGAAGCCAGATGACAATGACGGTGGAGAGGAGTTATGGCTTTGATACCATGATGAAGATGAGAAGAAGAAAACCCTAGAATTACATATGTAAAAGGGAGTACATAGGTCTTTAGATAGAGTGAAGAGGAGGCACCCTAAATTGGGCCGTGAGCTTGATATCGCTATTGAACCATAATTTCAATCATTTTAACCCCAATTAATCACTCTCATAAGTACTTTTGTAGAAATAAATAGAAAATTAGAAATAAATAATTTTCTTCATACAATCAAAGTCATACAATTCACTTGAAGGAGCTATTGAAGCTATTTAAGTGTCTGACGGAACGAATCCATGCGATCATTGAATACACACTGATTCGTGTCTAAAATAATATCAAACTCACCAATTTTATCAAATAATTGTGAATTAAGGAGTATAGTGGTGAATAAGGGTCAAATCCACGAAGAAATAAGGGAATTTTGAGAGATTTTTGAAATTCGATCAAATTGGACGATGAATTGAGATGAGAAATTAGGGCAAGTGATAGATTTAGAAAGAGAACTCAAAGACAAATCTACGGAATCAAAAATCACTCAATTTGGATCAAGATTCGCAGAGAAATCAAATAGCGAATTAGATTTAAATTTTCGAACACGAAGAGAGAAATTGAAAATTAAAAACAAGATTAATTACAATTTAATGATACAAGATGAAAGATTAGGAGGAAAACACATAATCTAACCTGAGATAGTGATCGAAATAATCTAATTAATCGCTGAATTTAAGGCTTTTCATTCCGTGATTTCGAAGACAATCATCGATGTTCAAGAGGCAAATTCTCCCTATTCTATCGACAAAATCTCATTTCCAACCACTCTGTCAATGCATAAATGAGTCTAGAAGCAATTGGAAGTGAGAGATTCAAGGATGGTGGTGTCTAGATAGATCGATTACTCAAAAACATCCAAGAATACATTACAATCTCAAAGAACCTCTCAATTTATAGAAAATTTGGGCGTAACTGTCGGATGGAGCATTTATTCTTCGATCAACGTCTCTAATAAAACGCAGAGATGAGAATCGTTATGGTTAAGTCTTGGCCTTTGGATCTCAGATGGACTGCCGAGATTTCGCCACGTCGCGCGTGAAGAAGAAACGCATGAAACACCATCCATGAGATCTTGATCTAATGCTACTGATGCATTTTCGTCAGTTTTAATCTCAGCCGTTATAACTCTTTCGATGAACGGGTGAGATTGAATCATTTTTAAAACGATTCGTTGACGAGTAGAAATGTGCCATGTACCCCCCCTTTAAGTGACGATCAACAATCGCGATTTAATTGCGCGATCGGACGCTCCACGTGCTTCCATGTTACCTTTAAGTAACGATCAACGATCATGATTTAATCGCACAATCAGATATTCCACATGCAGCCAAGTCACCTACGTGCAGAAAATAAAATTGATTTTAATTAAATAAATCAATTTTAAATTCTGAAAAATTCTGAAATAAATTCCTACAAATTAGAAAATTCATAACTTTCAAAATACAACTCTAAATTAACCCAAATTTGTTTCATTGGATCAAAAATTAAATTATCTATCATTCTAAAAAGTCAAATTATTTAAATAACTAGATAATAAATTTTTATTTCAAAATATACTCATTTCTCTTAAAATTAAAACTTAGAAAAATAAAGTATATAAAAAGTATTTTCTCTCATTATTTATCATTAAAACACAAGTATAATCTCAAATATAGATGGGAATAATCTATATTTTACGTTAAAAATATATTCTTAAAAATGTATAATTATCCCTAAAATAGTGCATTTTGAGATTATAACTTAAATTTGCATGAAATGCTAGATATGCACTCAAAGTATGATAACATGCATAAAAATAGAATTTTTTATGCCTTAATTTGCATTAATAATCATGTAATTGCATGTTAAGATTGCATGTTATCAATGTCTAGCCTCTAGTGGTATCCACACGATCTCAAAATGGTTGGATCTCCTCTTCAAAGCTCTTCACCAAGAGAGAAAGTAAAGAAATGAAAGAATTCTCACAAGGCTTGCATGGGCTCTAATATGCCTAAAATTATGTTCATTGAATGCGCAAATTTACGTATCAAAAAAAGTTTACCCAACTCTTCAAATCTGATTTTAAATTAGAACAGTGGCGAGTCAAGATCGAATCCACATAGAGGAAGGTTACATGATTGAAATCAAGAAAAAAATTTGGTGTTTTTAGATAAATAAAGTGGAAATGATGGATGAAAGGAAGAAGATATATGCAAAAATGAAATGAACTGATCAAACGCTTCCAAACTCCTTTCAAAGATTGAAAACCCTTGATCGACGGTGGAAAAGTGATTTTTAGGGTTTGTAAATATAAAAATATGGATGAAAAGATGAGGGAATAGAAAAGATATAAAATAAAACGATTCTAATCTAAGTATTCATGATGAAAACACATCTAGTGATGCTCTTTGATCAAAACATACCTTCGAGAGCTTATACATTTCGCCCAGACTTGGTGTCTTGCATCCAACACGAGGAATAACAAGAAAAAAGAAGAAACTTACTAAAAATGATGTTTCATACATGAAGAATGACCAATCGCTACCTTCTTTCCAATCGACTAGCCAATGTTAGAGGCACACAAAGAAACAGTAAGAATCCTATTTTTTATCTTAGAACTTAAAGTAGCCTCAATAGATTTGTAGATCTTGAAATGATGATCATGCCCATAAAATTTCAGCCCCTACCTCCATAAGAATCATTGGATATCGACCTTTTAATTTAGAGCAGTACAAAAAATATTATGTTAAACTTCGCTGAAATAGAAAAAAAATTATGTTACATGCCCCTCACCTCTCACCTCTCTCCTCTCTCTCCTTTTTTCTCTATCCTCTCTCTTCTTTCCTCTCTCCTCTACCCTCTTTAATCCCTCCTCTCTCAGGTGAGGAGCGCGGACGAGTAAAAGAAGTGGTGTAGAAATTTTTTAGGAGCACAAGAGAAGGAAGGGAGAGAAACAGTGAGGATGGAATAGAAATGGGAGCTGAGAAGGAGGAAAAAAAGAGGATGAGAGGGGAGAGAATAGAGAGCGGAGGAGTGGAGAAAACACCCACGCGCCTCTCTCTCATGAGAGAGGGTGGTGCACATTTCTTCTCGACGAAAAAAATCTCTTTCAACGCGAGAGAGTGAGAAAGAGAGAGGGGGAGGACGGAAGGCTGTTCTTCCATCCTCTTCCCCTTAGAAGCTTCCCCATACATGCGCGCACAAGAGAGCGAGAGGGAAGTGGATAAAGAGATTGGGAGAGAAATTTCTCCCCATTACTCGCACACGGACGCATGCCTGAGAGGAGAGAGGAGAGCGAAGTGGAGGAGGAGAAGATGGAGAAGAAGATTTTCGTCCTTCCTCCCTCCCTCCCCTTACGCGTGCACACGCATGTGTGCAAGAGAGGAGGAAGAAAGAGGAAGAAGAGGGGGATAAAATTTTCTCCCCCTCACGTGCGCATGCATGCGCGTGCAAGGAGAGCGATCGGAAGAGAGAGGGAGAGATAAAGAGAGAGAGAGAGAGAGAGAGAGAGAGAGAGATCACTAGAGAGAGGAGAAAAAGGAATTGGAGGAGCAGAAGATGGAGAAGAAGGAAGAAGAAGGTGAGAGGGAACCAAGCAAAGGAGAAGAGAGGGTTCTCCTCGCACCTCGCATCGTGACAGAGGCGATTTCCGTTGAGAATGAGAGAGAGAGAGTGAGAATGACTCTCTCTCGTCTCTTCGTTTTTTCTCTATTTCATTTTTTATTATTTTATTTTCTTTCTATATTAAAAAAATATTTTTAATGATTTTAATTTTTAAAAAATCCATAAAAATATTAATTTCCTCTTAAAAATAAATTCATTCAATAAAAATCATGATAAAATGTACTTTGTAAATATTTTAATGTCAATCAAGGCATTTTAAATAGAAATTTCATTTTATAATCAAAGAAAATTATATTCTTGATAAATCAATATCATTAAATGCTAATAAAATGCTATTAATTTATGAAAAATCAAGAATCTCTTTTAAAACATAGAATTTATCAATTTAATCATTTTAAATCATGATAACATGCATTTATGATTATATTTTATAGAAGAAATGCATAAAATGCTTGATATTAATTCATGAAATTGCATGTTACCAGGCTCCTTGAGTTGTGGTCATTCTGCCCCTATTTATAGACATTTGGTATGAGGATTTTTTATAAAAACCCTCATAATTATGTTTATATCCATCAACATCGATATACCTTATGTGTGTGACCCTTCAAGTCTGTATATCTCACTAGTTAGAAACTCTATAGGCCTAATAATAGCTTATTGATCAACCTTAATTAATTATTCACATCAACATATAGATAAATTAATCAAGCATCGATTTTAGCCCAATTGATAGGTTTAGTTGTCGCCCTTGAGTGCCAAGCTACACCACGTACTTTAGAAGATCTCGGAATATATAACAACTCCCCGATGGAACCTTCCCCGTCATCGCTATCATGTATGTATAATCTTTCATGCGCACAAGATTCATGAATGACTTAGGGTATGGTCAACTATCAAACCCTAATCAGTCACTCAAGTTAGTACTAAAGCTTGTAGGAAATCATCTAGAACTCCTCCGATATTTCAACTACCTTGGCCAAGGATTTCATCGCATCTCATTCCTTGTGTCAATCTCCTTAAATATCAAGGGCAGATGATCCCATCTTGATCACAAAATCATATTTGTGGACTTCATGTCGAATCTAATATATGACGTTTTAGATATCCGGTGACTAGGGATTCACAAGTCATAATCAAAAAACGATCATCCATCCACAAGATGTCTTTGGTGTCTCAAGTCAAAGGACCACATACACAACCATGATATGAATCAACCTTATTAACGCTAGGTATAATACCATTCAGTGGATTCATACTGATTAGATAGTGCTATCTATCCTTAGTGTCTCTACACCGATGGCTACAGGATCAGCCATACTCATCATATAAGTTGGATTATACAAGGTTATTCTTTTCCCAGCATAATTTGATTTCATTCTCGAATATCCCACCTAATAGGAATGATTAGAACATATGTTTAAAGACTAGTGATCACTATATTATGATCTCATCATAATTCACTTAGTCATTGCACATGCTCATGGACTTCATTGCAAACATCACACAAGAATGACAATGAATAAATTTTATTTTAATGAACATAAACAAGATACATGAAAGTGTGATTGGCTTATAGGCCACATAATATCCACCAGATAGTTGATCCCTAGGTTTTTTATCCCAATGGCCAACTTCCATATAGAAGCTAATTTGAAAATGAAAAACAAGGCCCTTCCATGCCCTATTTATAGATCATATGGCATGAATGGAAAGAAGACCAAAAGACAAAACTGCCCCTAAAATTTCAGTTTGATTCGACCGTTAGATCTTGAGATATCACCCGTTGAAATTTAGCAAATCAAAGCCCTTGGATTCATTCTCTCTCCTCCGTTGAGTTAGTTTGCTGCCTTGAGAACTGTGCCCGTTACCGAGTGCACCCAACGAGTCTTCTCGCATTCGGTGCTGTCATTTTGTCCAATCACCGTGCGCCACATTAAATGCCTTTTTGTCGTATTGGGCAGAAGAAAAGGTGTTGATTTTTCTATTGGCCCGTCCTTTCTCAGCCCACATGTCTACATTAAAAAATTCAGAAGGATTAAAAGACGGCAGCAATCATTGGCTGCTGACTGATGATTGGCATGTGTTAATTGAGATTTGGCTTTAATCTGATGGTGGAGAAGTGGACACGTGGCACGATTGGATTAAATCTGCAAAAGGCATTAATAAATCAATATCAAAATTATAAAGCGTTTAAATAAATCCATAAAATATATTCAAACTTTAAATATTTATTTCTTTATGACTCTAAAGTCAAAAATTTACCAAAAAAATACCCAAAAATCAGGAAAAAAGAAGAATTTTGGTGTAAAGTTAGTCATTAAAATCCTGTTAACTTGCATTCATAAATATTTTCATGTCAATAAATGTATTTTGAATATGAAATAAATATAGATTTCATTTTATCACTAAAGAAAAATTATCTTCTTGATGAATCAATGTTAAAAAATGCTCATAAAATTTTATCAAAGTATAAGAATAATTAATATCTGAGTAAGCATAGTGACGAAGCGAGACTGCAAGGTCATTGAATACACCTGGACTTGCATCAAAAATAATTCCAAACTCACCCATTTTAAGAAATAATTACGAATTAAGGAGTATAGTGATGAATAAGGGTCGAATCCACAGAGAATTAAGGTACTTTTTAGGTATTCTTGAAATTTGATAAAAATCGGATAATGAACTCAGGTAAGAAATTAAGGATTTTAGTAGATTTGGAAAAAGAACTTAAAAACGAATCCACTAAATCAAAAATTGCTCGATTTCGATCAAGATTCACGGAAAAATCAAAGAGCAAAAAATAGGTAGAAAATCGATCACGATGAGAGATAAAACTGAAATAAAATCGAAAATTTGACTAATCTATAATTATAAGTTACAATATAATGATATGTGAAGAAAGATTAGGAGGAAAACGTGTAATCTAACCCGAAGTCGTGCTTGAATTGATCCAATTGATCACCGGACCAAAGGCTTTTCATTCTGCAATTGTGAAGACAAAATTTGGCATTCAAGAGGCGATTTCGCCGTAATCTTTCAACGAAATCTTGATTTCAAGCACCCCTTGGAATCAAAAATGAGTCTAGAAGAGAAAGAAATCAAGAGATTCCAAGACTGAGTTGTCTAAACAGTTCGATTTACTCGAAACATCCAAGAATGATTTATATCATCCAGGAACATGTGTATTTATAGAGAGATTTCAACATAACCATCGGGTCGGCATTTAATCTTCAATCAACGGCTCTGATGAAATGCATAGATGCCAATCATTATGTTTAAATCTTGTCCATTCGATCGAAGATGAACCGTTGAGATTTTGCCACGTTGACAAAGCGAATCCGCGACGTCGTTGAAAACATGCAGACATGTATCAAAATAATTGCCAAACTCACCAATTTAAGAAAATAATCACGAATCAGATAGCATTGTAGTGAATAAGGGTATTTTTTTAGAAAGAGAACAAAGAATTAAGGTATTTTTTAGGTATTCTTTGAATTTTGATCAAATCGGACAATGAAATGAGGTAAGAAATTAGGGGTTTTGATATAGTTAGAAAGAGAACTCGAAGGCGAATCCACAGAATAAAAAATCATTGAATTTGGATCAAGATTGGCAGAGAAATCGAAGGCAAATCAGGGAGAAATTTCCAAACCATAAAATCACGAAAAACCAAAATTAAAATTAAAATTGACTAAATCTACGATTCAAAATTAAAATCTAATGTTATAGGAAGAAAGATTAAGACAAAAACATGATTTATAACACAAGATAGCACTCGAATTGATCCAATTTCTTGTCGGATCAAAGCCTATTCATTTCCGCAAATTTGAAGACGATCTTTGGCATTCAAGAATCGATTTCTCCCTATTCTCTCAATGAAATCTCACTTTCAAACACTCTGTGGATGCAAAAATTGATCTAGAAGCGATTTGGAAGCAAGAGATTCAAGGATTTTGGTGTCTAGAGCGTTCAATTACTTGAAGAACCCAAGAATGATTTACATCGTTGAATAACATCTCAATTTATAGGGCAAATTGGGCATAATCGCTGGATCGCGCTTTAATTCTTTGATCAACAGCTGAGATGAAATGCCAAGCTTCGAATCGTTATAGCTAATTTGCATTCGTCCTATCCAGAATGGAGCGATGAGATATCATCACGTCGCGTGAGAAGAAGTAACGCCATTTGATCTTGATCTGACGCTCCATATGTGTTTCGTCGGTTTTAATCTCAACCGTTGTAACTCCTCCAATTTATCTTGTAGAATTTTAAACTTAGAAAAAATAAATGAGTGTATAAAAGTATTTTCTCTTATTATTTAACATTAAAACCTAATTATAATCACAAATAAAGATGGGGATAATCTAATCCTAAACATATTTCTCTTAATTTATCATAATTAACCCTAAATAAGTGTATTTTGATATTCTAACTTCTTTTTCATATAATGATAGATAAATACTCAAAAATATGATAACATGCATTAGAATGGAGTGTTTTATGCCTTAATTTGCATTAATAATCTTATATTTTTATGTATAATTTGCATGTTATCACACGTCACGCGTGAAGAAGAAACGCGTGAAACGCCTACCGTTTGATCTTCATTTGACGCTTTGAATAAATCCACGTGTCCAGGGGTCCACTGAACGGTTTTAATTTTAGTCGTTATAACTAGTGAAATGAACGGCTGTGATTAAACTATTTTAAAATAATTCGTCGACGAATCAGAGTGCGTCGTGGACCCCTCACTGAAGTGATGATCGACGATTGTGATTAAATCGCACGATCGGATGCTCCACATGTCCTCGTGTCACCTGCACATAAAACAGAAGAAAATAGTCCCACATGACAAAAATTATTAAAATAAATTCATAAAAAATTCAAAAATTTCTAGAAAAATCCCTAAAAATTATAAAATTCATAAGTTTCAAATTATTTCAAATTTCTTGTTTGATCATAAATTAAATAATCTATCATTTTAAAATTCAAATTTAAAAAATAAGTAAAATAATAAAATTTTATTCAAAAATACACTCATTTCTCTTAAAAATTAAAACTTAGAAAAATAAATGAGTATATAAAAAAATTATTTTCTCTTATTATTTAATATTAAAACCCAATTATAATCTCAAATATAGATGGGAATAATCTACTCTAAAATATGTTCTTTAAATGGCATAATTATCCCTAAAATAGTGAATTTTGATATTATAACTTAAAATTGCATGAAATAATATATTTGTACTCAAAGTATGATAACATGTATAAGAATGGAATATTTTATGCCTAAATTTACATTAATAATTACATAATTACAGGTGTAAATTTCATGTTTATCACATAGAGATTTCATTTTAAACTTAATAACATGCATATTATGACAATTTTTTTGTAGGAATAATTATTAATGCATTAATTTTCATATTATATATCTCCTCCATGAACATTGTGTCGCAGCATAGTTCTTATGACCGCACTATCCCTAGGTGTGACACCTCCAAGCACATCACCACCATGCACTGCCAACCCTCCCCTGTTTGGTCGTTGATCGCCTCACTATGCATTGCCTCCCTACATAGTGCATTGGGAAAGTTGCCTCCATCCAATCCGCCTCCAAGCACATTGCCAATAACATTGCCTTGAGTGGTGGTTGACGAACGATGAGTTCGGTCGTGGAAACACACTTTGTCGGTCAAACAATATTTATAATTCTGAAATCATGATGATTTAAAGAATATGAAATCAAGTACAGTGATGAGATCGGGTCAAATCCATAGAGAGCAAGGTTGAATTTCTATTGAAAGAGTTGGCTTGTACAGCTTTAAGTCTAATTAGGGTTTTTAGAAAATGAATATGCTATATTATCAATAGAAAGAGTACTAATATATGAGAGAATAAGAAATTACAATTTTGAAAAATATTTTAGAGAAGAAAAGTCAAAAGTCAAAGTCAAAGCATTGACTTTGACCCTACTTTGACTTTCTATAAAATTAGAGAAGAAAAAGGTGAGATAATATTACAAAAATTATATATTTAGAAACTAGAGAGAAAAAAGGAGAATTTTGATATAAAGCTCTTGATTTTTAGAGATCAATTGGATTTACTGTGATTTTTTAAAAATCAATAGACAAAAAATCACCGAAATGAAGGTTTCAATCAAAATCCTTAAATTAACTGACCAAATGATATCCAAATCTAACAAAGAGACCGCTTGGGTGTGAATTTCTATGTATAGAAATCTGACAATCAAAGGATACCAAAGACACCGAAATTGGCAAATTTCACCTTCTATATTCATAGTAATAGCCCTAGAAAGTCAACGCCCAAATTCAGATTGATTTTGAACAGTAGTTGGTCAAAAGACAAATTGAAAAGTCAAATATTGATGAAAATGAAGAAGATATCCACGGAAAGCTGATTTAACAAGAAATCTAATGAAACAAAATTCGTCCGAATTAGACTTAAGATCATGGAGAAATCCTTGTTTGGAAATCAGCAAAAATCCACGATGAAATTTGGGCAAAGATGAAGAAATTCCTATTCTTAAACTCTAATTACCTATCTAAATCTAATCTAAATTATCTAGAAAGTGATGATTACGAAGGAATCACACTACTAACCTGATTGACATGAAGATTAAGTCTCAAATTTCTTTGATTGCTATGAATTTCTCCATTCCTTCTCCAACGTGATTTCGGCATTCAAGGGTGATTTCAAACATTTGCTCACAATGTTCGTGATTTACTTGCCTCAACCATGCGTGATTGAGTGTAGAACGCAAGATAATCATGAAGAACTCAAAATCTTCCTCAAAAGATGCTTAATTTCATGCTTAATCAAGAGTTACATTTCTGTAAGAAGGAACATCAATTTATAGAAGAAATTCTCGCTTGAAATCCGGGCCTTCCGTTTCGCTTAAAGAGCTTGAACGGATACGATGATGCCACGTAGCGTGTGATAAGTGAGCCATGATTCCACGACGTGGGCTCCACCTTCTCCTTGATTTTTGATGTTCGATCTTCATTAGAGCATCCACAGGCAGCCGCATGTCACTCCACGATTCGCCGATTGCCAAATTAAATCGTTGCCATTAGATTTCGCTAATGCCATCGACTACTCTGAATTTATCACGTGCATTTGATCGAAGACTCTAAAGTTGACTTTTGATTCTTCCCATCATTTTCTTCTTCTAATCTCTTCTTTAATCATCCACTAAAGTCAAAAATAAAGTCAAGGAAAATGGTTAATTTCAAGTTGTTTGACCTTGAAAAAGGTCAAACATTAATAAAGCACATAATTAACCCTAAATAATGCAAAAATGTAGACTTTAGTAAAATGGCATGCCAATGGTGAAAATGTCATAAAACTATGATAACATGCATCATAATTACATAAAATAAGCATTAATATCAGTTAATTATGATGATATTTCAAGTTAAATATGCATGTTATCATTGGTGCCTCTAGCAAAGCCCCATTGCACGCTTGGAGGTCATGGACTACAATGCATCGTTTTGATTAGTTGAACCATGTCAACTAGCAAAACATGGCCAGCTAGCTAAACTGGCCTAGCCACCGGAACTTGCCCAAAAGAAGGTCAATCATTTAAATTGATAGCCACTTGAACTAGCCTAGTTAGCTAAACCATGCCACCCATCTAGCTTAGGCCCAACCAAAAAACCCAACTTTGAATGAGGCCAACCTCTTGAGTCTAGATGGTGCCAATTGGCCCACAAGGGCCATGGAGGGCTACATGGGCTTTTTTTGACCCAACCTTACCCAGGCCAATTCACTAGACCCAAAGTGAGTTGTAGCCTAGCCGCACACCAGGCCTTGGTTTTGCAAGTTCCATCCCTTATCAAGTTGTGGCCTAGTAGGGTTCCTCCCCTAGTTCAAGAGTAGTCGAGCATGGTTTCACAACTTTGCCAGCCATGCCCAAGCAAGAATTATGCAATGCTTTGGCCATGACCCAAATAATGTCAAGCCTGCCTATTCTCACAATAGTCAAGTCATTTCCCAATCCCAAGAAATTAGGCCCTGTTCAATGCTTGGATTTGATGCTCGATAGGCTTTCAAAATTTTCATCCAAATACCAAATCTAATGGAATACATTGAATCAAACATTCAAAACATCAAGGCGCAAAGAACTAATAACCCTATCATCTAGTATATATTAGATCCATACTTATAAGGTTCATTGAAGGATTTCTTGAAGCTATTTAGGTGTCCAAACTCGAGAGGTGTCCACACCATTACCAATCAGTTGGATCTTTTGTTTAACACTCTTTACCAAGAGAGAAAGATAAGAAAGGAGAGAGCTTCCCCAAGGCTTGCATGGGCACCTTGAGTTGTAGTTTTTCTCCCCCTATTTATAGACATTATGATGCAGGACCGGTGTACGACACTGATCACACACCATACTACAATGGATGAAACTAAGGTAGTGAGATCCTAGGGTGTACTGCAATGAAATGAAGATCTACTAATGCAGTCAAGCAGAATACCACCCGGCGCGTCGCCTCCGTAGGTCCAGGGTGACCGAGTAGAGTCGGTCCGGGAAAACCCTCCGGTCCACGTCCTCGCGGACGTAAGGCCGTGAGTCGTCGAGGGTAGCTCGACATTCAACCCGATGGATTGGACCCCGATAGGAATCCTATCACGTCGTCTAAGCACTCGTCCTAATCTAAGTCCCGACGGCGATGGAGACAAGCGCGGGAAATACTGTAAAAGATATAGGCTTCAATGTAAAGAAGAGGGGAAGTGGGTGCCTAACCTGCGGGGCACGAGCCCGGTCGGTCGAGACGTGGGAGGTCGTTCGGACGCGGCACGAACAGTCGGAGGCCGGTGAATGAGCGGATACTGCTGAGATCC
Organism: Lemna minuta; assembly: GCA_024174645.1. Classification (NCBI taxonomy): domain Eukaryota; kingdom Viridiplantae; phylum Streptophyta; class Magnoliopsida; order Alismatales; family Araceae; genus Lemna; species Lemna minuta. The sequence continues at coordinate 1,269,210 of CM044108.1, read as the reverse complement.
GGAGGTGACTCGGACGTTGGAAGGCGGGAGAAGTGTCCACGAATCTGTGAGATGGCAGGTATCCAAGCGCCCGAAGCAATGAGCAGGACCTGACGGGAGCGGAGCAGCTTTCACGAGCGAGGTCAAGATCGAGAGCGCCCCGTCAGCACAGCAGAAGCCGAGACGGTCAACTGAGGTATCGTGGGACGGAATGATAGGGGGGGGTAGAGAAAATGCGGGAGAGCAAAGCTCCACCCCTCTCAATCGGCGTTGGCGTGCGAGCTGGCGATACTGAGCGTAACCGAGGAGGCGCGGGATGTGCGAGATGTGAACCTTCACGCACCTTGGGGGGAGAAGGCGCCACAGCGTGGACAATGCCGGGTGTTGGCGGAAGCAATCGAGTGGTGTACGTCAATATCGGCGAAACGGGCTTGGTGGTGAAGAACGTCGGTAGCCACAAATCTGGCGATGAATTTTGAATCGCAGAGGAGGGGAGAGTCGTCTAGCCAAATCAGTCACCTGGGAAGAAACGGGGTGGGAGGCGGCACTATTTCCTGGATTGAAATTCGGAATTAATGGACGTTCGCGCGGAAATTGCGGGTGAGGAAGCCGGGGAAAGAACGTGGACGTAGAGGGGTTGAGCGCGGAGGGACAGATTCGGAATGGCGAGGAATCCGTTCTGACAGGAATCCCAGGTAGTAGGGGTGAGCGTCGTACACGGTCGGAGAGAGGACGACGGGAAATTTCGGAGGTAAGGATGGGAAGGGGAACGCGATTTTGGGCAATTTTGCAGGTGGGAGGTTAGTGGGATGACGGGCTGGGGAGGAGGACGCTACGGGTAGGTGATGCGGAAGTTGGATCGACCGGGGATGGTCAGATAGGAAATTCTGGAAGATGGATCGACTCGGCGGGAGGGTGGATCGCGAAAGAGGGGTGGCAGGCGGCGACGGAAATGGACACGCGTGGGATGAGGGAGAGGGAAAGTTGGCGAGGGGCAAGGAATCGTGGATCCACAGGGACGGCAGGAAGGCAGGGGGGGTTGACACGGTGGTGGAAATGAAGGGAAGGAGGAGGGAAGGTGGTCCGTGGAGGGGAAGAGGATGGCAGTGCGGCGATCTGGCGGCGTCGGCGACGGCCAGAGGCAGCGGCGGAGGCGGCGGCGGCAAGAAGGCTGCACACAGGTGACTCGCGAACAAGGCAAGGGGAGGCGACGGCTTTGGCGGCGGGCACGGCGGCGGCATGTGGTGGTGCGGCGGCGGTGGCGGCGGCGGAAGCGGCGGTTGGTCTCCTTCCTTGTTCTTCTTTGAGCAGCCACTTGAGAGGGAGGATGCTCCTTTCTTTCTTCAAATGACGGCTAGGGTTTGTGGGGGGGTCCCTTCCCCTCTTATAGAGCCCATAGTGGGCCGAGAGAGGAAAGGGCCCACTTGAGGCCCACAACCCACACCTAACATAATCATAGAAAAATAAAAAGGTTCACAAAGAGAAGGGCTTAACGAATGGGGTCCCGAAAAATGGAAGAGCCCACCCGAAAGCCTAAAAGGGAGAGAAGAAGATATGCAAAGGCCCGCTTAAACACGTGCGGGCTAATAAAGTTCATAATGAAATAAAAACTGGAAAGATAACTCCACGCGCGCGCGAGCCCTGTGAAATGTGTCGTGGCGAGATGAGGTCCTCACTTGGTGTAGTGAAACTCGGCATCCTTCGTCTTCGCCTGTCGAGGGGGCTGGACGCGCGCGGGTGTCGGCTCCTCCGGCGCCGTAGTGTCATGCCTTGGTGGCGACGGGGGTCATACGCCACCACATCAGGTATGTACACTTTTCATGAACCCTCAGGATTCTATTTATATTCACCAACATCCATAGACCTCAAGTGTATTACAATCTTGATTCATATATCTAGCTAGTTAATAACTCCATAAACTGAATAATACTTATTGGTGAACCTTATTAATCATTTATATCAAAATATATTAATTAATCAAATAGTGATCTAACCCAATTGACAGGTCAAGTTGCCAGTTCGTTGGGTGCCAAGATACATTGCATACTCTAGGAGATATAAAGTGTATATGAACTCTCAAATGGAATATTACTATCATTGATTACCATGTACAAATGACAATGAAAAAATTTCATTTCAATGAATATAAAAAAGTTACATGGAAGTGTGATTTAGCTTATAAGCAATATAATATTTATCAATAAACACTCTATTCATGATCTAAGTGCAAATGAACCACAACTTCGGCCACCTAGAGCAATAAAGTCTTCATCAATAGACTATTGGGAGCAAAATATTGGGCCACCTGAGGCCCAATTCTCCTCTAGAGACTATTGGGAGAGCAACGCCTCAAACGAAGTAGCCCAAGCCTCATATGCATATTATGAAGGCTCAAATTGCCTCTGTGTTGAAGATATCTCAACATCTTGAGAAGTAACGTGGTTTCATTTTCTTGATTTTTGAATCTTCATTACTTGTGTCCTGACCATCCTAAATTTTTACTTTTCATTACATCCATATTTGCATCCTTGCTGCCATGAGATTTTTATCATCATACATTTAAACTATTCACTCATTATTGATTGTGCATATGATTGTTTTCTACCATTTTGACGGATATTGTGAACATCAAGACAAGGGAAAATTGCATACATCATTATTTTTTATTTCATTTCTTCATTTTGACAAAATTTATCCATGGCCTTCAATTAGATAAGGTATTATTTTGGCAACAGTAAGAATTAAGTTGGTCCACTTAGACACCAAGTCAAAAGAAAAATCAATCAAGAAATTGGATCGTTTATAAATAAACTATTGAATAATTGATAAGGAATCATCTGCTATTTAAATCAATCTAATAGAAGTAAATCATTCCTCTTAGATTTCATTTAACATGATCTAGTACGGAAAGGGAAGCACTTTTCAATGGCCGATAGAATATAGAATTCCTTGTCCAAGGAGCTAGAAGCTTAACCTCATTAGGGTAGGAGTGACCGAGCTCATCAAGAGATAGTTCATTACTCATGGTGTCATATTTCATTTGAGAGAAGGGAATCCCAAAAATGATTAGGTAGAATGCATGTACAAGCTCATGGACTTAACTGCCATCGTCGTTTAATAACTATCCTAACACGTACCATTATGATTCATACCATGTAGTCCAAGCAAAAGATCTCTTAATGAGACCAAATGGGGTCTCTTAATGAGACACCAAAAACCTCTTATCTTGAGGCATGATAAAGTGAGAGCACATGAAATATCCAAAAACTCTCATCATGTTTGAAGGAGATAAATTCTTTGGGTTTCTAGCTTCTACTGAGCATGGGAGGTAGCCCATGAAGAAACTAGGTTGATCATTTGGTGAGGTGGGGTCAAGACCATTTTAAAGCTTGCCCTAGAAAAGTATATTCAATATAGATGAAAATGATTCATCATGAGATGGCAGATAAGCATGAATACATTGTTTTTTTTTCTCAATCTCAAAATCTTTTGTTGGATTTCCTCAGGGGGATAGTCAAAGGCCTAGATCTAGATCTCAAGATCGCCAAAGGTAATCTAGATTTTTCTGATCCTAAAATTTTTTAACTCATATACAAATCTAGTGGACTAATAATTTCAAACTTCATTAACACGTCGTGATTCTCAAGCTATTTCTGGTCTTTTATTTTATAACTCGATTTACGATTATTAAAGACACGCTTTTGATTAATAAATCCTATATAAACAGCGAGACATCATTTTTCATCTACTCTGCTATAAATTCAGTGGGCCTATGCACAATAAAAGGAGATACAAGGGTTATGGCCAATGATAAATAGAATTTGGTAAATAGATGGCGAAACCCTAGCCGGAATGAGATAGGAAGCGTCGGGAGAAGAGCGAGCGAGCCCCGAATCGGAGATGGTGTGCATACGCCAGGCGACGATGGACGACCTCCTGGCGATGCAAGCGTGCAACTTGATGTGCCTCCCGGAGAACTACCAGATGAAGTACTACTTTGTACCACATCCTGTCGTGGCCTCAGCTTCTCTACGTGGCAGAAGATTACGGGCGGCAAGATCGTGGGCTACGTCCTGGCCAAGATGGAGGAGGACTCAACCGAGCCCGTGCCACGGCCACATCACCTCCCTAGCCGTGCTCCGGACCCACCGCAAGCTCGGCGTCGCTACCAAGCTCATGACCGCCGCCCAGAACGCCATGGGCAGCGTGCACGGCGCCGAGTACGTCTCTCTCCACGTGCGTCGCTCCAATCGCGCTGCTCTGAACCTGTACACCTCTACTCTGGGCTACAAGATCAATGATATTGAGGCCAAGTACTATGCCGACGGGGAGGATGCTTATGACATGAGAAAGAATCTCGGCGGCGGCCGTGGAGATCCTCATCATCATCACCACCATCATCATCAATGCAATCATCACCACCACCACCACCACCATCATGCGGGGAGCGGGGAGGGAGCTGGGTCGTCGGCCGAATCTTGAGGGTAATTTGCAACAGTTTTCTGGGTTTGATCGTTGACTTTGTTAAAAAAAATTAGTCCGGGATGCATCTCGGGATTGCTGCATCATTTAAGTTACATCATTTTGAGAAAAAGAATGAGTCGTCACTCGTCAGTTTTTCCCGCCGCTAGGCGTCAGCCATTGGAGAGACGGACGATGAGGCCGGAGGGAGAATGGACGGTCCTGATGTGGCCAGATCCGATCAAGTCTCGGATATGGAAGCGCATGTCGAGAGGAGAGAGACGTAAACGTCTCCCCTCCATGGCCGCCAGCATCATCTCTCCGTGCTTTCTCCTCTTTAGAAGAGAGATCACCTCTTTCCTTCCCTGGAGATTTGTGGATGCATTCTAATCAGGATTTGGAGCAGAGAAAGATAGAGAGCGTTGATTGGGAAGCGTATGCACCTGTGATAGGCCTTTTAGGACCAGGCCAATGCTGGGGATTGAAAACCAGTACGTGTTTGGGTCAATCAGTTGACGCGTCTACATAGAAAGAAATGAGTGTGAACTGAGAAACGAGAGAGAGAGAGAGAGAGAGAGATAGAGAACTGGGAGAAAACTGTGCAATATTGGTCAACAAATTGATGGGTCAACTACAGTGAAGCAAGTGAGAGAGGAAATCTACATATGCTTGCATGATCTAGTGGACGGGTTCAAGAAAGGTAATGAGAGAGAGAGAGAGAGATAACTGGTTCTTGTACAAACCAGAAAGCCGGCGTTGATCAAAATAGAGACATGCTCCTCTGTCATCTTCCCACCTTCTGATAACAACGACCACTGCAAGCATAAAGAATGACTTCAAGTTGCCGAGTATTGACTGGAAATTTGTTAATTTAGCATTGCTATTCTAGGAACTTACCAATTCATTGTGCTCGATGCCAAAGTTTAAATTTGATCCTATGACATGCGTCTTAAACCAATCGAATACTTGAACCAGATCGGGCGTTCTTCGTCCTCAACCTTCTCGCAGCGATCCCGTATCTATCGTTAATGATACTCGTTCATGTAAATGTTTAAGAAATAGAGATAGATTGAAAATATGGAATGTGAAGAATGAGAGATATTGACCTGTCTGTTGTAGTCATCCATGAACATTATAGCGTGATCGTCCTGCCCCGTATTCAGTTTGAAAATCCGCAAAAGCTTCTCCCTCTTAAGAGACTGCATCGGTGTATAAGAAGGTTCTTTCTAGATGCCACGGGTTTTGTATTTAAAAATCGGGGTAGGGTTTTGGGATGGATCGATCTTGATGCATACGAAGGAAAGCATGCGTTCGATTGACATTAAAAAGGAAAACGAATTGGCATAAAAAGATAAAAATGATTTCGGGAAGCCCGATTTCGATCGAGAGGAAATTGAGTTGTTGGCAACTGAATAACCCCAACTGATTTGCATCAGAGTACCCTTTCAAAAGATTTTAACAGAACGTTTACCTCAAGATCTCTGTCCACTTGCGTTCTATCCTTAATGCTGCTATACAGCTGTGATCTCAAAACGAAAGGTTCAACTGATACCTGAGAAGGAATTGGGGATTCAGATTCACAGTATCTCGAGGGAGACTCGTTCATGATAATTGACTGAAAATTCTCATTCATGAATGCAGGATCATTGAAAAAAGGATATCTGGACACACAAAACGCGCCAGTAAATACTTCATATGAAGGAAAACTGAAGGCCGGAATAGTGATCTAGGAGACAAATTTATCACGGAATATTTATCTCAGTAAGAATACACATCAGTCATTACCTTATCGATCTTCGGGAACTGCTCCCGCATCATACGCAGAGCCATCAAGGTATCGCTGAAAGAAAGATCGCCTCCTGCACTGATCAAAACGAGAAAGAGATCAAAATTTGCTCCAAACAGATACTTATGGCAAGGGCTGAAAACAAATTAAGAGAATACCTAATTGTGGGTCTTCATCGAAGCTTGCTTCCCCTGAGGCAGCCTCTCCTTCGTCTCGGAATCGTTTCCTGCTGGATAATCCTGGTGGTTCCGCCATCCAGACTGCGTTCAGAAGAGGCCGCGGAAGCTGAGACCAAAGAAGACGGAAGACGATTGGGGGAGGAATTTGAATGACGAATTAACTCTGGAGACGACGAGTCGCGGCCCGTTAACAATAGCCGGCCCATAAATTTATCCGTAATGTCATAGTCGGCCCAAGGCCCATCGATTTTATGGCCGATTCAAAATTCAACCCGCCAGTAGATTCAGCCCGTCAAATAGGCAAGGGGGGGGGAATGTAGGGTCTGAATTGGGAACTTAGCTGATCATTCCTCTGTGCTTTTAACAATTGACCATTTGTCATGTAAAAGGCAATTTAAGAGATGATTGATCAGATGAGAGAATGTAAGAGATGATTGATCATATTGTCTGATCTAGATATTTAAAGCATCAATCTAATCATCATTTTATAGGAATAGGAGAGAGACATGATGGTCTATGGGGTTGAAATAAGCTTTGTGTGCACTACCACTGGCGAAACATATGCCCCCACTACCTACCCAACATCGCAAATGATAGAGAAGATATCATCCTGCTCCATCTCCACAATAGTCAACCTCCATAACTTTGTTAATTATCTTTATCACATTAAATATGAATACCATTAAATACGCCGTATCAATCAAACTCAATCCTAGAACTATAGCATTGAATATAAATGACTTTAGCAGCCCATATGATTTTTATGAACAATCCATAAAATTTCAATGCATAAGAATGATATTTCCTATGCCTTAAAATGTACTAATAATCATGTGATTACAAGTATGAGTTGCATGTTGTTAGTGCACAAAAGAACTAGTAAGGGCTAACACCATATAACATGCAAGTGGTCGACGTGATAGCAGAGAGGCTAGATGGGCACAACTTGCAAGTGGTTGGCCTGGCTATAGAGAGGCCGACAGGGCACAGCCCACAAGTGGTTGGCACAACACGACAACAAAGTGCGCCAGAGGTGCTAACAAGGGTGCTCGAAGGCACTAAGAAGGTACATTGTGGGTACTAGCAAGATCTCACGAAGGCACTCAATAGGTGCGCCAAAGGCGCTAGCAAGGTGCACAATAGGGGCTGGCAAGGTGCATAGCAAGCGCTAGTAAAGGCGCACAAAGGTGCTAATAAGGATACCCGGAGGCACTAGTAAAGTTCACGCGAAGGTGCTAGATAATTAAAGAAGTGATGGATGGCTAGATAATATCCTCTAAAAATCATCCTCAATTAGATCATACCCATGACCAACTTGCAAGAGAGACTATGGGCAACAAGTAGGGCATGCAATAGTACAAGGGGCTAATGCGGAATGACTTACAAGTGGTGTGATGGGAGCTACCTAGGCATGGCTTTAAAGTGTTCAACCTGACGCGAGCTACAAGGGCACTAACAATAATTAAAGGGGCACATATGTTGTGGCCTCACCGCATGCAAAGGGAAGTGGCAATGCCTCGTGATGTTTGTAGATCAGCAACGAAGGGTTGGCATGGACAGAAGGGGCAACATGGAAGTCAGCCTAGGTGCAACCTGTAAGTGGCCACCTAGGCACAATTTTCCTAGGTGCAACAACAAAAGTGGCCAGATTGGGGCGGCCTAGAAGTGGCCAACAATGCTTGGTAGAAAGGAGGTTGACTTGAATAAAAGGGACCAAATAGGCGAGGCCAATGACCATAGGTCAGTGGTCAATTCGTTAGGACAAGCCAACAGTAGCATGAGCTAGTAGCACTAGCATGCATGGCCTATAGCAAGGTTGGTTGTAGGAGCCAACATCACTAGTAGGGCTTGGTACCAGAGCCATCGATGCAAAAGGGGGTGCAACAAGGCCAGAAACAGAGCTAACAATAGGGATGCTAGCAAGGCTGGTAATAGAACCAACAAAAGAGCAAAAGATGCCAATAGGAGGGGAGGCCAATAACAATGGGTTGATGGTGGTTGATAGGCATGCATCAAGGGAGCAAGAGGGGAGGCCTGATTTTACCTCCCTTTTCATCATGAGGGAAGCTTGACCAGAAGATAGTGCTAGAAACCAAATGGAGGCAAAGCAGACATGAGGCATCGACATTGGTGACGCTAGAAGCGAGTTGTGCTAGTGGTGAAAGCATTAACAAGAGATTATTTTCCTTCCCCATTTTTGTTTGCTAGCAAGGGGGATCAACCTCCCCCTTCGTCTTCAATTACCAAGGATGGAAGAATACTGGTAAGATGGAAGAGTGTTTCATGGAATTTTTTTCTTTAATAATATCCTCACTTCATCATACTTCGTCTCCGAGAGGGATTTAGCAACTTTGCAACAAAATATGCCTCAAGTGCCGAAGTGTTGTAGGGAAGCTTCCTATCCTCCCCACAATAGCAGCAACTTCTCAAATTTTTTGCTCCAATGGGAGAACATTGCAAGGATGTTGTCATCAATAGATGCCATCGCTAGAGTGTTTTTGTGTGCACACAAAGTCCTTTTTTTTCTCCCCTAGCAGCGCAAACATCAGCACAGTTTTAGTCGTAGAGAATTTATATTGTTTAATCAAAGAGTTTTGACAAATGCTCACTCCATTGAGCATTACACTCAAGTTAAGCTTAAGATGTTACATGGTCCTAATACTAAGTACCTTGCTGTTGTTCTTGTCATTGGGACAAAGTGTGATATTGCTCTGTTGACTATAAGTGACAAGGAATTCTAGAATGGAGTTGGGCTTGTGGAATTTTGTTCCCTTCCTGCTCTGCAAGATGTTGTTAATATCATCTGATATCTTTGGATGTTCAATGATGGAGAATGGAACTACACCACTGCACTCATAAATCTACTAAGCGAGAAGAGAAGTAGAAAACTCCACTTGGGTTTTTCTCAAAGAGGGTTGTGATCATCGTTACAAAAGAAAGTGTGTGATACACCCAATTTTTAGAGGAAAATGTGTGATGAAGAGAGGCTAATATTGTTGAAAATGAGCTTGCGTGTAGAATAATGATGATCCTCATGAATTCCCATAAAGGTATCAACTTGTACTCGTACCAACTTGTAAAATTGTAGAACCATCGGCTTGACCTTTATCTTCTTGAGATTTATCCCTTGCGCTTGATCTTCTTTGACTTCATGTAGGTCTTCTTCTTGCATTTCCTTACTCCATTGTGCAAACAAAGAATGAGGAGCAAAATCGATTCTTTCTTGGATGGTCTAATATGCTAGGATTCTGTTGCCTTTGAGTTGTTTGCCGACAAAAATGAGGCATTGTTGATCAAGGGGATACCTTCCTTGTCTCATATTTTGGCCTTGACATTCTCAATCGTGTTGGAGGATACAACCTCCAATGTGATTGTCTTCGCCCATAAGGTCTTCATGAAGATCAGCATCATTGAGGTAGTGATGATTAGGAAAAAGAGCAGGGAAGAAAATTTCTCTGGAATAAAATCACCCAAAAAATCTCCATGAAAGGGGACAATGAGGAATGAAAATCACTAGTCGGAGGTGATACTTATAGAGAGAAATATCCCAAAGAAGACAAAGCCTATGACACTAGTGGAGGCGAGAATGATTGGATCCAGCTTCAAGCTAAAGACACAATGAAGGTGATGAAATGCACACACGAAGTCAATGGGTCAAAATCAAGCATGAAATTGGAAATATATGTTTTGGAAATCCAAACAAGCATAGAGCAGTGGAGGAGAACCTACATTGCCCTAAATGAAGATGGCCCCATAAAACCTTAAATCGTCTGCTCTAATATCATGTGGAAAAAAAGGTGTGTTGCATGAAGAGAAAAGGTAAAACTACACTGGTTTATCAAGAGGAGAGAAGAAGAGTCCCTTAATGGGCTGCCCCATAAACAAACTAGATAATATCCTCTCACAATGGACAAAGGGTCTCTACATATAATTGTTAGTGTCAACCAAATCCCAAGCCCCAAAGTCTACTATGAAGTATGATGTCTGGATAAAGCCATGTGCTTTTATGAATGACAAGGACTTCTATATGAGAGGCACAAACATACATGAGTTGTGGTGTATTCATGTAGATTCAAAAAATGTGATTTGAAGTACATATCTTGGTATGACACCTATCTTGGGAGGAACCTTTTATGTGAGAAGCATAATGTCATTTCTCATAGAGTGTTGATGCATGGTCATAGGGCATGGAACTTTCAAAATGCACAATGGTGTGGATACAACCTCATCTTCAAAAGTTTGGACTCTTGGTTGTAGTCCTACGTTTTTTTGTGTATTGTGATAATTGAGAAATATCTTGATTCTAACAAAAAACATGAGATTTCACAAAAATGGACTGAGCACATCAAGGTGAATTACCATGCATCCATGAGTTAACACATGAAGGGCTAGTCTCAACGCATAGTGTATCATTGGAACAACACGAGGATATCTTCAACGAGAGTTTGAGCTACATATTTGTATTTGAAAGTAGTTGGAAAAAATTCATGATTTTTTAATTTTTGATGGATTATTTTTAATATTTATAACCTTGGTTTTTAGTGTGACAAACATGTAAAATACCTTACACATAAGTCTTTACTATGTTATCAAATAAGAAACCAAATAAGATAATATTAGAAACCAAAAAAAATTTTCATTACCATATTATAAGTATAACTAACAATATGCATTTTACACATATAATTCATTATTCTTTGATGATTTTAAAGTATAATTCACACCACTATAATCCATGTTATCATCTTTTGATGAAATTTTCATATTCATCGTATAATATCAATCATAAGCAAAATTTATATTAAATTGTGATTAATTTATATGCATAACAGACATTTGGCCTTTTTTTAAGGTAAAAAGGATGAATTAATCATATTTACATAAGTTTTGTGATTATAGGTTGTCAACCAAAAATAATCAAGACAAAGATGAGAAGAAGACAAGTGATTTTTAATGAAGATTTAATTATTTTAGCTTGTTTATATTTTTATTTTAGATGATAGGGATGAAAAAAAGACAAAACAAGAATCAAAATGGCAAAAAGTTCATCCAAAAAGGAGTTTTTATTAAAAATATTTATAAATATATGTAAAATTCTAGGGATTTTCCTATAATTTTTCATTTTTCTAAATTTTTCTATATTTTTCCTTATTTTTCATAAGTTTTTCTAACATTTTTTAGATGTTCTAGTATTTTCCAATATTTTGAAAACCAAAAAATTGATTTCAATTGCACTTGTTGACACGACACAATGACATAGCAAGTCGTAAATGTGGTGCAATGGGATGGCACCAGTTAGCGCATATGTGGTGCTAGTAAGAGGAGTATAAGTTATTTTCAAACATTAATAGGCCTTAATGGACCTATTGCTAGGATCTGAGGCTCGAAAAGCTCTCCAAATCTTTGTCCAAAATAATGATTGCAGCGGAAGGTGTTGAATCAAAACATTTCAACATCGTGGAAGCACCAAGAATAGATGATCTCATCATCCATTCTAGGTGATCCTATCATCTAGTATGCAATAAAATTCATACTTACTTGGATCATTTGAAAGAGTTCTTCAACCGTTCAAGCGTCGGGCCTCTAGCGGTATCCACACAGTCTCCAGACGATCGGATCTCCTCTTGAACACTCGTCACCACGAGAGGAAGAGAAGAGGGAGGAGAAGTTCCACTAGGCTTACATGGGCACCTCTATTTATGGTCGTTCTCCCCCTATTTATAGACTTTGGGAATGTGAACTTTTCACAAAAACCTTTATTATTATGTCTATATCCACCGACGTCCATTGACCTTATGTGTGTGACCCTCTAGGTCCATATATCTCGCCAGTTAATGACTCTACTAACCCAATAACACTTTTTGGTCCTCCTTATTAATTAACTATATCAACATATAGATTAATTGACTAAGGATCGATTTAACCCAATCGACAGGTTGAGTCGCCAGCCCGGTGGGTGCCAAGCTACACCACGTGCTCTAGGAGATATGGAGTATATTAGAACTCTTTCATGGAACCTTGCCGTCATTGGTTACCGTGTACGTATAATCCTTCATCCACACGAGACTCATGAATGACTTAGGGTATGGTTAATTGTCAAACCCTAATCGATCACTCAATTTAGTACTGATGCGAGTAGGAAATCATTGAGAACAACTTCTCTAATATTTCCACTACCTTGGCCAAGGATTTAATCGCATCTCATTCCTTGAGTCGATCTCCTCATATACCGAGGGTGGATGATCCCATCTTGACCACTCAATCACCTTCGCAGACTTCATGTCGTATCCAATCTATGACGTTTTGGAGATCCCGTGGCTAGGGGGTCGTAAGTCATAGTCAAAACACGATCATCCATCCACAAGATGTCTTTGGTATCTCAGGTCAAAGGACCACGTACACAACCGTGACATGAATCAACCTGATTGACAATTTAGGTATATTACCATTCAGGGATTGATACGGATCAATTCAGTGAACTCTTTCTCCAAAGAGCACCCACTATCTATCCTTAGTGTCTCCACACCGATGGCTATAGGATCAGCCATACTCATCATATGAGTTGGATTAGATAGTGTTATTCTTTCCGGATAATTCGATGTCCTTCTCGAATATCTCACGAATAGGAATATTTAGAACATATGTTTAAAGACTAGTAATCACTATATTATGATCTCATCATAATTCACTTAGTCATTGCACATGCTCATGGACTTCATTGCAAACATCACACAAGAATGACAATGAATAAATTTCATTTCAATGAACAAGATACATGAAAGTGTGATTGGCATTTGATCAGTTCATCGCATATTCCACATACTTCTCCCTTTTTCATCAATCATTTGCACTTTTGTAATGTAAAAATATAAAAAAAATAAAAATATTTTTTTTTTTAAATCTTTTAAATGTTCTCCTTGTGGATTTATTCTTGAGTTAAAAATATCCAAAATAGTAATAATTTTTTTAGATAAAAAATTATTCTCTTGTTATTTATTAAATTAGAATTTTTAAAATGGTAGATTATTTAATTTATGATCAAACAAAAAAATTAGATTAAAAAAGAGTTGTACTTAAAAAGTTATGAATTTTCTAATTTTCAGGACTTTTAAGAATTTTTTAGAATTTTTCTAAATTTATTTTGAATTTATTATAATTAAAAAGAGTTAAAAATGTTTCTAAGTGCACGTTGACATGGCACACATGCTTGCGTGTTGTTACATGGCGCACGCATTATGCACGTGTGTGCATGTAGTTAGTGGTTAATCACCCATTAAGGGCATAAACTAAGCACTTAAGTTGCATTTGTATTTATTTGCAAAAATTCCTATGATTTTTTTTAATGTGGGAGTACGTTTTTTTATGTATATCGCAGGTGATGTGTGACGAAGCGTTTTTGTGCGGTCAATAAAACACACAAATGTCGGTCAAAAAAAATTTATAAATTTGAACTCACAAAGATAAAGATATAAAATCAAGTAAAGTGTATGTACCGGTCGATCCATAGAGAACAAGGTTGACCTTAATTGCAGAGTTGACTTGGTCAAACTTAGGTTTAAAAGAGGTTTTAAAGAAGTAAAAATAAGATGTTATGAATATAGATGATATAAATATCCTAAATAAGAAATTTTAAGATTTAAGATCTCGAATTTGACAGAGAAAAGTCAAAAGTCAAAGTCAAAAAATTGACAGTGACCAACAGTCGAAGTTCTGCAAAAATCAGATAGCGAAATGATGTCAGAAGATTACAAAAAATATATCTTTGGAAACTAGAGAAAAAATGGAATTTATTGATACAGAATTTGTGATTTTTCGATAAGAAATGGATTTACTATGAATTATTGAAAATCAAATATTAGAAAATTCCTGAAATGAACACTTCAAGAAAATCTTCAAATTGACTAGTCAAATGATATCCAAATATTGAAATTTATATATAAATAGAAAGCCAAGAACTAGAGTATTCTAAAGAGACCAAAATGATCAAATTCAGATTTATATTTTGAAAGTAATTGACCCCGAAAGTCAACGTTCAAATTCGGATTGAAAATGAATAGTGCTCAGTCAAACGTTAAATTGAGGGGTCAAATGAACTTGAAATTTAACAAATTTGCTATCCACAGAAAGCTGATGAAATAAAAAAATCCAATAAAACTAAAATCAGGTGATTCAGAATTATAATCAGAGAGATATCCTTTTTTCAAAATCAGCAAAATTGGGCAAAATTGAAGAACACTAAGAACTAAAATGCAAAATTAAAGCTCTAAACCTAATTAAAACTCAAATTACCACCTGATAATCGATCAAATCTCACTACTAACCTGATTTCCGCAAGAATGGGGCTTCAATTCACTCGGATTGAAGCAAATTTGGCTTGATTTCTTCCTCGCGGACGTTCGGCATTCAAGGGGAAAATTTGATGAAATCCAGTGGAATTCGTGATCAATCCCGCTCCGATTTTGATCAAAATCGAGTCTAAACATGGGGGGATCACGAAGAACTCAAGATCTTTCTTTTAAATCGCTTAATTCCTCCACGATTCAATCAAGAGTTAAGAAATAAAGAGGAGATACATCGGTTTTTAAAGGGAGATTTCCGCACCAATTCCGGACCATTTGATCCAATCGGGAGGTGGTTTTGATGGCCATGATCGCACGATGATCGTGGCCCATCAGTTGGAGGATCGTGGCTCCCTAATTTTGCAATGCATGAGTCCCGATCGCGCGACGATCGGGCCACGATCGCATCACGATCGTGGTTCTTGGTCTTCCTCCATCCAACCGTCCGATGAAGATCGTGTGGTAGCTCACGATCGCGCGTCCGATGAAGATTTGACACTCTGGAAGCCTCCATGCGTCACCAGGTGAGCCGTCGATCCGTCGTTTTGATTCACCCGTCTGATGAAGATCAGACGCTCCCATTGCATCCACGTGTCGACGGATGATCGTGTCACTTAAACCTTATTTAGCACATGTGCTCAATCAATGATCGCGTGGACTCGGGTCCACGCGATCGACGCCCTGTGACCGCCGCTGACCCCCCGCGATGCCGCCATGTGTCCTGCACAAAAGAAATGTGTGGGAACATAGTCCCACACGGAAGAAGAAAATAGAGAGGGTAAGCTTATAATACGCGGCGGTTTAACGCTATTGCATTACCGCCCCAATCCTATCACCAGGGCCCACTAACCCCTGGGCCCTCCAACAGCCAACCCCCCCTTGCCACGTGGCGCCCCTCACGGGCATCCACATGGACCCGCGTGGCCTCCTGCCACGTGTCCGGGCCACCTGCGCCTCACGTGGGCCATGCGCAGCCCTGCCACGTGGCCTCAGTGCCACGTCGCATCCGTGATGTGGTCCCGCACGCCACGTCAGCTCCGCGCGCCAGGTTAGCGTTCGTGCCACGTCAGCTCGACGGGGTCTGTGGAATAAAAAAAACCCCTTTTTACACGATTTTAATTAAGAAAAATCCTTAAAAATTTCAATAAAAATCAAATTAAAAATCCAAAAAAGGGCAGAAACTTCAAAAATTCATTACTTTAAATATACAACTCCTTTTTAATCCAAATTTTCTCCATTGAATCTCAATTTCTTTTCTTTTTAATATTTTGCCATAAAAAATATAATTTAAAAGAATAATAAAGGATGACCTAAATGCATTCATTAAGATCTCTCTCTTTGAATCATCCAATAATTTACTTCTTATAATTAACCTTTAAAAAATCATTTACTAAAGTTAAAATAAGTCGGGGAAAGAACTTAATTCCTATTCATTTAACCTTGCAAAAAGATTAATCATCAAGAAAGCACATAATTATCCCTAATTTATGCATAAATATAGACTTTAGTGAAATGACATACCAATGGAGAAAATTCCTTAAAACTATGATAACATACATCATATTCACATAAAATAAGCATGAATATGAGTTAAATAGGGTAAGAATTTAAGTAATAAATGCATGTTATCAATGTGGTGTCATGAGGGATGCCCAATTTGTGGACGATTTGATTATGAGCATTTCAAACAGTCACGTCCAATTTGTGCCTATTTCTACTCTCTCTCTTCAACGGTATAAATCATTCTTGGCTGCTTTGATCAATGGAACCTCATGGACATCTCAATCCTTAAATCTCTTACTTTCTTCCTCTTCTAGACTCGTTTTTGTGTCCAAGGAGTTTTTGAAATTAAGATTTCATCAAAAGAGAAGGAAGAATTTTCTGCTTGAACTCCAAATTTTTGTTTTTCAAAATGTGGAATGAAAAGCCTTGATTTGACAACTAATTAGATCATTTCAAGCACGATTTTGGGTTAGATTAGGTGTTTTCTTCCTAATATTTCAACCTATAACATTAGATTTTAATCTTGATGCATAGATTAATTTAATTATATAAATTTTTGTCAATTTCTCTCTCTTCGCGATCGAGTTTTCTCTCTTGACTTTGTTCCTTGATTTCTCCATTAATACTAATCCAAATAGAGTAATTTTTATTATGTGAACTCTTCTTGGAGTCTTCTTTCCAAAAACACTTATTTCTCTAATTTTCTCATCTCAATTTTGTTGTCCAATTTGATCAAATTTTGAATACATCTCAAAAAATATCCTAATTCTCCATGGATTCAACCCTTACTCATCAATATGCTAATCAATTCATGATTAAATCCTCAAATTAGAGCGTTTATAAATTTTTTTGGAGCGTGTGCATTTGTTTTCAATGATTGCATGAATTCATTTCATCAATCTCTTTTTCAAAGCTCTTCACCAAGAGAGAAATAAAAGAAAAAGAGAGAATTCTCATAAGGCTTGCATGGGCAAACTTGACTTGTCATCATTCTCCCTCTATTTATAGACATTTGGTATATGGATTTTTCACAAAAACCCTCATAATTATGTCTATATCGACCAACTTCTATCAACCTTATGTGTGTGACCCTCTAGGTCTATATATCTAACTAGTTAATAACTCTATAGACCCAATAAAACCTTATTGGTCAACCTTAATAACTATTTATATCCAGGTATATATTAATGAATCAAAGATCGATTTAACTCAATCAAAAGGTTGAGTAGCCAGCCCATTGGGTGCCTGACATTACAAATTTGTGTGGTCATTGACTACATAATAATATGTGTCAAAACAGTGTCCAAACTCATCAATTTAAAGTTTTTATGAAGAATTAAATAGTATAATGGTGAATAAGGGTCGAATTTACGCAGCGTTAGTGTGGGATCAATGAAGGATAGTCGCTTGAATCAACAAACCTTGCTCTTCAAGAAGGGTTACAGTCTGAATCCACAGAACTAACCTCTTCAACCCTTGAATCCACAAGGGGTTGTACTTAAATCCACAAGCATAGAACACTCTCTAACATGGAGAAACTCAAGGGGGAGAAAGCAAAGCCCTTAGAAAAAGGGATAACTTCAATTGTGTTTAAGTGTTACAATTGGGGGGCCTTATATAGGCCTCAATAAGTGAAGGGTTGTCCAAGTGATTTGACCCTTGACTTATTGAAAATATAAATCTGACAGTATACATGTGTTAGAGATAGAACTGACAAAAGAAAAAGTAAAGTGGTGTAGGATGATTCGATACAATTTAATGATGATGAATGTCAGTAAGAGGATTATAAATGAGAGAAGAACGATTCTAGGATGAATTATCAAAATGATAAAATTCTAAAGTCAATCCTACAATATGTAAGAGGATCTAGGAAAGATATCACTATGGATTGGGGTTTATCACAATATCACTTCGGGTATTAGTTAAGAGATTGAGAGCCGATATTAGAAATCAATCTAAGTTGGACTTATTGATATAGGATTCGAACTCTTGATCACTATAGAAGTTTAGAGGATGAGTTCCTTGGATTAGACGTGAAGTCAATGCCCTTGGACTCACCAAACGATCTGAATTATCTTCGAGTTGTTTCTTTACTTTGAGATGGATGAAAGGGAAAGCAAGGGGGAAGAATAGAGTAGGGAGATAGAACTCGGATCTGAGAGAGAAGGGAGAGGAAATGGAGTACACAAAGAACACAGAAAATTCTCCAACTAAGGAAAAAAATTTCATTCAAAACAACATCCATCATTGTCTTACAATTATCCCTTTTATAGGGTGAAGAGAAGAGAGAGGTTAGAGTGAAGAGATGCACTGAATATAGAATATACAGTTATTGGTAGTTACAACATCTTTTCATGGATTGCTTCATGTCTCTTCAATGCTCTAACATTAGTAGAAGGATGAGACGTGAAATATTCTTTGATCTCATGAGAATCTTTGGCGGTTGTGGTGGTTTGAAGGTAGTTACTTGATCGGTTGACAGAAATCAGACCAAGTCTTCATAGTCTTCAAAACCGTGGAGGTCTTGCTTCATGTAGGGAATAGTTATGGACTGAATTCGTGGCTTTACCCCTTGATTATAACTTCCTCAATGCTTAGTTGTCATCATAACTGCTTTGACCAGGCCTTGACTTTGATGTTCTTCATGTATGGGCGTTGACTTCATGTAGAACCCAATGATATACAATTCCACAAGTTACTAAAATATAGATCTCTCCTATGCTTCTAACTAAGGTGGTTGATCAAAGAATTAAGGGAATTTAAAACAAAGATGTTTCCTATAGACTATAAGATCATTTATTTACACAAAGGTATCTATGATATAGTGATTGGAGTTTGATTGATAAGGAACCTATATCAAGGTAAAAGGATGGTCGACTTGGTCCAAATATGGAATTCTAAGTGTTCTATGGATTAGGGTTTAACTTCATATGAACAAGTCAACATTAGATCAGAAATTAAGTGGAAAATGAGGGAACCTAAGTCCCCTTGGATCTACTCTCACTTTTCTTTTCTTAGAGAGGTTTTCTTCATTCATTTCATGAATGGATAATTTCTCAAAATTTTTAATAAGGAGAAGCATACTATTTTTTTGCTCCTTGGAATTGGTCCTCTTCCTTAGATCATACCTAGGCTCACTTGGAACCCTTGTGTCTTTGTGTTGAGATGATTCTCCATTATAAAGCTTCTAGGCCTTGTCATGCCTCATCAAAGATATCCTCCAGAATCTCTCAACTTTTAAGAATATTTAGTGTCCTCAGGTGATCCTCTATAGACAGTGACAGCTCTTAGAGATCCTCATCATGCCTAGTAAGATTTAAATGGGCCAAATGAATTGGGATGCCTCATCTTCATCCAAAATAGGTTCTTGGGCTCTAATCTAGGCTACATCACGAATCCACGGAGAAATAGAGAATTTTATAAGTGTTCTTCAAATTTGATCAAATCGGATGAGAAATTGACGTGAGAAATTAAGGATTTAAGTAAATTTAGAAAGAAAACTCCTAGAAGAATCCAGAGAATAAAAAATCACTCAAATATAATTAATATTCATGGAGAAATCAAGGAGCAAAATTTAGGTAGATAATTTGATCACAAAGAGAGAGAAAACATTAAAATTTCATAAAATTTGACTAATATATGATTCAAAATTAAAAGCTAATGTTATAGGAAGAAAGATTAGGTAGAAAACACATAATCTAAGCCAAAATTGCGCTTCAAATGATCCAATTTATTGCTGGATCAAGGCTTTTCATTATGTATTTCGAAAAACAAAAATCTGGTGTTCAAGAGGCAAATTCTCTTGATTCTCTCAATGAAATCTCACTTTCAAACACTCCTTAGATGTGGAAATTAGTTTATAAGATAAGGAAAGCAAAAGATTTAAGGATTGAGATGTCTAAACAGTTCTTGCTCGAAACATCTAAGAATAATTTACATCGTTGAAGAACATGCGTATATATAGGGAAAATTGGGAGTGACTGTTCAATTTGCCTCTTCATCTTTAATCAATGGCTCAAATGAAATTTTTGGATGTGAATCGTCACCGTTAATTCTTGTCCATTCGATCAAAGATGGAGTGCTCAATTTTCACCATATCATGCGTGAAGAAAAAGCATCGTGTAACGCTTGTCGTTTGATATTCATCGAGCGCTCAAGATGCAACCACATGTCTATGGGAGTCCATTAGGCATGTTTAATCTCAGCCGTTATAACTCCTCAAATGAACGGC
The DNA here is from genome assembly GCA_024174645.1 of Lemna minuta. Classification (NCBI taxonomy): domain Eukaryota; kingdom Viridiplantae; phylum Streptophyta; class Magnoliopsida; order Alismatales; family Araceae; genus Lemna; species Lemna minuta. Next base: position 1,248,732 of record CM044108.1, on the reverse strand, counting down.
TGAGATTATATCATTTCAAATGAATCATCGCCCAATCAAATGCCACCATGTACCCCCCAACTTAAGTGAAGATCGACGACTTCGATTAAAATCAAGAATCAGATGCTTCGTGTGGCGCCACGTCACCTGCACATAAAAAGAAAGAAAAATAGTCCCAAATGGCAAAAATCACAGAAAAAATTGAGTATAAAAGCAAGGTGTGCTTGAGTAGATTGCTTATGTCCTAAAAAGGATGCTTAACCTACAAATCACACATGCTCACACAAGCTCACACACACACGCGCACGCCCACACACACACACACCGCGTGTTGCGTGCACATGTCACCACATGGCAACACATCATTCCTCTTGTCGTATCAGCTGCCACGTCACCGTGCGATATTAAAATCAATATTTTTAATTTTAAAAATAAAAAATAAATCCAATTAAATTTAAAAAATCTTTAAAAATTAGAAAATTCATAAATTTAAAAATATAACTACAAATTAATCTAAATTAATCTTGTTTGATCATAAATTAAATTATATGTCATTCTAAAAACTCAAATTTAATAAATAACAAAAGAATAAATTTTTATTTCAAAAATAAACTAATTTATTTTAGAAAATAAAGCTACAAAAATAAATGAGTGCATATAAAAATATTTTCTCTTAGTAGTTAAAATTAAAACCCAATTATAATTTCAAAAATAAAAGGGGAATATTCTAATCTCAAATATGTCTCTTTAATTATTTATGATTATCCCTAAAAATAATGCATTTTGAGATTATAACTTAAATTTTCACAGAATGATAGATGTGCACTCAAAACAAGATAAGATGTATAAGAGTGTAATATTTTATGCCTTAATCTTCATTAATAATCATATAATTACATGTATAGATTGTAAGTTATCAGTGCCAAGCTACACCATATACTTTACGAGATATTTACTATATAAGAAATATTGTATGGAACCATATTGTCATTAGCTTCATTTATGTATAATCTTTTATCCACACAAGACTAGTGAATGATTTAGGGTATGGTCAACTTTCAAACCCTAATCGATAACTCTAGTTAGTATTGATACATGTAGGAAATCATCCAGAACTCTTTCTTAGATATTTCCACTACCTTGGCTAAGGATTGCTTTGCATCTTATTCTTTAAGACAATCTCCTTAAATATTGAGGGCAGATGATCCAATCTTGACCACACAATCATCTTCGAGGACTTCATGGTGTATCTAATATATAATTTTTTAGAAATCCCTTGACTAGGCATTAGCAAGTCATAATCAAAACACTATCATCCGTGCACAAGATGTCTTTAGTGTTTCAGGTCAAAGGACCACTTACACGATCGTGATATGAATCAACTTGATTGACATTTAGGTATAATACCATTCAAGGATTCATATAAATCTATTTAGTGAACTCTTTATCTAAAGAGCATTCATGATCTATCATTAGTGTCTCCACATTGATGGCTATAAGATCAGTCATACTCATCATATAAGTCTAATCAAATAGTGTTATTCTTTGTGGATAATTCGTTGTCCTTCTCGAATATCTCACGAATAGGAATGTTTAGAACATATGTTTAAAAACAAGTGATCACTATATTATGATCTCATCATAATTCACTTAGTCTTTGCATGTGTTCATGGGTTTATTACAAATATCACACAAGAATGACGATGAATAAATTTTATTTTAATTGACATAAATGAGATACATGAAAGTGTGATTGGATTATAGGTCACATAATATCCATACAAGATTACAAGCCTCTATTTATAGAGGCGAAATAGAGGGAAATAGAGTATGCTTCATGTGAGACTAATGTTCTAATATGGGCTAGGCCCTCAAATGGGCTATATCTAACAAATTTAAAGGTTGGTATGAATATTTATCGCCCAATAGTCCTTGGTTATTCCATGTGGGATTAACTTTTACTTTTGAAAAAAAACAAGAATTTCGTTTAATAGACATGACAACAATTTTTGAGACATTTAAGCCAAGTAAGTTTTGGAAACCTTCCATTTGTATTGTCTAAGATATGAGAGTAAGCATCCTTTGAAATTTTCTTAATATACCAATTACTCGTAGTGGGACTCAATTTTTTTGTGATTTTAAGATGCATAAGCAAAACACAACACGGGTTCAAATGGCTCAATTGAGTCAAGGAAGCAACATATTCCCCTTGAGTCAGTAAGACAAGCTATAGAACTTTGAAGCACTCCCAAAATTTTATATAATTTATTTTATTATAAATTACTTAACATGAGACTAAGACATTTTTTTTAGTAGTAAGACACAATGGACGAATCAAATTAAAATGTAGCAAACATTTTTTTAGTAGTAACACTTTTTTTGTGCACATATCAAAATGTTAGATATATCCAATTAGAGGGATTAACCCATGTTAGGGACATTAGTTCCATATTTTTGGCTCTCTCTTTCTCTTTTAAATAGAGGCTCGCAGTAACTTCTTTAATCATCTCAATAATTTGGCTTGATCATTCACACACGCACAAAAATAAAGAGAAGTGCATACATGCAGCAAAATCAGGATTGGCTTTTCATCAAGTAATGTGATGGATTACATGAAAACATTGTGAGCATAATATATCAAATAAAAAATCAAAGGGTCACATGGGTGATTTTTGAAATGTTCCTTCTTTGCAGGAATTTCTCCATGTCAACCCAATAGATGTGCCATTGGAGGTATTCTTTCCTTTAATGTTACAATCGCCTTTAGGGAAAATAATCAAGGCTTAAATATGAAAGCATCAATTTCTAAATTTCACTAAAATCATGGGCACAATTTTTAACTCCATATCTAAAGGCAAGGGCATGAATGGGATGAGATTCATAAGAAAGTTTTTTTTACAAAGATGGTTTATATTTTTTGACTCAGTAATGGTATATGACGGAATGACATTGGTAGTGATCTTAGATCAGGATTTGAGTAACCAATTTTTTTGCTCTTAATACATATCGGAGGCTCATTAAAAGTGTTGCACAAGCTAGTGATTTATCTTTCTTCAAGAAATTTACTCGATGTTAATTTTTTTTGTAGTTTAGTACCTTGTTTTATGATTCACTATAACTAATGTTTAATATACCAAATTGATGAAAAAAATTTCAAGTTCCTTCGCCTCGTTCACGTTGTTTTGGGATTAAAAGGACCCTCGTAAGTGGTTGACATCGAGTCACATAACAACATTCTCTCTTTTCCTCGGCTCAAAAACTCGGATGAGATTTATTCATAGCCCTTCATACAAGAGCGCAAATCTTGACATCTTCACTCAACATAGCCATTCACAAATTTTAACAAAGTCAGGGGATTTTTACTAAACCATATTTTTATTGGAGTCAGAGGGAGAGAGGTCGAGACAAAAGGTGACGATGTGAAAACAACCTAGTTCCCTGACTAGAGGAGTTTCCGTTGGGCCGGCAGATAACGGGCCGACGCCGATCTATTAATTGCTTGAAAAAGACACCCACTGATCTCGGCCCATTACATAGATGTACATTCATGGTACTCCACTATTTAAAAATTATTTTGGCCCAATATTTTGCGATCGCAAAACCTAGTTAACGATCAGCGAGGATTCATCATCCTTCTCGTGAGGAAATCGAAGATGTCCAAGGATCCGGCATCTGGATCGAGCTCCTCGGCGACCTACTCAGCGGCGCCATTCTTTCCGGTGCCGTTCCATTTGCAGAAGACGGAGACTTTGGCGAAACCCTTCATTGCAGCGCCGCCGACCGTTGCACCCGTCTTCCCCTCCCCCTTTGCTGCCCCAACTTCTACGTCTTCTTCTGCCTACACCGTGCCCCAGTTTCAGCAGGTAAAAATTCGCCCCTTTTTTCTTCTGCTCTGCTCCCGGCGCAATTACTATTTCCTTTTAGTCCTCGCGAGCAACAGCTTTTGAATGAGTCGGCTTCAATGCTGGATTGTTCATGGGGCAAGTTCATATTTGATCCGGAATTGAGGTTCAACTCCTATTGTTCCTGAATTTTGTAACGAAGCATGACTAATCTTTCCTGACGAGGATGAAGCTAACTGTAGCCTGTGTTATTAACTGGAATCGTTATTTTTTACCGCTGATTGTACTCATTACTATATAATGGTTTTACGGAATTTAAATTAATTCAGACTCAATGAGCGTTGGATATAACAGGCGCAGCAGTTATTTCAAAGGGATGCTCAGACCATTACACCAGAAGCTCTTGAGAGCGTGAAAGCTGCTCTAGCAAACAGCGAGGTTGAGCACAAGACTGAACCGAAGAAAAGAGCCATTCCTCGTAAAGCTGCGGGTCAAACTTGGGACGATCCAACTTTGACCGATTGGCCCGAGAGTGAGTCAACCGAAAGATTTAATTTATCTTTATTTTCAATACTTTGTAATTATGTTAATAGTGGTTCTATGTATGCAGATGACTTCCGTTTATTCTGTGGGGATCTTGGAAATGAAGTCAACGATGACGTCCTCTCAAAGGCCTTCTCGAGATTTCCTGCTTTCAACATGGCTAGGGTGAGTCCCTAGTTAATGTTCTCGTGATTAGTCGATCAAATTACTTATCATTTTCTCTTGACTTTTTTGGAATTTATTATGTCAAGTTTACTCAATATATATATGGTTCCCAGTTGGCATTCTTGGAATTTCCCTCAGATTTGCTACTCGGGATTTATTTATCCTGTTGAATTTATGGATTTTCTCATTTTAGTAAACTGTAGATTTGTCTTTTCTGGCAATCTTCTCGGTTTTTCTTTTGATTATTCTACTAAGATTCTCCACTGATTTGATCATAATCTGCTATCAATAGTCAACGCAAGAGTTACATATTTCATGTTTACTGTCTCTTCTTTTTTTCCCAGTCCTGTTCAGCTCGTGATATATCTATTTTCCCACTGACTTCATAAAGAAAATTGATCAGTCGATTCAAGATTATCTTCTTAAACAGACTTTCTAGGAGTTTCTTGTAAATTTTTTTTTGAAAAGAAAACATAAGAGGCACTCTGAGTGGTGCCCCCCTGTTGTCTTTGATTTAATGACAAGGAACAAGTAGTCCGTTACAGAGGTTCAAAACCTGAGAGGTCGAGACCGCCTCGTTACAGAGTTTCTTGTAAATGGTTGACAAAAATCGTGGACTTGTTTTGAATTTCTCATGACTGTTTCACTCGAGATTTATTTACTTAATGGCTGACTTCCTTAGAGTTTGTGATGAATGATGGACGCAAGATCAGTCAACTGTTTATCAGTTCGACTATTCTCCCTTGAATTTCATGTTGTTTCCCCCTGACTTCCTCTGAATTTCTCATGATTGATCTAATCCATGCTTCTATAATTTATCCACTATTGTTTTTGGACTTTCTTATGAGTGTTCGCTTAAGGAGTATGTATTTGTTCTTTAATTTTCTTGGGCTTTCTGATGATCGTTCAATTGAATAGTGTCTCTGTCTTTTTTCTTCTTCTTTTTTATGAAAAGGGAGAAGGGCACCCCGAAACGGTGCCCCCCCCCCCAAAAAAAAGTGCCTCTGTCTTCCTTGACTTACCCTGAGTTTCTCACAATCGGGCAAGTCAGGATCTATCCATTTCCATGTTAACTTTTTCCAGGTTACAAATTGACTTTGTCTGAATATCTCGCAATTGGTCAACTCGAGATTTATCTATTTATCTATTTATCTGTTGACTCTGTCAGGTGGTCAGAGACAAGAGAACTGGTAAAACCAGGGGCTATGGATTTGTCAGCTTCAGTAGTCCTGCAGATCTGGCAGCGGCGTTGAAAGAAATGAATGGCAGGGTTTCAAAATCTATCTCGTTGACTCATCTCTGAATAGCCCATTAATGTGTGCATGTTGACCTTTTCCAGGTAAGTATGTGGGTAATCGCCCAATAAAGCTCCGGAAGAGCACTTGGAAGGAGAGGACAGACACAGAAGCCCAAGGGAGGCAAAAGGTAACAAATAACCAGGATTCCGTTTTTTTCTTGCAGGATAAAAAATAGCTCTTTAGCAAGGTATTGAACTTTTTTAATGTCCAGAACGTAACCCATCTTTTTTTTTCCTGGCCAGAGTTATATCCACAAGAAAGTGAAGCAGGCTAAGAAGAGCGTACTGCACAAGTGAGGGCCCACAACGTTGACTTTGTATGTAGTGGACTCGAGTTCAGTCCTTGGGAGGTGATGCTGATCAGATGTTTTCGTTGAAGTTGTCCTTGAAAGCGTCTTCATTGAAAAAACTATATCATTTTATATGCTGCTCATTTCCCGGAACTTAGATTAATGCCTGGGCTCTGGGGAAGTCAGAATAGGACAACACTCATCTAAAACAGGGGCAGTTTCCCGAAAATAAGAGGAAAGTCTGCAATGTTAAAAGCTAGAGAAACCTCTTTGCAAGCTCTCTTTCTCTGCTCACAAACAAACCCATTTCAATTAGTAACTTGCCTAATCGTCACCATGGTAGCATGCATTCAAGTGATTAAGCATTGAATACACTTGTAAATAAAGCGGGATGAAGGTCCAGCAAGAAAGCCTTCCCAATTTTTCCTGTTGTTGCTGCTCACTATAGTTCTCATTTTCAAATGATCATATTATTGTCCTTACCGATTGGCAGGAGAGGGATATGATTGTAATGATGAGTATGACTTAATCTGTGTAAGACTTACTCTCCTATGGTAGTGTAGTCTTTGAATGATGCACATCTTAAATCATTACAGGCTGAAGAAAATGGAGGTGTCAATTCTTCATGATGATGAGGAATTTGATTATCTAATAACATGAAGAGAAGCCGTCGATAAAGATACAGGCTAAAGATGGCTGGGCAGGGGAGCCCCCTGGTCCCTCGGGTTGGAATAAATGGGCTCACTTCCATTTAAGAGATGTGTGCTTTACGCAAATGACCTGAATATTATCAACATACCAGAATACCCTTTACGCTGTAAGTTATCAGAAAACCCCAAGACTCTAACCCTCGAACTCAAGTTGGCATGAAAAGGACAAATAACAAAAAATCGAAGACAGTGTGCATGGTTTGTAGCTTGATCATGCAAAAGATAGTGAGCATGGTTTGTAACTTGATGGTGTACAAGATAGTGTGCATGGTTTGTAGCTTGATCATGTAAAAGATAGTGACCATGGTCTGTAGCTTGATGGTGTACAAGATAGTGTGCATGGTTTGTAGCTTGATGGTGTATGATAGGCGTAAAAATGCGGTCGTTGAATGCACGCTTTTACGTATCAAACAAAATTTATACTCAACTCTTCGAAACTGATTTTTAAACTAGAACAGTGGCAAGTCGAGGTGGAATCCACAGGGAGGAAGGTTAAAAGATTGAAATCAGAAGATAGTTTTTGGTATTTTTAGACTTAGAAAGTGAAAATGAAAGGTGAAAGGAAGAAAACGTGCGTGAAGATGAAATGTACCGATCAAACACTTCCAAACTCTTTTCGAAGATTGGAAACCCTTGATCGATGGTGAAAAAGCGATTTTTAGGGTTTTTAAATGTAGAAATGTGGATGAACAGTTGAGGAAAATAGAAGAAATGGATAGAAGATAGTTCTAATCTAAGATTCGTGATGAAAATACTATCCAGTGATGCTCCCTAATCAAAACATACCTTCGAGAGCCTTATATTTCGCCCGGACTTGGCGTCTTGCATCCAACACGAAGAATGAATAGAAAAGGGAAGAAACTCACTGATAATGAAGTTCAACACATGATGAATGATCTATCGTTGCTTTCTTTCCTTCTGGCTAGCCAATGCTAGAAGCATACAACAAAAACATTCATAACCCTAATTTTTTTGTCTCTGAGCCTAAATCGACCCCAGCAGATTCGTGGAGCTTGAAATGACGATCATGCCCACGAAATTTCAGCTCATAACTCCATCAGGATCGTCAGATATCGCGATTTTAACTTGGAGCGTTTTGGGCCGTTGATCTGCCCTTCTCTCTCCTCAGATCGCGCCGGTCAACCCGCTCAACTTCAGTATCGCGCCCGGTCAAACTTCGCTAAAAGACAAGAAAAACTAAAACAGAATATTAGTCTCTCTCCTCTCTCCTCACTCCTTTCTCCTCGCTCATCTCTCCTCTCTCCTCCCCTCTCCCTTCTCTCGTCTCTGTCTCTTGTCTCCTCTGCGCGCGTGGTTGAGGGAGAGAAATGAGCAGCGAGAAGCGAGAAAGGTGGAGGAGAGAAGAAGATGAAGAAAGCACGGGAGAAAGAGGGGAGGTGGAAGAAAGAGAGAAGAGAAGAAGTGGAGAGGAAGAGAGGGAGAGATTTCCCACTTCTCCTGTTACGCGCACACACGCGCGTGCGGGAGAGCAAGGGGGAGAGGAGAGGGAAGAGAAATGAAAGGAGAGGGGGAGAGAAATAGAGAGAGAAGGAAGGAGAGGAAGACCCTTCTCCATGATTTCCGTCGCGTGAGAAAGAGGAAGAAGGAAGACGTCGCGAGAAGAAAGAAGAGGGAAAGAGAGGAGGAAGAAGGAGAAGAAGGAAAGGAGAGAGATGGGAAAGAAAAGAGGTTAGGGGAGAGAGACGCGTGGGAGAGAAAGATGAGTTCTCTCTGCGGTTCCCTCGCGACGGAAGTAATTTCCGTCGCCAGGAGACGCGAGGAGAGAGAAGGAGAGAAGCATAGGAGAAGAAAGAAGAGAGAAAAAGAGAGTGTGGAGAGAGAAAATTGGGAGAACAAGGAAGAGCGCAGAGGAGAGAGGAAGCGGAAGAAAGGAAGGAGAGAGACTCCTCTCGCGACAGAAAAATTTCCGTCGTGAGAGAGGGGAGCTCTGGAGAGAGAGGAAAGAGAGGGGAAAGAGAGAGGAATCATTTCCGGAAAGAGAGAAAGAACGTGGGAGAGAGGGAAGACAGCGAGAGAGAGAGTGAGGAAAATTTTCCTCCTCGCGACGGAAATATTTCCGCCGCGAGAGTGAGGGCGAGAGAGGAAAAGAGAAAAGAAGAGAAGAAGAGAGAAAAAAGGGAGAGAAGGGAGAGAGGGTGTCGCGGAATAAATATTGAGGCTGCGGAAGAGTTTGGAGATGGGAGGAGGAAGTTCCGCACGCACGCGTGCACGAGGAAGAGAAGGAGAGAAGAAAGAGAGAGAGAGAGAGAGAGAGAGAATTAGAAATAAATAGAAATTTCATTTCATAATTAAAGAAAATTATATTCTTGATAAATCAAAATCATTAAATGCTCATAAAATGATACTAAATTATGAAAAATCAAGGATATCCTTTAAAACATAGAAATTATCAATTTAATCATTTTAAATCATGATAACATGCATTTATGATTATATTTCAAAGAATAAATGTATAAAATGCATGATATTAATGCATGAAATTGCATGTTATCAGTGTACATGGTCTGCAGCTATGCATGCAGGTCTGTGCTGCAAGATTGTTGATGGGAAGTGGTGCTCCAACAGATGTCTTGATGAGTCCTTTATAATCTTGATGGACCCAAGAGATGGGTCCTGATAGACACCAAAAAGGTGACTTAGACATATGAAAGATAGCTTCGGCGGACCAATAAAAGATGGAATTTGACGAGCTGGAGACTGTCTGATGGACGAAGAGGATGAATCCCCATAAAAGGTGACGTTGATGAGCCATATCTGGTCCAATGTATTGGAGAGGAAACGAAATACCCATAAATTGTAACTTGGATGAGCCAAATGTGGTCAGATGGACCAAGAGAAAGAGACCTTGTACACTATAAACCGCTTCGGCAAGCCAGAGATGGTTTGATGGACCAAGATCATCAGTCTTGGACTTGGCAGAGCCATCAAAGTCGGCAAGAAAGAGCCATAATTGTTTGACTGATGAGTCTTGTGTAATCTTAGAGGATTTATTCTTGAAATGTCTATTTTCTGCATTTGATTTATCTGAATTATTAGCATAAATGAGACATTTATGAAAAAATAAAATCTCACGATATAGAAGATAGTGGGTCAATAATCCATATACAGGACAACGATTATTCATCCTATTTTAATTTATAATTATGCTTAATTTATCTATGGCCCTTGATTTCCCAATCTAGCAGTCCCTGCCATATTAATTCAAGGTTAGTACCCCGTGTGAAGATCTAAGTGTTTTTTTTGCGCATGTGTTTAAATGATATTTTCATTATTGGACCTTGTTCTTGTAGCAAATTTTGAGCATAATTATTTGGATCCATCACTTTATAGTCTCTTTCTCTATCTATGTATATCTATCTATCTCTCTATCCATGAGAGTTGCATCATCAATTTTCCTTCTTCTTTACTTGTCACATGCTATCAAAACATTAGGATGATTGCAAGGCTAAGGTTTTTTTTTATCCATGTTCACCTCCTAGTGGCACCATTGTATCCATTGGTCTCAGACATTTGTGGTGATTAAATGTTCTTTTACCACAGATATCATTTTCCCATTAATTATTAAGACACAATATCCTGGTAAATCTCTCAAGACCATTTCAACATACCTTTTTGGGTCAGAATTTTGCTTTTAATTGCATTGAGGGAAATATCAATTTTTTTGAGAATTTCTTTGTTTCATGCCCTATGAATGGGCTTGAAGAAGTGACTATGAGTCACTTTTTATTGTCGAAAGGTTTTTCCATAAAATATTTGACAAAGGAATGTTTTTTCCATGAAGGCTCCTCTTAAAGTCATTTAACTAGTGGATCCCATTTGCCTTAGATTAGATTTTTATGAATTATCATCAATCTCTATTTTTTTAATCTGTAAGGATGACTTAGATTTTCAAGCCATCTAAAGGATTGCTAGTATTGGTCTTTGACTAGGTACAATAATAACTACTAATCCACTTAATTAGATGAGAAATTTGACAGATATTATGTGGCCTATAAGCCATAGCACACTTCAATGTCTCATTTAATATTTATTTAAATGAAATTTATTCTTTATTATTCTTCTGTGATGTTTCCAATGAAGTCTATGAACATATGCAATGACTAAGTAAATTATGATGAGATCATAATACAACGATCATTAAGCTTTAATATATATTCTAAAAATGGTCCTACTTAAGGGATACTTGAGTGACATCGTCAAAGTTTTTCTATTTTTTTATTTTTAAGTTCATTATTATTTTTTCTGATTTCAAACTTTAAATAAATTATGTAAACTTCTAAAATTTTATGATTTCAAGTTCATGTCAAGACTGACTAAATTTGTGTCTTCTACTTCAATAGTCCCATGTTATGATTTTTAAATATGTTATTTATTAAAAACAACCTATATTATTTTAAATTTGATTTCCTATTTTTATCGGTTTTCTTATTTCAAAAATCTCATTTTCTGTTTTTGTAATCGATTTAAAAAAACTGAAATATCTTTTTCTAATTGTTTTTAAAATATATTTCAAAAATCAATAAAGTTTCATTTTTTAATTCTTGAATTTATTTTTTAAAAATCTGTGAAATCTCATTTTTCTAATTTTTAAAATGTGTTTTGTCCTTTCTATTTTCTTCTAAAGATCACTTTCTAATCTACTGATTTTAAGAAATTTATCATTTAAAAATACCATTTTGTGATTTTTTTTAGTTTATGGAAATCATATTGGACTATATTATTTTCTAAAATTGTATTGAATATTTTAGAGAATTATTTAGCTCCAACTTTATTTTAATCTAATTTTAGTTTTTTTAAATCATTTCAAAGTTTTCATTTTTTTGTCATCTTTAAAATATGATTTCTGCCTTTTTTTTATAATAAATTGATTTTGAATCTTTAATGAAATTCAAGTCAGAATTGAGAACTAAAATGTCAGATGTGAGAAGGATCTATGCAAAGGGAAACTACAAAAGAAATCATTTTATAATCCATTCATCAAAGAGATATATTAGAATCACCCAATCACCATCACATTCATATTTAGAAGATCGTTCTAAGACTAGAAATAATTTTTATCCATATTATTAAGACATTTAAGGGAAAGGATGCTAAGAGCTAAAAAAACATCTTTCAGAAAAAAAGTGAAAGTCAACCTCAAAAATATTAAAGTCAACTCTTCAAGGGAATTTTCATTTTAGCATTTCCTTTCTTTAAGTCTCCTTATGTTGAATTCAAATTATTTGCAAATCAATTGTTTACTTGTTTATTAAGTTTGAATAATTTTTTAGTTTATTTTAGGAATTATGGATAGTTAAAATAACTTGCACACACTAGCTCGACTTTGGGTGAGTTGTACTTACCCTTGAGTGTAGGGGGAGATTTTTTGGTTCTAGACAAGGCAAGTCTAGGGAGTTGGTCAGAAATTCAAGTTGAAGCACATTTTCTCTTTACCTTACAAGATCACATGAGATCAGAGGCGAGCAACCTGCTTAGAGCATACATAAACCAGTGATGAGGCTCGAGGGCTACAAAGAAGCAAGCCAACCCAAACGAGGAGTAAGGAACGTTAGGCAAAGCTTTGTGAGTCAACTTGCAGGAGACACAATGAGCGGTGGTGTATCAAAGGAATGCGGCAAAGTGAGGTAACTAAATTGTGAGTGTGAGCAAGTGAGATCAACAGTTTCAATTTGGACTCTAATCTAACTAACTCAGCCAGTTAGTAATTGTTACTAGGGGAAGTAACAAGGTGATGAGAGAACTCCAAGGGGATTGTCTCCTTACTTGGATACACTATCATAAGGGTGTTTGTATACCTATCCGATATTAACAAAAATCTAGTGTATGGGTGACATGAGTATTTGAGAAAATAATAAATGAAATTCATAAAAAAGAATTAGAAAACTTAAATATGCAAAGGAAACTAATTCAATCCCCCTATTAGTTAATGTAACTCACATAATTGAAAGTTATGTTTTATCATAAGAAATCATTGCCCTATTATGTACTTTTAAAATTATTCAACAGGTACAAGGTCTTAAGCATTACGATTACTAGTTTGACAATGAAAATTCAGACCAGGTTTTATTCATTATAATAAAAAAGCCCTGACTTTGACTCAAATATTTTCTTGTATTCTTTTTTCACAATTCACCAGACTTGACCCATGAAATAAAAAAATCAAACGTAAGGAGTTAAAAAATTGAAATTTTTGATTTTGAAAAGGTCAAATGTGTTAATTAAAAATGTTAACTTTTAGCAAGCATTTGGTGGACTTGGGCTATGTGACATGATTTCCATGAGTATACCATAAAACACGATAACATTATCAATGATCATATAAATAGTGAGTTAAACTATGTTATTTATCATTAAAATGTAAACATGAAATGCATGTTATCCATAAAAAGAACTAATGTAAGCAAAATAGAGAAAATGGAATAAGGGGAGACAATAATGAGAATCTATATATATTAGGATTACATGAGAAGTACCTTTCTTGGGCTTCACAAATCTTGAGCCGAGTGGGCTTTCACACTCACCCTCAAGTGAGCACATGGATTATGGATATGCTTAACTTGATACACTCCGAGATAGAGATATTGAAAAAGTCAAGTGGCAACATAACGCATCTTGCGATGACCAATTCTCGCAATGAGATAGCGCAAGATGCATAGTAAAAAGCAGTTGATGAGATAGTTGTGTGTAGGTGTATGTGGAGATGACAACACTATGTAGGGCATCTAGGAAGAGGATTATATAGATGAGATGCAACACAAGACATGTTTAATGTTAGATGTCGAGGGTAAGCAAAAGTGACTTGCCAAGGAAATGATGACCATGAGTTTGTAGTCAAAGGAGATGACTGCACTAGATAAGATTGAGGTCAAGACATGTGCCAAGAGGGGGCTGAGGAGACAAGTCTTGTAGATCTTACAATTCATGACTTGATTGGAGCTGGACTCTATCCATGCTCTCGTTGGATTAACATTTGATATGAATTTATGCACAACCTACCTTTTTTTGGGACAACAATGAAAGAACAAGAGTTAGTTCAACACCTCTAATACATAGTCAGTTCATCAAGTTAGATTTTAAAGATGGCCGAAATCAAATTGTAAATTATATTCATATGCGACAATGAGATTTTATGTGTTACTTTTATTTTATATGTGTAATTTTTTTAATCATCCTATTGAAAGTCCATTGTGGGTTAGCATGAAGAAATCACCTACCAAAGCATAGTAGAATATGTCTAAATGAAGATCTAATTTTTTGCATAAAGATCATAGCAATCAGAAATAATCGTACAATTTCACCATTTTCTCATTCATATGAAACTAGGGCAATGATTTATCTTGACAAATTAATGGCAACTCAAATTCTTCAAAGTAGTCATTCAATTTTCATAACGATTGTGAGGTACTTATTTACCAAAAATGGCAATGTAAACCCTAACTTTTTTTAAAAAGATTATCTTATATGTTAAAATGATCATAGTTTTTTCAATTAGAAGACCTCATTTAAAAAAAATTTTGGTTAGGAAACTCTCATTCCTAATAAATAAATAGAGACGTTTTAAAAGGAATAAATATTTCAAATTATACTTCAATAACGTCAATAAATTGTCGAGAAGAAAATGCATTGCAACAACTGTCGAGTGGCGCTTAAGCAGCAGCCCGTTGACCCCATCATTTTATCGTAAATAACTCAACTTGCAAAGGGTATTTTAGGATTTAAATATCGAAAGGATGCCCTATAGAGCTGTCGCGCTGGTTTTGTAAAAAACCTAGCTCAGAGCTGCCTCTCCTCTCCTTCGGCGCCGAATCCTCGATCTCGCTCACGCGATGGTAAGTTTCCCTCGTTGGTTCTCCCTGGTCTCTATATTTTTCTTTAACGCGTCATTTGTCTGGATGGTTTAGGTTTTCAAGAGGTACGTGGAGATTGGGCGCGTGGCCCTCGTCAACTACGGCAAAGGATTACGGGAGACTCGTCGTCATTGTCGATGTCGTCGATCAGAACAGGGTAAGGATGTCTGCGATTTAAGAATTATTTGGCGTGCTTGAGAAATGGAAGTTACGAATTTCTTCGTATCCTTAATACGTTTTACCAGCTCTTTTTAACTTGATAAATGATGGAAGTTTTTCGTTTCTAGTTAGCACTCAGAATCGCTTCTAGTTATCATATTAATATTTTCTCATTGGGTTTTTGGTTTCATGAACAGGTTCTCGTCGATTATCCTGATATTGTCCGAGGGCAGATGAACCTAAAGCGGCTTCAGTTGACGGATTTGACGATCGAAATTCCCAGGGCCCCCAAGAAGAAGATTCTTGCTGCTGCCTTGGAAGCAGCCGGTGGGTTTTTTGAATAACGTCTCTCTATTAAAATTTGCAGATTGTTTATTATTTATCAGGCTAATTTGCCCTAGTACAGATATTAAGAACAAATGGGAGAACAGCTCATGGGGCCGGAAGCTTATAGTCCAGAAGCGTAGAGCGGCTCTTAATGATTTCGACAGGTTCAAGGTTATGCTTGCGAAGATTAAGGTATATGCTCGTTTGTGAATTCTCTTGAATGTCAGATATTTGAGCTTTAATGACGTTTGACCAATTAATTTCTTTGCGCATACTGACTCTTGGTCTTATTTCTCGAAGAGGGCTGCTGTTGTGAGGCAGGAGCTTGCGAAGCTGAAGAAGAGCGCTGCGTAAGCCATGATCTGCGAGTATATTTGTCATTTTTGTCTCGGGACCCTGATTTTCATCTTTTTCTTTTCTTTGTTGAAATTGCCTTTAGACTAGTTTCAATAGTTGTTTGTCGTGTTTATCTGATTTCGGTGTGTTCTGGGAAAAGAGGCGTCTTTCTTCCTATCTCTCTCTTCATCCCCTTTTAGAGTTCTTTCTCGCCCTCTCTCCCCCACTTTCCATCCCTCTCGTTTGCTTACTGGTCTCCAAATATCCATCTCTCTCATCCCCCATTTCTTTTTCCTTGTTTGTCCTAGTTCCTTGTTCTTCCTCTTTCCCTTCTTTTATCTCTGCCCAATTTCCATCTCTCTCCCCTCCACATTCTCCTAGTAAACATTTTGACGTTAGGGAAACTCGAGCTTTAGTCCAATTGTTGAGATGCAGGCATGAAATGATTTCATGAACTGTGAAGTACGAAAAAGGAGCCCAATGCGTAGTCGCACTTGCCTAAATTTAGTAGGTTGTTTGCACAGTTCTTAAACGGGCTAAGTTGGCCAAATTCCAAAAAAAAATTTAGTAGGTTGTTTGAAAAGGAATTTTGGCCAAATTCCAAAAGAAAAGAAATCGAAAAGAAACCAATTTTTTTTAGAATAATTGCTTCTAGGTGTTGAAAACTGATGGAAAACTGGTTTATATAATTGCTTCGAGACATTGGTCTACATATGGAAATCTGATTCCCTGGAGGACACTCATTCACATGAATTTTCTAGGTTAAGGCCATCCGTTAAACTTTGTACATCTCCAGATTTCAGTGTTAATGTAAATGATATCACTTTGAATTCACATGACGAGAAATAGATCTGAAAATTTGAAGAGAGAAGGCGCGTTTTGGTGAAGATGAATAATTGATACAGTGGAGATAGTGTCAGGATTTCTTATTTTACGACTCAGTAAACTCTTGCACTTTTTTTGTTCTGATGAATCTGATTTTCCTTTTCTTGAAAGTATTGAAATGATTTTAAAATGAAATCATGTCGAATTCATGTTGCAAATTTTACCTCCATTACTTTGAAAATGTTTCAAATTTTGTTTAGACTATATTATCTGATATTTTAATAAGATAAAGCAGATTGCAAATTGATTTATCATCAGTCCAAAGAAAGCGAGATTTTTTTTCTAGTTCGTCACATCGTCCTCTTGTAGAATACAAGTATTCAGAATAATCGTATTTAAAATTAAAAATTTAATGCGAAGAATATCAAATAATTGTGAGGCACAATTTAACTTCAGTTTATCTCCATATCTAACATTTTTAGATAGATTATTTATCATTATCTTTAAGTAATTAACATTAATGCAATTCAATATCAATGATACGTGACATTGTTCTTACCCACGTAAATATCTTAAAATTCGAATTTTCTCGTCATGAAAATTGCGGGTTTGAAAAGATTCTCGTAACTTAAAAATGGTTAAACAACTTCATTCAATCATTTACATTTTATCTCTCCCCCAATTCCTCTTTCCGTGGTCTATTTCTCTCTCATGTACATATCTATCTATCAGTCCATCCATCCATATTCATCTATCTACATTTCATCCATCTATCTATCTTTCTATTTGCCTCAATCAATGTCTCTATCAGTTCATCTATCTATCTTCCTCAATCTATCTATTCATCTTCCATTTTCCCGGATTGCTACTCGCAGTTGTCATCCGATTTGACTGAATTCAATGTTTGTCGATGGATTTGCCGTGTTTATCCCTATTTTCGTGGATTCAATATTTACTCATTGTTCGGCTTCTCTAATCATCAATTGATGATAGAATTCGTGTTTTATTGACCGCACAATTTTATCCTGTCAAGTTCATTTACGCGGTGCAATGCCCCAAAGAGAGAGTGGAAGGATTGTTGCTCCATCACAGGTCAAATTCCTCCAAGTCCCTTTTACAAGCGCCGCCATCTACTTAGAGATCAACATCCCCTGTCCCGTTGGCCAACCTTCTTCGAGCATCGTCATCTCGATGAGATGCATAACCTACCTCCACATTGCCCATTTCAACGATCGGAAGATTTCAATCGAATTAGATTTAACGATTTTGATTAAATCGTTGAAATTCCCATTCCTCGATTCCTCTCCCAATGCCTCAACGTTCTCGAAATTCAGAAGTTTTTTAAAAGACGAACTATAAAAGAAGAAACCACAACATTGCGCGACAGAGCTACAACATTTCTCTAGACATTCCCCAACAGGACCCTGTACAAGACGAGAAGAAGAAGAAGAAGACGACGACGACGACGACCCCGCGTTCGTTCGTTCGTTCTTTCTTCACCTGGGAGAAGGCGCGGAGAGTCTCTGCTGCCGGTTGTAGAGATCATCGGCAATGGCCTGCCGGAGGCCCTGGCCGGCGAAGAAGAGCGACCTCTCCCCTTCCAGAATCCTCGGCGCCGGCACCGCGCTCTCCTCGGGATCCATCCACACGTACACGTCCTCGTCCTCGGGCTCCCCCGCGATCTGGCACATGTTGTGCAGCACGCAGCAGGCCACGATGGTCTGCGCCGCGTGCTCGATTCCCACGTTTAAATCTCTCAGAATCCTCCACCTCCCCTTCAGCAGCCCAATCGCCGGGTCCACCGACGCCGCCTTTCCCTTCATCAGCGCCCCGTCGAACGCGTTCTGTTCCGCCGACCCGGATCCGTCGGAGGTAAAAGGTGTCAATAGGAAGGGAGACAGAGGGAAAGCCCGGTCTCCCACAATGTAGGGTCTCGCGGGCCCCTCGCCGGCGAGAATGTCGCCGGCGGCGAGCCGCCGGCAAAGGAGACTCTCGCGGAAGTGGGCCGCGTCGGAGGAGGATCCCGGAGCCTTGACGCAGACGTCCCAGAAGATTTTCCTGCAGTCGGCGACGACTTGGAGGAGAACGGCGGGGTAGCCGTACTTGCAGCGGTAGAGCTCCTGCGACTCATCCGGCGGGCGGCGTAGGCGGACGGGAGAGGCGTCCAGGGCGCCGGCGAGGTTGGGGAGGGAGGTGAGGTCGCGGAAGGACTGGAGGGTCTGGAGGAGGCGGTGGCCGGAGGGGAGGCGGACGTAGTCGGGGTAGAGCTTGGTGGCAAGGAGGCGGGTGACGGCGTTGGTGGTCTTGGCGACGAGGGGCAAGGGTAGGTTGTAGGTGCGGGAGAGGGAGGCGGGGGAGAGGTTGCGTGAGAGGCGGGAGAGGGCAAGGGAGACGGAGGAGTTTGGGGGAAGGGGCAGGGAGAGGGGGCGGAGGTGGGGGGAGAGGTGGTCCACCAGCGTGGCGAAGACGGGGAAGGAGAGCCCGTGGAGGGAACGGCAGCGCGAGTCGCGGGAGAGCGGGTCAAGGGAGAGGATCTGGGTCGACGAGAGGGGGAGCGGAGGAGGGCGAGACCGGCGACTGGTGGTGGTGGCGTAGGAGAGCACGGAGGCGATCGCTAGGAAAAGCAGGGGCGCCGGGGAGGAGGCGCTGCTCGCGTCTCCCAGGAGGGGGTCAAGGGGCCCGTGTGCGTTCAAGATGTTCGACAACAGCAGCAGTACAGAAGGATCCATCGCCGGTGGTCTGTTGCAAAGGAGAGCGAGGTTCGATCAGAAGAGGAAGGTTACTAAGTAGCCCTAGATTGGAAAACCAATTTTGGGCCCCCACAAGCACATCAAATCCATTTAGGTGGGACCCACAATTTTCTCCCCTCCAAGCTCGAGTCCTCCGGAAGAAGAAGCGAGAACCTCCATTTGCCCGGCGTGAACAGTCCTCCCGAACCGCTTGAGCGACTCCCTGGAGAGGACCCCCATGGGCCGCGAGCGCGTTCCCCACGTCCATAGCCTCTGCCCTCCACCCCGCGTACGCCAGACCCTCAACCAAGATCACGAACGTGGACTCGTTCGGGCTGCACCCCCTCTCCACCATCTCCGCCAACACCTCGATCGCTTCCCCGATTCTGTGCCCCTTGCAAAACCCTAAAATCAAAGTATTATAGGTGATGATCCCCGGCTTAAATCCGCTCTCCTCCATATCCTTCACAAATCCCGCCGCCTCCTCCGCCATTCCATCTCTGCACAAGCATGAGATCAGAACATTGTACGTGATCTCATCGGGGTCCACTCCGTTTTCCAGCATCTCCGTCACCATAGCCAGAGATCTCTCTCTCCTCCCGCTACCCCACAGCCCCCCGATCACGACATTGTAGGAACTCGCGTTCGGAGAGCATCCCGACTCCTTGAGCTTGTTCAAAATTACTAGCGCTTCGTCCGCTTTCCCTCGCCTGCAGAGAGCGGAGAGGATCGTATTATAGTTGATGATATCTGGGATGCAGCCGTTGGAGACCATAAATTCCATAAAATCAATGGCGGCGTCGAGTCTTCCTTCCCGGCAGTAAGCAGCGATCAAAGGATCGTAACTATAGGTGTCAGGTTTGAGCCCCGATCGGAGCATCTCTTTCAGAGTGTCCATCGCTCTATCCGCCATTCCTTCCTGACACAGCGCGTTGATCAAAATGCTGTACGTCACAACGTTAGGGTTTTTCCCCCCGGAGATCATCTCTCCCACTAATTCCTCCCCCTCCGCCCAACGCTTCTTATTCAACATGGCCCTGAGGAGGATGTTGTAGGAGATCGCGTCCGGCTGGAACCGGCGCACGAATTCTCGCGCTCGATCGACCATTCCTTCTCTGCACATTCCCCGGATTATAGTGTTATAAGTGTAATTATCGGGTTTTATCCCCTTCGACAGCATTTCGTCGAACATCTGGAGCGCGCGATCAACGCCGACGGCCGAGATAGTGGCTTCGATGAGGATTGTATAAGTGACGACCGTCGGATCACAATTGTCATCGATCAGACGGTCAAGGATTTCTTTGGCCTCTGCTAGCTTGCCGGAATTACAGAGACCGCTGATGATGATGTTATATGTTACGGCGTCGGGGGAAATTCCGCGGCGGCGCATCCGATCTAAAGCCTCGATCGCGGAGTCAAGGAGATTCGATTTGCAGAAGCCGCTAATGAGCGCGTTGTAGGCGAAAACGTCGGGATCTCCATGATTCTCCAGGATATGCATCACGCGCGAGGCTTTGCCAATGTTGCGGAGGGTGAAGAATCCTTTCATGAGCTTCGTGCAGAGGACGACGTCCGATTTGCCGCCTCGGCTGACGAGATATTCGAGGAAGTAGAGCGCCTCGTCGAACTTGCCGGATTTGCAGGATCTGGCGAGGAGTCTGGAGAAGCGCGTGTCGGTGGGATCCGCGGTCGTTGGATGGGGATCTGACGGAGGAGATTTCGTGCGGAGGGGAGTTTTGGCGGTGGTAGTGTTTCGTTTATCGGCGGAGACGGCGGCGGGGGGGCGGAGGGAGGAGAGTCGGCGGACGTGGCCGGGAGGGAGAGCGAGGGAATGGAGGTCCGGCAAGGCGGCCGCCATTGAGGACGGCGTCAGCTTCTTCTCGGCCGTAGAAGATGAAATTCTTCTGACGGTTAGGGGGGGCGCGAGAGACAGAGCGCTGTTGCGTATGGACTGCTGATAACCATGTCTGGATTGGGGATAAGACGACGACACGTGGAAACTAGATTAAAAAGCCACTGGAACTTGGAACAAAACGCGCGCTCTATCTCTCTCTCATACACACGCGTGTCTTATCTCTCTAACCTACATCCATGGCACACTCATCCATCACACAATGCTTTCAAGGATAGGAGAAACCACGCCCATCCGATGATCCTCTGAATATTGAATGTCATGAGGAGGAGGAGGAGGACGTTCTTCTCTCAGCAGAAATATTGGATCAGATAGTCCCTAATCAGTGTGATCCCCATACATCTTTTCTTACATGCTCTTGGTCAAGTTTCTTTAGTGCACCTAACCAAATGGTGGATCCTAATTTTCTTCTTTGATCTCAAATCTGATGTCTCTTGAGTCTTCTCCACTCGCGCAATCGTCACTTCAAGAAAAGAAAGATCTTCCCATCGCCCTTCGAAAGAGTAAACCCTCTGGTATCCACTACCCTTTTACTAAATTTAGTTAATAGGAACATCTTCCTCTTTTTTGACCTTTACCACTGCATTTGACTCCGTTTTTAGGTATCGTAGATACCATATTAACAACACGGAGACTATGATTGTCGTGAAACTTTTTTATCGGAATTAGAGCTAAAATGAGAGAAATATTCCCAAAATAGTGAAATAGAGCTTTAATGGCTACAAGTACAGTGCAATAAGTCAAGAGATGCTTAGGATGCGGGATGATATGATAAGCAACCTTTCATGAGTATATACTTTTCGCAGAGATGGGGTTGGAAATGCAAATCGAAAAAAATGAAATAAAATAAACCTTTTAAAAGGTTGAAATCCATGTCTAATCTTGATCATTTGATCAAATGTGATGAACAAACAAGTTTTTTTCCATATATAGAAGTGATGTGACAAGCAAAAAGGAGACGCTAATTTTTCAACAACCTAGACATCTCCACATCTCCTGAAGAATTTGTTAGATCGAGAACTTGTTGATAACTCCAAAATAATAGGTACATCTATTGATCATATGTCCTATTTAGGTCCTAAGTAGTACTTTAGTGATGAAAATATCTATCTATTTTATGATTGAATATAATATAAATAAGACTATGTCCTATCATGTATTGTTTTCTTTTTTTGCTTATGCAGACTAGTAGAAAACCTTAAGAACGTGCTACATTTCATTGCATTGAAGACACGTATATTGGTTTATATAGAGGAGAGAAGAAGGATTTAGAAGAAGAGTGTTCTCAGAGGAGAGGCCCTTAGTGGGTTTCCTATGATAGGCTGGATAATATCCTCTAGCACACCCCCTCAAGAGAGAGTAAGAGTACTCATAAGTGCTAATAGAGAAGCTCGAAGGCAATAACATGGGCTCTTGGAGGAGTTGGTCAGTGTGCCTAGAGGAGCTAGCTAGGGCCAAACAAAGGCGCTAGAAAGGGAGCATAGAGGCTGATATGCATAAAATCATAGTCATTGAAAGCCTTTTCAATTTTTTTATGTCCTTTGTAAATATCACACAAATATGAATATTTAGAACATGCGTCTAAAGACTAATAATATTTATAATATGATCTCACCATAATTCACCAAGTTATTACATATATTCATGGACTTCATTACAAGATCACATAAGAATGATAACAAACAAATTTCATTGCAATGAACATAAATAAGATGCATGGACTTGTGATTGACATATATGCCACATAATATCTATCAACACGAACTCGAGTTTTTAGTCAAACCTAAATGGTAGTAAATTTACATTTTTTTATTCTTGTTCATGTTGAATATAGAAGAAGTGTTCCAAGAATATGACCATTTTAGACTTAATGACAAAGGCTAAGTATATTACTAGAAATGATGTTGTGTTGAAGCAATCAAGTTGAAGAATTTCATTATAGACTTGGGTATCGTCCTATGATCTCAAAGCCTATTTCGTTATTGTGAGACAAAAATGATGCAATAAACATCGAGAAAAAGAGCCAAGGTCTAATAAAAAATTGAAGCACATTCTTAAGTGCTTTCACTTGATTAGAAAGATTTTTGTCAAAGGAGATGTAGAAGTCGAAAGAGTTCCACTGACTTATAATACTGTAGATCCACTAACAAAATCTATAGCGTAAGAAGTTTTTTTGAGCAACATTACAAAACCATAGGGGTTTATGCATAAGAGTGATTAGATTTAATCTAAGTGCGAGATTGATGGATACTATGTGGCTTATTAGAAAAATCATACCTCCATATATCTTATTTATATTTATTAAAATATAACTTATTTAATATTATTTTTATGTGATATTTGTAATGAAGTCCATGAGCTTGTGTAATGACTAAGTAATTTATTATAAGACCATATTATAACAATCACTAGTGTTTAAATATACTTTCTAAACATTCCTATTTGTTAGATAGTCGATAAGGATATCAAAATATCCATAAAGAATAATACTATATGATTTGACTAATATGATGAGTATGATTGATCGTATAGCTATTAGTGTGGAGACACTACGGATAGATATCAGGTGCTATTGTGAAAAAGAGTTCAATGAATTGATCCCTATGAATTACTGAATGATATCATATCTAATTGGCAATCAGGTTGATTCATGTCACCATTGATGGATATTATGTGACCTATAAGCTAATCACACTTCCATGTATCTCGTTTATGTTTATCGAAATGAAATTTTATTTATTGTCATTCTCATGTGATGTTTGTAATGAAGTCTATGGGCATTTGCAATGACTAAGTAAATTATAATTATATCACTATACAATGATTAGTAGCCTAAAAACATATGTTTTGAACATTTTTATTCGTGGGATATTCAAGAAAGATATCAAATTATCCTAAAAGAATAGCACTAGTTGATCCGACTTATATAATGAGTATGGTTGATCCTATGACCATTGGTCTGAAGAAAACCAAGGATAGATAATGGGTGTTGAAATAATCCATATGAATCCAGAATAGTATTATACCTAACTATCGATAAGGTTGATTTATGTCATGGTTATGTGGTCCATACCTAACTGTTAATCATATTGTTTACTTAATGTATATATATATATATATATATATATATCACTTGAACTTAGAAAAAGTGGTTGTGTGTAGATCACCTAAAGTAAATACACCCGAGGATCAACAAAGCATATTCAAGTTAACTTAAGGTAAGTTCTCTATTCAATTAAAACCTTATGTCAACGTCATGGGTCAATAAAATAAAGCGAGAGATCAAACTTGGTAAATTGAAGAAAGTCTCAAAGTTCAAATTCAATAGTCAAACTTAAGAGTAACAATATAATCAACTTAGGTGTAAAGATAAAATTCAGCTTCAATATAAGATCAAAATCAAGGTGAATGAATGGTAAATCAAGGCAGAACCAAGGCAATAGAAAATTAGTTCAAGGCCCAAAGGCAAAGCCAGTCATCCACATCTAGGATCAACTCATGCAGACAAAGTCACAATTATTTAAGGGTAAAAGTCAAGGTTAGCTCAATGAAGTGTGACTATTTAAATCCAAGGCCAGAAGAAGCTTTTCATCCATTCATTTCATCCATTTATATTTGCATTTATTTGTTTATCATGAAGAATTACTTTAGGATCAAGGAAGGAAGCATATCTATATAAATATTTGAATGTCTCTTTTGTAAGTTGTGATTAGTTTGAAGAAAGGAATATGAGAGGATGATAAAAGGATACCAAATTATGGAGATGACAAGTTGTGAATGAGAAGATAAATAAAAAAGACCATAATAATAATTTATGCAAAAATTATATCTAAAACCAAGATAAAAAAATTCTTAGGGAGTGGATAGGAGGAAGATTAATTTCAGATGAAACTTTAAAAAAGAATGAATTAAATATTTGAGATGCAGATGACAAGGTAATCATTCCTATCAAATGGTTGAGTTCTTATCGAAAACCAATGATAGCTCAAGTAGAATATAGAAATGAGAATAAAAAACCTTGATTGTTAATCATATTGAGAATTGGAAATCTGTTGATGGAATCTAAGTAATTCCCCCATATCTTCTGAATCAGAAACACCAAGATACTCTTAAACACGAATGTATAAATTCTAGTTCTGTTCAAAGTGATAGCTAGTACCATGGCGAAGAATGTGATTTTTTTTTACAATGAGAAGAAGTTCAATCTATATAATTTTTCCCATCCTTTCCCTAACTGCCTTCTTCCTAACATTTCTTTATTTGGTTGGAGAAAATTCCTCTGATCTCATCAGGCAATTGCAAAACTGGTCCAACCATTAAATTTCTCTAAGACAACGCCATAATCCATGTTTTTTTTTCTTCCAGCAAGTGGAGTTTTCATCATTCCTCCATATCTAAGTCCATCATGAGTTTTTGATGGAGTTCTTGGGCTTATTCCGTGTGAAATCATGTGATGTGTTATCCCAATAGGTCATGGTAGAAGAAACTTCGTCTTGAAATTCTTGAAATCCTTAAAATCCCGATAGGTTTTGTGATGAGAAAATCCCCACTTAAATCTAAAAAAATCCATGGTTGTCAGATTTCCTGAAGTGAAAATCCATGATTGTGATACTGCCAAAGTCCTTAGAGACGTTTTACGTTTACCTTGGAATTTATGAAACATCAAATAATTTTACCCTATAATCTCAGAAAATAGTATTCGTATTTCAATCATCCATATGAAGTACAGTAAGATTCTTGTCATTGATTATAATGGAGTTCCACATGGTCTCATTATGTATTGAGATGTGAGTCTAAATGAAATTTCCAAAGGCCGATATATGATGTGAGTTTAATCTGATTTCTGATCCGTCACCACCTCTAAAAAAATTGATTGGGCCAACAAGGGCAATCTGATTTTGCCAATCCCAAATCTCGAACAATGATCCCTATCCATTGTCTAGAGATAATCAGAAGAGAAGCAACATTCATGTATAAAGAGCACATGTTATGTAACAAGAAAGATCTCGAACTAGGTATAATCTCCACGGTCGAATTGGCCAGAATAAATAATGACAAGATCTATAGCCCAAACCTACCCATCTTCTTGTAACAAGCCTCGGACTTGGAAAAGTTAACCCAGATAGATCAATCACTGATTGGAACTCCTGGCCCTAGGTAAAAATCCCTTCCGAGAATTGGAGGCAACCGAGTGGACAACACAATGCAGTAAAGACTTGCAGGGATTTTCCAAATGGTCAACGTAATCTTAAAGGACTAAGATCAACTAAGCATAAACCAATATTTCAGTGTATAGAGACGGCCCAAAAATGAAACATACAGCTGAGAGATTAAAGAAAGTCGACGCTTTATCCTTTGACCCAACTTTGAGTCATCTTTCGAAGCGGTTAACCACGGAACTCGACTGAATTTCACACATCCATATGTAACAGCGAGGGGGTCAACGCAATCTCCTGGCCTCCCTCTCTGACTCAAGGAGAGTGAGTATGTCGCCCTCTCTGACAGGGCCCTTTACGTTTCTCATGATCAGACGGTTCTGATCGTCCAGAAACTTAACCCTAACTTGGGTGACCTGACCCCTCGATCCAGTGCGCCCCATCACCTTCACCACAACCGCCAGCTTCACTTGGGAGTCCATCCTGCAATTGATCTTGAATTATTCCAGAAAAGCATTGACGATCGTGATTCTATAAATTTTTAGTTCCACATTCTCGATGGTTCCTCGATTTGACAGTACTTAACAGGGCGAAGCAATATGACAATGCTACGCTACGGATATTGTCAAAAAATCTCAGATCCTAGTATTCAATGATAGCTTCTAGATAATGACAATAATTCTGCGGACGCAATTATCTTAATTAGAGCCGCTAAGTAGAAAAATCGGCGCAAAAATTTTCCACTTGAGGGTGAAATTCGTGTATTCGATGAAGGACGGGCTTTGGGAAATCTCGCTTCGCTATTCGGAGATAATAAAATGCTTTTATATTATTCCCGAAATTAACTATCGAAATCATCAACAGAAAAAAGGTAGACTAAGTTTTATCTGAAGTAGGGATCTACCAGCCGGAAACCGAAGCAAAAGGAGGCAGAAACAAAAGCAAACACGGAGATCTCCTCAAATTTACGGCAGGAATGGAAGAGCAGCTCACCTCGCTCGGTATTCGATTGCAGCGGCGGGCGGCGGAAGAAGCCGAGAGAAGAACCCTAAGCATAATTAAGGCAACGCTGACCAACACATATATACCTGTGTACGTAGAGAGTGGAGAGAGAAGAGGGGCAAGAAGCGGTCCGCCCGTAGAACGCGGATCGAGATCTGACGGTTGACGATTCATTGTAATTTACCTTTGATCTTTAATGGATTTTTAAAGAAATTGAATTTGCTATATGGTTTGCTGGTGTCTAATTTTTTTTGTACTTCAAGAACTTTCTTAGACATTGTTGATCTATGTGTTGTCTGCGTAGCCATGGCTTTGACAAATGGCTCTGAATGTACCAAATGCTCTTTTAATTGTCACTTCTATCTTGAATGAAAATTATATCTCTATGGGTTACCTCATGCCCTAGGGTTTCTCATATATTGACTAGGTATCCTACAATATCGACTCAAATTGACCCAAATCCATCGATTCGACCTCAAATCAACTAGCATGTGCATGGTCGAAAGAACTGGCTATTGTTCTAATATGTTATTGCAGCCATGGGGGCATCTGGCTTGGGGGTAGCGACCTTGGAGCCCGTGACCATTGCGGCATCAGACATAGGTGCGATGGCCTTGGTGGGATGGTGATGGTCACAAGGGTGGTGGCTTTTCTTGGTGTGAGATGTGTGGTGATCCTCTACGCCAATCAGGGCGGCCGCTCTCATGGTAAAGAATGACGAGGACTAGAGGACAACACGACGGTGATGAGTAGCAACTAAAGAACCATAGATTTCTAGAGAAGAAAGTTTGGGCTCTAATACCATGTGAATTGATAGAGCTTTTGATAATAGATAATGGAAAAAGACATTACAAACCTTTATATATATATATATATATATATATATATATATATATATATATTTAAAGGAGAGAATAACAAAGGACGAAATAATTCTCATGTGGGACTGAGATCTAATGGGCTAACTCTATTGGCCCACTCTCTAACAAGCTTGAAGGAAGCTCACTCCTCACAAGTCTGTAGAGTTCTTTTATATTTTCAATGGCACAAAAAAATCCTTTTCCCATCCTTCAAACCTTAAAAGACAATAAAAGAAGAAACATTAGCAACATCGATGGACAAGATATTGATACAAAAGTCAAGACCATATAGTGATGGATATACTAAGACCTAAAGCTCGACAAGCTCTCCAATTTATTTTTTATCACAATATCGATTGCAGTGGATGATGTTGAATTAGACATTCAACAAACTTGAAGCATCAAGAATAGATGGTACCATCATCTATTCTATATGGTCTTATAATCTAGTATAGAATGAAATTCATACTCACAAGGATCATTTGAAGGAATTCTTCAAGCCGTTCAAGCATCTGGCCTCCAAGGGTATCCACAAATCACTGGGCGATTGGATCTCATTTAGAACACTCGTCACCATGAGAGGAAGAGAAGAGAGGGAGAGTTTTCCACTAGGCTCACATGGGTACCCTTATTATGGTCATTCTCCCCTTATTTATCGACTTTGGGAATGTGAACTTTTCACAAAAACCCTTATATTTATGTATATATCTATCAATGCTCATTGACCTTATGTGTGTGACCCTCTACATCTATATGTCTCACCAGTTAATGACTTCATCGACCCAATAACACTTATTAGCCTTCCTTATCAATTAATTATATTCATATATAGATAAGTTGACTAAGGATTGATTTAACCCAATCAACAAGTTGAAATGCCAACTTAGTGAGTGCCAAGCTATACCACATGCTTTAGGAGATATGGAGAATATCAGAACTCTTTCATAGAACCCTGCCATCATCGATTACTGTGTAAGTATAATGTTTTATCCATGTGAGACTCATGAATGAGTTAGGGAATGGTTAACTATCAAACCCTAATCGGTCACTTAATTTAGTAATGATGTAAGTAAACGATCATTGAGAATAACTTCTTTTATATTTCTACTACCTTGGCCAAGGATTTAACCGCATCTCATTTCTTGAGTCGATCTCCTCATATACCAAGGACAAATAATACCATCTTGAACACTCAATCACCTTCGAGGACTTCATGTCATATCCAATCTATAAGATTTTGGAGATCCGATGACTAAGGATTCGTAAGTCATAGTCAAATCACGATCATCCATCCACAAGATGTCTTTGGTGTCTCATGTCAAAGGACCCTGTACACAACTGTGATATGAATCAACCTGATTGAAAGTTAGGTATACTACTATTCAAGGATTCATACAGATCAATTTAGTAAACTCTTTCTCCAAAGAGCACCCACTATATATCCTTAATATCTTTAGATCAATGGCCACAAGATCAGCCATACTCATCAGATGAGTTGGATCAGATAGTGTTATTCTTTAATAATAAATTCAATACCCTTCTCGAATATCCCACGAGTAAGAATATTGAGAACATATGTTTGAAGACCAATAATCATTGTATTATGATCTCATCATAATTCACTTGATCATTATGTATTTTCATGAACTATATTGCAAACATCACATAAGAATGAAAATTAGTAAAATTTCATTTCAATGAATATACCTAATAACTCTAAAATATAAGTCATATTTACGCATCATTTATCCTCTTTAAGTGCATGTAAAGACTATAAAATGAGAATATCCATTTCTATATGGTCGAATGTGACAAAAATATGACTAAGTCATGTTATTCATCATTTCTTATATTTTTATTATATTATGAGACTAACCCCATTTGACTTCTTGGAAGTCAAATGGTTGAATTCTCACATTTTAATGAGTTATGTGGATGCAAGGACTTAGGTGAAGTTCAATTGGAGCATGGATGCAAACTATCTAAAAGGAGAAGAATAAAATGAGTACTCCACTTTTTTAGGAGGTTGGTTAACCTTTTTAGGAGGTTAGTCAAACCTTTTCATCTTTTCAAGAGGATGGTAAAGCCTTTACACCTTTTTAGGAAGTTATTCAAGTATTTCCACCTTTTTAGGAGGTCAATCAAACCTTTCCACCTTTTTATGAGGTTAATTAAACCTTTCTACCTTTTTAGGAGGTTGGTCAAATCTTGTTATATCTTTACGAGGTTAGTCAAACCTTTTCACCTTGTTAGGAGGTTAGTTAACCCATTCCATATTTTTAGGAAACTAGCCACTCCATTTATCTTGGATGTCAATGATAGTCAAAGTTATTCTTGACAAGTCAAAGGTGGTCAAAGGTATTCTTGAAGGGTTAAAGAGGTCAAAGTTTTTCTCTTTTATTTATTATTGCTCAATTTAGATCTATCCTATTTTTAAAGAAGGATCTATATTTATAAGAGGAGAAAGAGGTAAGCCCACCTCCTTAGAGAAGTGGTAAAGTTACCATCTCTAAGAGAGTGGTCAACCCACTCCCTAAAGAAGTGGTTACATGGCCCACCTCCTTTAAAGAAGTGGTAAAGTTACCACCTCTAAGAGAGTGGTCAACCCACTCCCTAAAGAAGTGGTTACGTGGCCCACCTCCTTAAAAAGGTTCTCCCTACGTCTTTAGGAGGTGATTATGGTAGTGTCTTATGGATTTAATCATGGAGATTTAATCCCAAAAAGACTACATCTCCATGATTGATTCACAGGAACCTCTCAACCTAACATTTAAAAGAATCTTCTTAGTCCTTTTTTTACGGTTTTTGGCTCTCTCTTAGAATTAGGATATCATAAGGAAAAGGAGAGGCTTAGGCAAAATCTTAGCATTTTTTGTGTTTAAGTTTTTTGTGGAGGCAAGATCAAGTGGAGGATCGAGATCGTAACGAGTCTAGCATCACCTGGCCTAAGACTGACATAAAAATGAGGTTTGTGTGAGGATTTAGATCTGATTTTCTCTTGTAATCCCTTACATGGATAGTGTAAACCATATTTCTCTTTTTATATTTTAGATTTATTTATTTATCTTCAAACACTCTCATTTGTGGAATAATTGCGGGCCGTTTCTTCATCGCGAAGAACTACATTTAAAAGAATTCGGATTTGGGCTTAGCCGTCCGATCTGATGGACTCATCGCGATCAACGGTCGCGATCATGCGTCCATTGATCGAATCGGTGTCTCCGTTTGATGACCGTTGGATTGCAAACGAAGGGTCAAGATGCATTCGCATCATGTGAAGAAGAAGAGGCATCGGATATGATCGTCCGTTGGATCTTGATCTTGTGGTTCAGATTTGATTTGAGGTCCATCTGATGCGAATAATCTGGACCGTTATAACTCGCGATCGGACGGTTCGGATGATATCACTTAAGCCGCTATTAAGCACGTGTTTGATTAGAGATCCCGTGGACCTCGATTCCACGTGATCTGCGCGCTCTATTTGTCGCGACGTCGATCCGACACACGAGATCGCGTCACGCGTCCTGCAAATAAGAAAACGAAGGGACTTTAGTCCCACACCGAAGAAATAAAAAGGATATCATAAATGTTAATAAATATCTTTTCTCTCATATTTTTCACTCTTAAAAACATGATTATGATCATAAATATAATTAGGATTAAAGATTTTAATGTGTAATTATTTATAATAATCCATAATTTAGTGTATTTTTAGATCATAACATGAATTTACACCAAATGATAGAAATATACTTAAAATATGATAACATGCATTTATTTGCAATGATTAATGCCTTAATTTGCATTAATAATTATATAATTCCATGCATAAATATCATGTTATCAGGCTCGTCCAATTTAATGGGCCTCTTAGTGTGTGGGCAGGATTTGTATGGAGAAAACATCAACCAACAGCAAGTGGAAGCACGAATTTGAGTGTAAAGCGACACATACAAAGAAATGAAGTGCATGTATTTGGCGCTTTTCACGGAAGTGCAACACCACCACTAGTTATAAACCTAATTACCCTCGAGACGAGATTAAAGCACGACAAGAGTGCAGAGCAAAGAGCATCACGATCCTAATTGACTCGCATAAACTCGAAGCTTCGGGTCAGTTAGGTTAAAAAGGGGGAGCGGAGAATGAAGAAGGTGTTCTTGATTTCCTGTCCAAGAAGGAGCTTGGCTAGGAGGACACAGCGGGAGAAGGAGCCAAAAACCAGTCCGAGAGGCTTTTGAAGTAAAGATCGCACTGATTTCCTTCAGTTCGGCATTACTTCAGAACCTCGAAGCACAGTTAAGAGTCATTTTCTATCTTAGTTTTTCTTTAAGGAACATTTATTTCGATCGATTTAATTCGTTCTTCTTGGATTTAGAGTTAGGTTTCTCTTATGTCAAGGATTACTGGTTTCTTCTTTAAAAAAGATTCACAGAAGTTAGTTACAGCTTACCTTCTGCAAGGAATGCTTGATTTACTTTACGAACTCCGTTTCTCCTTGAGAATACTTGATTTACTTTGAGAATGTTTGATATATATTTGAGAATGCTTGATTTACTTTGCGTATTCTGCTTCTTCTTTCAACTCTAGTACAATCAATATAAGTAAAAGAGATTTCCTTTATAAGAGTTAGATTCGGTTTGATTTAGAAAAGATTCATTTAAAAAAAAATTTAAACATTCAATGATTAGATATAAGCTTTCCTTAGTAATGTTTAGTCCTATTCAGATCAGAAGTGCGTCAGTAAGAGAAGCTCCTTCAGTAAGTAGTAGATTGAGTTGGATCGAGAAGAAGTTAGCTAAAAAAAATATATAAAAAATATATTTTAGATACAAAATAATTTGATATAAATCTAACTCAGAATAGTTGCTCTCTATTTAAGATTTAGGAGAGTGCATAAAGGTAGATACAATGCATATAGTACATGACTCTTAGGTTGCTGAATTCCTTAGAGATAGAGTCTAACTAAGATAAATAAATAAAAACATAAACATAGTTATTACAATTAAAGAAAAGTATAATGGGAATATAAAGTAGAGAGAGTGGAACATTAATAAATAGAAAAAGAAGGGAAAATAAGCTTAATTGATTCTCATCTATTCAGACCTCCTATAGATATTATTTAAGGATCTAGTCATAAAAGAGAATGACTTAATAGTGATACAGAATTGAAAGTGTGTTAGAAGAGGATTGAAAGAGTTAAAGAAGAATTAGAATTACCTCCCTTGGATTTGACCCCTCACTGAGCTATACTTTTGGAAGATAGAGATTAAGGGAAAAATATTTGAAAACAATATTATTGAATATGCCAAATAGAACCATGACAACGACATAAAAACTATACATAATTTGCACTTATCAATTACCAATTTCCTAATTACCTGATTTCTCCAGTTTTTACCATTCTTCTATCATCTTTCATTCCATCATCTTTCTTTCAATCATTCTCATCTCTTCATTCCATCATTCAATCCTCAATATTTTTATCATTATTTCTCATAGAAGATAAATATATATCTATTTATAATTTTTTTATACCATATTCCATTCTTAGTGCTTCCATATTTCTCCAAAAATCCCTTCTATTGTTGTTTTTCCTTATAATAGTATCTCTCCTCCTTAAAAACACTAATCTCTTTACCTAGGCTCCCTGAATATTTGACCCTTACTTTTCTATTATACGAAGTGAGGAATCATAAATATTTTGTTGCATGAAATAAATTCAAAAAAATGATTAAAAAACCCCATAATCTGGTTCATCAATAGCCTAAGTCATTCATGAGTCTCGTGTGAACAAATGATTATACAAACATAGTCATGATGATGCCAAGGTTCTACACAGGAGTTCGTACATGCTCCATATATCTTAAAGTACGTGATGTAACTTAGCACCTAACGGGATGTCAACTCAACTTGTCAATTCAATTAAATCAATCCTTAATTTATTAATTAATCAATCTATATGTTGATGTAAATAATTAATAAATTTTGACTAATAAGGTGATAATTGGGTCTATAGAGTTATTAACTAGTGAGATGTATGGACTTAGATGATCACACTAATAAGGTCTATGGATGTTAGGGGATATAGATATAATTACAAAGGGTTTTATAAATAATTCACATACCAAATGTCTATAAATAGGGGGAGAACAGTTAAATCTCAAGGTGCCCATGCAAGCCTTGTGAAAATTTCCTCTATTCTCCTCTTTTTTCTTTAGAGAAGAGCTTTGAAGAAGA
This sequence comes from Lemna minuta, assembly GCA_024174645.1. NCBI lineage: Eukaryota > Viridiplantae > Streptophyta > Magnoliopsida > Alismatales > Araceae > Lemna > Lemna minuta. The sequence continues at coordinate 1,214,495 of CM044108.1, read as the reverse complement.
GATCTAACCATCTTACAATCGTGTAGATACTACTAGAGGTTAGACCCTTGAATAGTTTTAAGAGCTCTTTTAAGTGAGCCATGTAAGTATATTTTATCATATATAGAAGATGATAGTATTATCGGTTCTTGGTGCGTCAATGTTTTAAATATATGATTCAATTTATTCCATTGCATCCAATGTTTTGATCAAAATTTTAGAATACTTATTGACCTCAGATCCCAACATACGAGGCATTGTCAAAGAAAATTGGAACGACATTTAGATGTCCTCAACTCTAAAACATGTACGAGTTCCATAGGCAATGAGTGGGTTTGAAACATAGAAGAGTGATAATAGATTAGAATGTAAGAATCGAGTATTTAAAATTTGGATTGAGGCTATTAAGTCTATGGTTGAAAAACTTCCTTAGAGGCAAGTAATAAAAGGGTACACGAGCTAAGAAATAGTATACCATTAGATAAAAAGTGGATGCTCAAGTCTCATTGTAGTATTGAAACTCAAAATTTATGTCTTGAGAAATTTTCACGCTTTATTCATGCTCATGTTTTTATGATGGCCCACCATGGCCAACTTGGCCAACATAGCTGGCCTATGCTCTAGGCCTATCTAATGGGACTCTTTATCTATATGTCTCCTCACATCTCATCACTCCTTTTCTCCCTACATCTCTCCTCCTCTTTGTTTGGATCAAAGGTTGATAAGCCTTCTTAAATTTTGATCAAAATATTAAATGCAATGGAATACATTGAATCATATACTTAAAACAATGACACACCAAGAACCGATAATACCATCATCTTCTATATATGATAAAATATACTTAAATGGCTCACTTAAAAGAGCTCTTAAAACTATTCAAGGGTCTAGCCTCTAGAAGTATCTACACGATTTTTGGATGGTTAGATATCTTCTTCAAAGCTCTTATCCAAAAGAAAAAGAGAAGAATAGAGAGAATTTCCACAAGGCTTGCATGGGCAACTTGAGTTTAACTGTTCTCCCCCTATTTATAGAAATTTGGTATGTGAATTATTTATAAAACCCTTTATAATTATATCTATATCCACTAACATCCATAGACCTTACGAGTGTGATCCTCTATGTCTATATATCTCACTAGTTCATAACTCTATAGACCCAATAACATCTTATTTTCAAATTTTATTATTATTTACATCAACATACAGATTAATTAATTAATGATCAAATTAATTGAACTGACAAGTTGAGTTGACATCCCGTTGGGTGCCAAGTTACATCACATACTTTAAAATATATGGAGTATATATGAACTCTTTTATAGAACCTTGGAATCATCGTTACTATGTGTGTATAATCCTTCGTTGGCACGAGACTCATGAATGACTTAGGGTATATTCAATTGTCAAATCCTAATCAATCACTCAAGTTAGTATTGATGTATGGAGGAAATCATCGAGAACTCTTTCGCCAATATTTTCATTACCCTGGCCAAGAATTTTATCACATTTCATTTCTTGAATCAATTTCCTCAAATACGAGGGCGGACAATCCCATCTTAACGACTAAATCATCTTCAAGGACTTCATGTCATATCCAATATATAATATTTTAGAGATGCTATCTCTAGGGATTTGTAAGTCATAATGAAACCAAGGTCATCCATCCACAAGATATCTTTGGTGTCTTAGGTCTAAGGACCATGATAATATGCAATTTCATGCATAAATATTATGTATTTTATGTATTTTTTCATAAAAATATAATCATAAATGTATGTTATCATGATTTAAAATGATTAAAATGAGAAATTTTATGTTAAAGAGAAGTCAACATCTTTATGAATTTTTGGGGATTTTTTTAGATTTTTAGGTATTTTTTTATTAATTTTTCTAGAATTTCTAGAATTTTTCTTGAATTTTTAGAATTTTGGGGATTAAAATCAGTAAAAACTGATTTAGTTTATAAAGAAAATAAGAAATAAAAAAACGAGAGAGAGAGAGAGGTGTCCTCTCTCTCGCCTCTCCCTCTCTTGTGACGGGAAAAAATTATGTCACGATGAGAGGGGCACCTCCCCAGCCTCTGCTCATCCTCACCTCTTCCTCCCCTTCTCCCTTCTTTTCTTCTCTTCTTCTTCCTCCCTCTCCTCCTTTGTGCTTTTCACCTCTTCCCCTCACTCCTGCGCACACTCACATGGACTCATAAGGGATAGGAGGAGGAGATTCTTCTCCTCCTCCAGTTCAGTCTCCTCTCTCTCCTTGCATGTGCGTGCGTGCGTGAGCAAGGGGGAGAAAATTCTCTGTCCCAAATCCATCTCTCTCGATGTAAAGAAATTGTGCCACAAGAGGCACACCTCTTCCTCTGCTCCCCACTCGCGCGTAAGGGGGGGGGGGAGAGCCTCTCCTTCTTGATGGATATTATGTGGCCTATAAGCCAATCGCACTTTCATGTATCTTGTTTATGTTCATTGAAATTTATTTATTTATTGTCATTCATGTGTGATGTTTTTAATGAAGTCCATGAGCATATGCAATGACTAAGTGAATTATGATGAGATCATAATATAGTGATCACTGTTATTTAAACATATGTTCTAAACATTCATATTTGTGAGATATTCGACAAGGACATCGAATTATCTAAAAAAGAATAACACTATCTAATCCAACTCATATGATGAGTATGGCTGATCCTATAGCCATTGGTGTGGAGACACTAAGGATAGATAGTGAGTGCTCTTTGGAAAAAGAGTTCACTGAATTGATCCATATAAATCCCTTAATAGTAATTATACCTAACTGTCAATCAGGTTGATTCATGTCATGGTTATAAATGTGGTCCTTTGACTTGAGACACCAAAGATATCATGTGGATGGATGATTGTGTTTTGATTATAACTTACGAATCCCTAGCCATGGGATATCTAAAACGTCATTTATTGGATATGACATAAAGTCCACGATGATGATTGTGTGATCAAGATAGGATCATCCGTCATTGGTATTTGAGGAGATTGACTCAAGGAATGAGATGCGATGAAATCCTTGGCCAAGGTAGTGGAAATATCGGAGGAGTTCCCGATGATTTCCTACACGCATTAGTATTAACTTGAGTGACCGATTAGGGTTTGACAGTTGACTATACCCTAAGTCATTCATGAGTTTTGTGTGGATGAAGGAGTATACATACATGATAATTGATAACGAAAAGGTTCTACAAGTGAGTTCTTATATACTCCATATCTTCTAGTGTACGTTGTGTAGATTGGCACCCAACGGGTCACAAGTCAACCTATCGATTGGGTTAAATCGATCATTGACTAATTAATCTATATGTTGATGTGGATAATTAATTAAGGTTGACCAATAAGGTGTTATTTTGTCCAAAGAGTTATTAATAGTGAGATATATGAACCTAGAGGGTCACACATATTAGGTCTACAGATGTTGGTAGATATAGACATAATTATGAGGGTTTTTATGAAAAATCCATATATCAAATGTTTATAAAAAGGGGGAGAATGACCACAACTCAAGGTGCCCATGCACGCCTTGTGGGAATTCTCTCCTTTCACTCTTGGTGAAGAGCTTTGAAGAGGAGATCCAACCATTCGGAGAGTATGTGGATACCGCTAGAGGCTAGACACTTGAATAGCTTCAGAACTCCTTCAAGGAAACCCTGTAAGTATGTTTTCTCATACATATTAAATGATATGATCATCTGTTCTTGGTGCCTCAATGTTTTGAATATCCGATGCAATGAATTCCGCTGCATTCAATATTTTGATTATAATTTTGGAAAGTTTAGCGACCTTAGAACCTAATACTTCTTCTCTTCTTCTTCCCCTCCTCTGTGTATCTCTCTCTCTTGTGATGGAAAAAATTCCATTGTGAGGAAAAATGTGGTTGATAACATGCATATTTAACTTAAAATTTTACCTTATTTAACTAATATTCATGTTTATTTTATGTAATTATGATGCATGTTATCCTAGTTTTATGAATTTTCTCCATTGGCATGCTATTCTACTAAAGTTCATATTTATGCATTTATTAGGGTTAATTATGTGCTTTATGAATGTTTAATCTTTTACAAGGTTAAATAAATAGAAATGAATCATTTTTCTTAAATTACTTTGACTTTAGTAGATGTTTTGAAGAATAAATTTCAAGAAGATAATGTTAGGATGATATAAAGAAGACTTCTTAAGAGATTATCTTAATTCATTATGAATTCATCTTATATTCTTCTTTGAAATTATATTTTAAATGGCATGATATTAAAAATAAATAAATTTGTGATCCAATGGAGAAAATTTGAATTAAAAAGGAGTTATATTTCAAAAGCTATTGATTTCTAAATATTCTGGATTTTTTCCAGATTTTTTAATATTTGATTTTTATTGATTTTTCCTTATTTAAAAAGGCAAAAAAAGGGGGTTTAATTCTCCACCAAACCCACGGAGCTAACGTGGCGTGTAGAGCTGGCGTGGCGCGCGGGACCCACGCGGATGCTACATGGCATGCAAGGCCACGTGGCAGAGCCGCGCAAGCCCATGCGGCGCCCAGGTGGCACAGAGGTGGCGCGAACGCGTGGCAGGACCACACAAGTCCACACGGACGCCCGGGTGGTGCCACGTGGCAGTGAGGGGGCTGGCAGGTGAAGGGCCCACGGGTTAGTGGTCCTTGGTAATATAGTTGGGGCAGTAACGCAATAGCTTTAAACCGCCCCAGCTTATATACTTACCTGTTCTGCCGATTTTTTCCATGTGGGACTATGTTCCCGCATGGAACTTTTTCTTTGCAGGACACGTGGCAGAACAAGGCGCGTCAGATGCGATGGCGATTCATCCATCGCGTGGACTTGGAGTCCATCGGATAATCATTTCAACATGTGCTTAAATTGTAACTTAAGTGACATCGGACGCTCAACATTTAATCGCGGGATCGTGTGGCGACACGTGGATTCATCCAGACTCTTTGATCACAATCCGACGGGCGAAAGGAGAGTGGTATCGTGGGCCCGCTTCGTGGGCCATGATTCCACCGATTTCGGGAAATCGGACGACGCAAATCACATCACAAAACGGACGGTCTGCGTTTCTCGCAGAAATTCTTCTTTAAAAACCGATGTTCTTCCTTTGTAAACCAAACTTTTGATCAAATCGTGAAGTAATTAAGCAATTTTTGAGGAAGATCTTGAGCTCATCACGATTCCCCTGCGTTTAGACTCAATCACAATCCAATTGAAGCAGGATTCGTCATGATTATTCGTTGGAGTCGATCGAATTCTCCCCTTGAACGTCGAACGTCCGCCGAGGAAGAAATCAAGTCGATACTCTTCAATCCGCGTGAATTGAAGTCAAATCTTCATGTCAATCGGGTTAGTAGTGAGAATCGATCGTTCATCTTGCGGTAATTTGTGTTTATATTAGATTTAGGTAGTTAATTTTGCTTTAAAAGTCGTTTTGCTCTTCATTTTCGCCCAATTTCGATTTGAATTTTTGCTGATTTTGAAATAAAGATATCTCTCTGATCTTAAGTCTGAATTACTTGATTCTTATTTCATTAGATTCCTTGTTTCATCAGCTTTCCGTGGATAGCAAATTCATGAAATTCCATGATCATTTGACCCCTCACTTTAATGTTTGACCAACCACTGTTCATTTTCAATCCGAATTTGGGTGTTGACTTGCGGGATCAATTACTCTTAAAATATAAATTGGAATTTGACAAATTTGGTCTCTTTGGAATCATCTGGTTTTTACCTTTCTATTGATATATCAATTTCAAGATTTGGATATCATTTGGTTAGTCAATTTGAAGATTTATACTAAAGTGTTCATTTCAGGATTTTTCTAATCTTTGATTTTTAATAATTCATAATAAATCCAATTCTTATTTAAAAATCATGAATTTTATATTAATAAATTCCATTTTCTCTCTAGTTTCTAAATATATAATTTTCATAATATTTTAAGCTGTTTTTAGTCTCTGATTTTTAGAAAATCAACTATTGATCAAAGTCAACACTTTGACCTTGACCTTTGACATTTCTTCTAAAAATCAGTTTTCTAAAGTCTTAAAATATTTCATCTCATATATTTAGATCATCTCTATTGATTATTTATCATTATCATTTTTTTAAAACCCTAATTAAACCTTAGTTTGACCAAGTCAACTCTGCGATAAAAGTCAACCGTGTTCTATGTGGATCGACTCGATACTTATACTATACTTGATTTTCTATCTTTTTCATTGTGAGTGCAGAATTATAATTTTTTTTTGACCGACTATTGTGTGTTTTCAACGACAGCATAAAACGCCTCGTCAGTGGTCTCTCTCTCTCTGGTGCGCCAATTCCCCTCTCTTCCCCCTTCCGCGTGCTCTTGTGTGCACGGAGGGGGGAGGAAGAGATCTTCTATTATCCTCTCCCTTTTTCCTCTATCCCTTTCTTTCATCTCCCCTTTTCCTTTCTCCCTTTCCCTCTGGCTTTCTCATGCGCAGGGGTGTACGTGAGTTTCTAAGGGGAAGATGATGGAAGAATAACCTTCTGTCCTCCCCCTCTCTTTATCTCCACTCTTCCTCCTCCCCGTGCACATGTGAGCAGAAGGAGGAAATTTTTGGTTGCTAATCACCACAAGGGTCACTCTTAAAGATGATGAGCACACTCCATAGATGCACACACACACTCAAAAGAAGAGAAGAATGAGAAAGGAAGAAAGAATTCACTAAAACCACTAAAACTCACATACAACCCTCTAGAGGAAGAAAGGAATGCTCAAATGTGTTTAGGGATGCTTTAGGGGTACCTACTTATAGGCTTACAAGGATAGAAACTCAAAAAGTATCACTTGATTTTTGGTGTGCCCACATCCTGCCAAAGGCGTGCCATGGTGCATGAAAATCACTGATCTGTGCATGCCATAGCGCACACGTTGCACATTTCTTGGTGGTTATTCTAGCACCCGCCGAGATGCATTCCAATGTCGTGTGGGCCCCTCTTGAAATACGTGGCGCGTGTGCCTGCTCGGTGGTTATTGTAGCACCCGCCGAGCAAGTTGCTGCGGGCGTGCTCTAGCGCTTGCTCCCACGTGTCAGTCACTACACACCACAAAGGACGGCTCGTTGGCAGGCACTGTAGCACCTACTGATTGTGTGCCAGATGCGTGCGTTGGGCTCTCTCCTACACGAGCCACAACGGTGTCACAAACGCCAGACATGCACATAGATGAAAAATCACTCCAATCAGAAATCTCCCCCCTCTTGGGCAGCGATTCTCGCCACATTTTTTCCGTCATTCTTCTTGAATCTCTTCCTTACTCATGCATTTCTTGCATCATAAGAGAAAAGAAAGGAGAGAAGAGAGAGGAGAGAGTAGAGAGCAGAAAAAAAGGGATACACTATTGTTTAAGTTTTTTTTAATGTTTGTGCAGTTTGATCAGGCTGGAGCAGGTTGACTGGCTCAATTTGGGGAGGGAGAAAATTAAATCAATGGTCCAGATTTCTCTAACTTTGAAGCTTGATATCCAACGATCTTGATGGAGCTATGAGCTGAAATTTTAAAGGCATCATTATCATTTCAAGCTCTACAAATTTACTAGGGCTGATTTAGATTCAGAAATGAAAAAAATTAGGGTTCTTAATATTTCATTGTGTGCTTCTAACATTGGATAGCTAGAAAAAAGAAGGCAACAATTGATCATTCATCGTGTTTATAACATCGCTTTTAGTGAGTTTCTTCTCTTTTTTGTTCATTCCTCGTGTTAGATGCAAGACGCTAAGTCTGCGAAAAATGTACAAGCTCTTGAAGGTATGTTTTGATTGGAGAACATCACTAGAGTGTGTTTTCACCATGAATCCTTAGATTAGAACCATTTACCATGATCTTTTCTATTTTCCCCATCTTTTTATCAATAGTTTTACATTTGCAAACCCTAAAATCACTTTTCCACCATCGATCAAGGGCTTTCAATCTTTGTAAGGAGTTTGGAAACACTTGCTTGTTTCATCTCATTTTAGCACACTTCTTCTTCCTTTCATTGTTTATCTCTGCTTTTTAAATCTAAAAATACCAAAAATATATCTCTTGATTTTAATCTTTTTACCTTCCTCCCTGTGGATTCGACCTCGACTCGCCATTATTCAAAATTTCAAAACTAAATTTGAAGAGTTGAGTGATAATGTGTCATTGATACATACATTTTCATCATTATAAATGGGTTTTAACATATAATTCTTGTTAATATAATCCACATTATCATATTTTTATGATATTTTTACATTCATTATTTAATTCCACTCATATACGCAACTTGCATCTATTTAGTGCTAATGTGGTGAAAAAAATAATAAATATATCCAATCATACATCATTCTTTTCAATTACTTATACCATGAGACTAACCCCATTTGACTCTTTCAAAGTCAAGTAGTTGAATTCTCATATTTTCTTTGAGTTATTTGGATGTAGGGACATAGGTACGCAAGTAGGAAATCAGGAATATAAATGACGATAAGAGGGAAGAGGAAACAACTCTGCGCTAAATTTAAACACCAAGCCAACAATATTTTTATGAAATAAGTGGTAAATGAGGTTTGGATTTGGTAAAGGGATCATCATAAGGTTTTTAGGATGATCTAAAATTGATTTAGAGTGAATATTGGGTCAACCTCGTTATTCTTAAGGAAGTTGGACCAAACTTAATTTTTAATAAATGAGACCTTAATTTTTTTCTTATAATTTTTTTTTGAATTTTTTTTGAATTTTTCTGAATTTGTTAAGGACTTTTCCAATTTTGAGCATTTTTAAAAAAATATCACTCCTATTTTTGAAGTAAAAATTTATAAAAATATCCCTATGATTTTTGAAGCAAAAATTTACAGCAAAGCCCCTCTGCACTTATAAAGGCTGAAATACCTTTTTTGGGTGTAATAAGAGGGTGCCACGTGGCATGGTCTTGTTGCACGATCTCATGGTCATCATTGAGTATACTTTTTTGAACCTTGTTGACAGGATAATAAGGAACTATATTTTATTGCATGAAATCGACGCACAACAACGACTAAAAACACATGCGATTGAGATCATCATTGAGTTTAAATTTTTTTGAGACATGAACTTACGCATTCAACAACCGTATTTTTACGCTTATCAAACCACATTCACAACCGTAATATAAATCAACATGATTAAAAATCAAGTAGAATATCATTCAGGGATTCATACATATCAATTTAGTGAACTCTTTCTCTAAAGCACCCACTATCTATCCTTGGTGTCTTTAGACCGATGACTACAAGATTAGCCATACTCATCAATTGAGTCAGATCATTTAGTGTTACTCTTTTTTACTAATTTAATGTCCTTCTTGAATATCCAATGAATAAGAATAGTTTAAATATACATTTAAAGACTAGTGATTAGTGTATTATGGTCTCATCATAATTCACTTAGTCATTATATAAGCTCATGGACTTCAATGTGAACATCAAACAAGAATGACAATGAACAAGTTTCATTTAAATGAATATAAATGAGATACATAGAAGTGTGGTTGGATCATAGGCCACATAATCTCTATCAGTATGTACAAGGTAACTAATGATGTCAAGGTTCCATATCTCCTAGAGCACTTAGTGAAGCTTATTGCCCAATAAGTTGGCAACTTGACTTTTCAGCTTTTTAAATGAAAAGTTCAGAAGCATTATCGGGTCTATGAAGGTGTTAACTAGAAAGACATATAGACATAGAGGGTCACACACATCGTCATAATTGGTAGATACAAGCATAATTATAAGGGTTTTTAATAAAAAGTTAACATATCAAATGTCTATAAATAAGGAAAGAATGACTAAACTCAAGGTGCCAATACAAACTTTGTGGAGACTCGCTCCTTTCTTCTCCTTTTCTTGGTGAAGAGCTTTTAAGAGGAGATATAATCATTTGGCGATTGTGTATATACTGCTAGAGCTTGGAAGCTCTAAAACTTTAAAAATTCCTTCAACTAATTTAGTAAGTATGGATTTTAATCTAGAATAGAGGATCAGATCATTGATTCTTGGCACCTTATTGTTTTGAATGCTCGATTCATTTTTTCCACTATGTTCAATATTTTGATCAAAATTATAAGAGCGTATTGATCAGTAGATCCAATCAAGTGCTCAATCGATGTCCAATCATTATTATTTTCTAGGGTTTGTTCATCCCAATGATGATATCAAATGCTGATATCAAGGCAAATGCTGATATCAAATGCTGACATCTATATGGTGGATATTAGGACCTATTTGATATCTAATATCCATCGTGGATCGGATATCAAAGAGAGTACTATAATATCTAGTATCCAATGTACACTCGTCATATGTCATCCACCTACGTCCACGATACTAGATATTGGATGATGGGTGTTGGAGGTACATATACGATATCCACATCTAATATCCTATTAAATGTTCCATATTGAAATAAAAAAATTATGAAAATAAGAATTTTTTTGTATTAAATAGGAAATATTGAATAGGTATTTAACTAAAACCCTAACCCTAATTAACCGTTACCCTAATATAGATGATTATTTAATCAAACCCTACCCCTAACCCTTAGGTAACTCCCAAAGTTTGATTATTATTCTAAGAATCTAACTCTCGAAGTCCTAAATTTTGCTAATTCACTCAATTACTTGAAGCCTTGAAGGTGAAGACAAAGTAATTCTTGAAGCCTTCGCTCTTGATTTCCAGGTGTTGAGGCTGTGGTTGGATTGACAAATTCCCTAATGCACACCCATAAACTTCACTACCTTATTTCATGACATGAGTTGTTTAGCTCTCAAGAATGAAGGTTATCCACCATTTTTCTCGCCAATTGACATTGACCAATAATACTTTGGGGTTTATAATTATAATTTCTATGATGACTACATTAAACTATGCTGACGCTCTCTTCGGCAGTACACTTTAGTAAAAAGAAAAAAAGTAATAATGAGCTTCAGTTTAAAATTTCAGCAGAACAATCTAAGGATAAACGCAAATGATTCTAGAAGGCCAAAGCCACGGAAACTCACACTGAGAAGAATTGTGGCGAGTGCCTTGTGCTCGATGTTGATGCCTAAAAAGCTAAGATCAACGAGGAAGGCAAGTAAAAGAGATCACTTGGCAAATAAGAAGCCGCATCAGAGACAAGGACTGGTTAAAAGCACGTGTATGTAGTCGCCGAATGACATCTTTTCATAATGAGAACAACGATGAAGGTGACACTTATCCATAATAAGAAAATCATATTCCACAACCAAACTCAGTAAATCTGAGATACAGCTCCCACAGGAATTCAACCAGAGGAATGAGTTTCTGAGCATGCAGGAGATCCAAAGGCATTGAAAAATAGATAATGAAAGAGGAGCATTCAGCTCCCTCATCAATTTTTGAACCGCAGAGGATCTGATTGAAAGGTCCTCTCTAGACAGAAGACATGCGCTAGCAAGAGCAAGATTTAGGAAGAAACCTACCAGAACTATGGTCAGCAAGATTTAGGATGAGAAGAGGAAAAGGGACAAAATTAGAAGTGAAGCATGCAATGTCGACAATGACCGAGACAGTTGCTAGAGAATGTGCAAGAATTTGATAGATCTGATTCAACGCTCAAGCGCAGATCTGCTTATCCGATACTAAATAGATGTGAAGAATGATGACGAGTAGAGATATATATATATATATATATATATATAGACAGACCGAGAAGAGGGAATTAATCACATAAGCAAAAATCTGGTCTAGGAGTATAGTTAGTGTCCTGGGGTGAACTGTAATTTCCTCACGACACCAACTATAGATGGGTAGTGTGGCACTTGGGAATTCTGTCGGCAGACCATGCCACATCCATGTACTTTAAACCACCTTCAAACCACCTTCAAACCTGTCCAGCAGATTTCAAATGTATCCGAAGCAGATTTCAAATGTATTTCAAGATGAAAAGACGTGCTATCCAGCATCCAAAGCTGACATCTAGCAAGGAGATTGTGCCAAGACGACGGCCACGTCATCCGTTAATTAAGATGACAGTCAATCTTTTGAAAGTTTTGCTTGCTGAATTGGGAAGTCAATGCTGACGTGGATCGACCATTGATCATGAAAATAAATAATTGGGACTTTATTTTATTTTCTTTTTGTCTCTCTACAAAAAGCCACTGAAGAAGAAGTGGACAGGTTGGCGAAGCAAATACCTAAACTATCCTCCCACCGCACGTTGACCGACCCTTAGCTGACTATTTCCGAAAGTGTGACGGCTGCAAAGACCAAGAAGAGAAACCCTCCAACGTACGCGATGACCTGAAAGCGAAACAGAAACGAATCACATCTTTGCAACATGGCTGTCGGGCATTCTCCCTCGGGGACAAGCACACAAATGAAACTTTTCCTCCCTTTTATTTTTTTGGGTGTAATTTTCTGTATTTGTACTGAACTGCCAGGCATTTAGCAAATCATACTGCTTAGCCACAGACCTCCACGTGGACAAGCACAGACACTTCAAACTATCAAATGAATGTGAAGAGACCAACCTTCTCAGAGACAAAGTTGCCCAATAAGGATCCTCCCACGACAGCAAGCTGCAATATCAGGACTAAATAAAATAATTTTCTGTTCATCAACCAGTTATAATCATTTAAAAAAAATCAATGTATAACCGTGGTGGCAGCAGCATGGCCAGCCAGGGCGCCCCCTACCACACCAAGTGGCGAAGAAGCTGCAGCTAGAGCTGCATCAACCCGTAAACATTAATAAACAGAATACACATTAAATGCAGCAGCAAGATGAATTTAAATAAATACGAAAATCAAATAAATATAATTACCTATGGTGGAAAAAAAGGATTTATCACCCCATTCAGCAACAAAGACCAGGGCAAAAGTGCTGATCAAAGTGTTAGCTGCAGCTACCATTCCCACACCATTTCCTGCCAGATCAGCAATCGCAATCTCCGCCTGGACCAATTTGAATCATTAGAACAAAATGTCGAGGTTATAAAAGCGATGTGTATTTGATAGCGCTTCGACTGGAATGTATGAGAGGAGAAGGAAACGAGGAGTCGAGAAGTCACCAGCAGGGACAAGATGATTGGATAGAGATATAAGAAAAAGGAACACGGTCATAATGAGGAGCAGCAGTAGTCATGTGGACACATAATTTTTTTTATAAACATTTTAAGAGAGAGGGATGGGAAGAAGGAAGAGGAGTCAATGCCGATTGCTCAAGCCCTTGCAGCCACAACAGCCTTTTCCCATCCAAATTCCCTATACAAATATAAAAATCTATACGCATATAGATAGAGAGATATATGCAGAAAAACTTGTTTTATAAAAGCTATAAGTCATTAAGAAAATCAAATAAGGTGGCTGAACTTGCCTCCTCCTTTTCCTCTTGAGATTTGGAACTGTCGCTTGAAGATGCATCAATTAGGGTGGAAACCCCAAAATAAATCTGTCATTACAAATTAAAACCCTAAATTAGTGAATTATTCTACAAAAAATATCTCAAGTTTTTAAACATTAGTAAGCAGAACTGTTACCAGAAGAAATACTGCTGCGATATCATCAAGTGGCAAATCCGTTTCACCAAACCTGTCACAAGATTTTTTTCGAAATAAAAATAAATCATAGTAAATAGATAAATTATTGAATAACCTAAACATGGTGATCATAAGACACTACCTGAACGGCAGGATGCCATCCACATAATGAAATGAACGTCCAAGAATGACAGATATGATGGTCATCAACCTGCATAGATAAAAAAATCTCAACAATGAATGACCCATATTATTTAAAAACATAGATAAAGCATGGCTCATACTTGTACATACACGTATTTTATCATTTTTATAAAATTGATTGGAATAACAATCACTAGAATTGGCATTGTGAATAGAAGATTAAATATACCAACTGCTCTCTAGAAATTAATCCATTAATCACATCCCAGTGATTGAATAATCAATCAATTGTTAAATAATCACAAAATCAGATCAATAAAACTTCCGAAAATACTTACGCTAGTGCACCAAAAGTACCCAGAAAGACGGTAAGGCCAGAGTTTCGGGCAGCCAAAAGAGCCTGCTCAAAACAGTAGATAAAAATCATTTTACCATCTTCTGAAGGAAAAAAATATTTCCAAAGAAGAAAAATGGCTAAAGCTTCATTGAGTCAATAAGTGAGGGAGGATTCTTCTTCCATGTAATTGGTAAATGTAGGGCTCACAGATGGCATTTCGGGCATCTGTAGCAGTGGGCAGGCCACACACGCCCCAAGGGGCATCCCAAAATATATTAGCATGCAATGAAAATGGAATGTCAAACATTGACTTGCCTAACTAATGTTCGTGACAAGCCAACTCTTCTGCGAGCATTATTGTCTTCATCTTTTTCGTCTTCATTGGCAACTATCACCCACCTCATGGCATGCACCGCTATCATCACCATCACTGCCAAATAGGGAGGGAGCGCTCTCACTTCCTTCTACGGGCTCTAATCTGGCATATCCTCACCAATATCTCTAGCACATCATTACCATCATCTCTCAAGCAGCAGCCATCGACATCGACAACTCCTGCACATCAACGCCAACATCCGTCATGCAACAGAAATTGGCATGCCAACATCATCTCCACGGCTGCTTTGCAGAAACTAGTCCTCTGCTACATCTTATCCACAGCAGTCTGTCTCCTCAACTGCCATCTCGGGCCATCATCTCCTCAGCAGCAACACACAATATCAATATACAACGTCAAATTTCTTGTTATTTTCCAAGTGGAACCGGTAATATGCATATATCCTCCAACTTGAGTGTGAACGCCCAATAGGGCCTCACCTTGCTGTCTCTCTGTTCTATATACTGTGTAGCCCTGTACAGGGCCATCATGTGTTATCCTAATATCCTCTTCATTCTCCAGTTCTCTACTTTCACGTCTTCAAACACTCAGTAACAAGATTTGACAAAAACAGCCCTACAGGGGCTAAAGTAGATGCCTGAAGTTTTAGACCCACCTGGCAGTTGCTTGTATATTTTTCATGGCTACCCTCATCCCAGTCTAAAATAAACTGTAGCTAAGATTTGCAAGGGTATCAGAATCCTCTTTGACCCCTTACTGTTGAATAATGAAATCCTTTGAAATTAGAGGGAAGGAGTAATGAGCTTGGAGAGAAAATTATTTGCTCTTCAAAGAGCAACATCCCTTGATGTACAGAATAATTTGGGTATTCTGCTGGTCCTTGATTAAAAGCCTTCTTAATAGGTGCGAGCATTTTTTTGTACTTAATTATTTTCTATTGTGGGGAAATCACTGGAATTAAGCCAAAAAATGAACATGACCGCCAAGTGTCTGTTCCCCAATTGTTCAAATGAACGGCAAGAGATGCCGCTAAGGCTGATATGAAGGTTTATACATTATTTTATCGTGTAATAGGCTTACCCATTTACCACAAAGTGAAAGTTAGGCCCCTTGAAAAAATGCAATTTTTTCACATTGTTCAATCCAAAAAAGAAACAAAACTTAAATAAATTACACTTGAGAATGAATTCTTACGGCAATGAAGAATGTTTTGTCTCCCAGTTCAGAAAAAAATATCAATAAGAATGCCTGCGAAAAAGAAATTTGCCACAGTTCTATTAGAAGAGGAGAAGAGGTCAGAGTGAAACTCAGTAACTTAAACAAATCGAAGTAGATAAACATGCTGACATAGTGTAGACCACAAAAAAATAAGTTAAGCTTAAATAATTCAGATCAGAGACGGGAAGGTTTCCTAACTGAAGTAAAACCTGTACCAATGTCATCCAAATCTCCCAGGAACGACGTGGACTGCAATCCAGTGGCGATTTCTGTTATTGCAGATGCATGATGACAACCCTGGAAACTAAGTATGCCGAATAGAAACGCTAGCTTTAGCCCATTCTGTACATCACACTTTGGGAACATATCAATTGGAGTATGCTCCACGCCCAAATTTGATGGTGAAATTGATGTCATTTTGATCAGATCTGAAGCCTTCTCATTTCTTGTTTTCTGATCAAAACGGAAGTCCTACAACAAGATCATAAATGATATGAGTGACTTATATCATTTAATAGGAAAAAAAATCAAAAGAGACGAAAGAAATCATAAAATCGGGATAATAAAAAGAATTATGTAATCGGGGAAATCATTTAATTATGACAGATTTATGCAGTTGATATAAGTATAGAGTGTTCATGCTAGCTGTAAAATTTCAACCAAAAGTGCGGTAATGGAAGTAAGGAGAAAACAAAAAACTACCGGACATCAAAAGAGAGAATGTTCTTCATGAATGGAGAATATAAACAATTACATGAAAATCTCCATTCCTCAGTTGAAATAGAAAAATTGACTCGGAAATTCCAGTTAATCATGTCGACAGGAGACCAGATGAATTACATGCGCGTAACGAACAGAACGGAGAAAATTACTTCACTAAGAACTGACAAACGTAAAATCGTGAACTTAAAATTTCTCAAAACTGTTAATGTGGCCAACTATGCCTATCCAGACATCATAAGAAGGTGATAATTCGATCCAGGTGCGAGATCTTCAGGCTACCTTCTTAAAATTCTCCGGAGAAACCGAATTCTGGGAGCACCGGCAGACGGAGGGCAATTTAGACAAGGAGAAGGAACGGAAGAGGAGATGACGGCCGCGTATATAGAGGGAGGAGGATGGGAGAGCGAGGGCGGAGAGCATGGGAGACATGCTCTCAGCGGGAAGGAGCTCGTGTGGTTGGAGAAATGAAACGTCCCCAGAAGAAAGGAGATAAAATGTTCGTTGCGCCAGATCACTAGTGGGCTAAATATTCGCCAGTTTTGGACTGGACTAAAGCCCAAAACTACCCATTATATTTTGTGGACAATACATCAACCATCATGGTGCTCACATTTGGATAACTTTGGGAATCTTAAAGAGAAATCTTTTTACTAAGTGAATTTAAATTGTGGATGTATTCTTATGGTTTCGTTAGCATGATTGAGAGAATATAAGATAAATGCTCATCAGTTCAAAAAAATATACACTAGCAAACCATATACCTAATTCAAATTCATTAAAAATCCACAAAACATCAAAGGTAAATTAAAATGAATCATCAATCGTCAGATCTCAACCGTGTTCTACCACTTGTTACTCCCCGCTCTCTTCACTCTCTCCACACACAAGTATATATAAGTTGCTTAGCGTTGCATTAATTATGCATAGGGTTCTTCTCTCGGCTTCTTTCGCTGCTCGTTGTAGCAATTGAATCTTGAGCGAGGTGAGCTGCTCTTCCATTCTTGCCATATATTTGACCTAATTTCAGTGTTTTCTTTGGTTTCTACCTCCTCTTGCTTCTATTTCTGGCTGATAGATCCATATTTTTTTATAAATTATTCTACCTCTTTTTAGTTGATAATTTTGATAGTTAATTTATGGAATAATATAATTGCATATTATTATCTCTGAGTAATGCATAAAGTTTTTTGTTTATTTTGTAAATGATTCGCTCAGGCACTGACGAGACAATCCATGCGATCATTGAAAACACGCGGACTCGTGTCAAAACATATTCTAAACTCACCAATTTAAGATTATAATCATGAATTAGATAGTGTAGTAGTGAATAAGGGTCAAATACACAAAGAATTAAGGTTTTTTTAGGTGTTCTTCAAATTTGATCAAAATCACACAAGGAATTGAGGTAAAAAATTACGAATTTTTATAATTTAATAAAGAGAACTCAATGATGAATCCACGGAATAAAAAATCACTCGATTTGGATCAAGATTCGCAGAGAAATCCAATAACAAAATTTAGGTAAAATTTTTGAACACAAAGAGAGAGAAAACAGAAATTAAATCTAAAATTAACCTAATCTATGATTCGAAATTAAAAGATAATGATACAAGACAAAATATTATGAAGAGAACACATAATCTATCCTGAATTCGCGCTTGAAATGATCCAATTGATCGCTGGATCAAGGGCTTTTTATTCCGAAATTTCAAAGAAGAAATTTGGCATTCAAGAGGCGATTTATCCCTATTCTTTCAACAAAATCTTGATTTCAAGCACTCCTTGGACCTGGAAATGAGTCTAGAAGAGAAAAAATCAAGAGATTAAAGGATTGAGGTGTATAAATAGTTTGATAGCTCGAAACATCCACGAATATATTTCTCTATGAAGAGAAAGAATTTTTAATGTTTTGAAATTGGGCGTGACCATCGGATCTTCTCCTTGATGAGATCAACAGTCGCGATGGAATCCGAAGAGGCAAATCATTATGGTTAAATCCCGACCGTTAGATCTTCATTGGAGCGCCAGGATCATGCCACGTAATCGCGTGAAGAGAGAGCCTCGAGAGATCTTGTCCATCTGATCGTGAATCGACGTTTCAGATTCTCAAATGACTCTTCAAATCCTGGCCGTTATAACTTCTCAAATGAGCGGCCATGATTGATCTGTTTAATAAAACAAATTGGTG